>RAOO01000064.1:0-45317 GCA_009805345.1 Neurospora sp. FGSC 26628
CCCCCAATAACACGCACTCCTCTCTTTCTTACTTCCCTGCTTCCCACCCAATGGCCCAGGTGATAGATCCTGAAGAGGAGGACTCGAACATGGTTTTTGCTTCTTTCGACGGGAAGGGGGGAGGGTATTTTGTCAGGGGCGATTAAAGTGTTTATAGTAGCAAGAGAAACGTCTTTGGTGCTGCGAAAGGTCATTCTTCTTTCGATATCGTCGTATTTTCGTCTTCAGTTAGACACCGAGGGAAAGGGAAGAAAACAAGTCACACCCCGGGGTGGGAAGAAATAGGCCAATATTTATCTACATCTGAGATGACTGCCCAAAACAGTGACCTCGTTCATTGCGTAGACGCACTTGCCTCCATCTCTCAAGTTGGAGGGTTCTCTTGCTTGATACTCAGGAGAACCCATGGCTTAGAGCAACTTGCGAAGCAGGTCCTCTAGGTGCTTTGGCCAGTCGGTCTTAATAAGCCCAAGCATAGGTATTATGGGAAAGCATTGTTCGAAAGAATTGTGTTTTCTTGAAAAAGAAGTATCATACAATGGTCTGCCAATCATGTCTGTCGGCTTAACACATCAGCCCTTCACATATCCGCTTGAGTCTAAATTCTTTCCCAATTGTTCCTGTAACAGGCTAGGCAGCCGCTTGGAGACGTGTCAAATGGAAGAAGAAGGTACACATGCGATTCCCCCGATAGACAGGGAAGATAAACTATCCCAAAGTCTTGCAGAATCACGTGGTAAACTTGAAGCAACTCGGTGAAGCAGATCCTCTAGGTCGGTAGCCAGTGTCTCTCCTGATAAGCGGAAGCATCTTACCAACGTGCTTTTTGGTACAAAATCCAAGTTCAACGAGTAGGATTACGGACTATCAGAACCAGTTTTTTGCAGTTATAAGAATGCAAGCATTAGAAACGCTCCCTTCCTACACAGCCCCTAACCTCTCACTGCAACAAATTCCCTTCCTTCGGCTGATGAGCAGCAGCGCCCATCTACAAGCCCTCTACAACAGCAAAAGAAAAACGACCCCCTCCGCCGTTCACAACACCATACTGTATCTTTGGTTCTCCTCCTCCTCCTCCGGAGCCCTTCCCTTTGTAGCGGAAGTGATCAGCCAGTTCACCAGCTGAAGCGTTACTGTTGCAACCTACAAAGAGACCATCCATTCCACCTGCTTCGTTCTCCTGTTGCATAGTAGTAACGCCGCCGCCGCCATTGTAACCCAGGTCACTTTTCGAGTCCGATAACAGTGTTAGCGATGACTTTCCGTAGGGCCCTTTTTCGGGAGGAGAACTGAACGCATTGGCGAGTTCCAGCGGACTCATGGAGAAACTCCTGCCTAATCTCCACCACCCCCAGAGCAGCACCATGGTAGCCAGCGGTCCGGCGAGGCTGACGGTTACTGCGAGGAGCAGTTCCGGGATATTGGCGGCGTATTGGAGTTGTGTGAGGTGACTTGTATACGAAATCCCCTTTTGTTCTTCACGTGGGAGCGGGACGCCGTGGGAGTCATGCCCAGGGTTATTGGCTGCGTGGACAGACATGCGGAATGCCAGTTCGCGGTAGCTGTTAATTATGTCATCCATGGGGTCTAGATAGAATTGATTGCATGGAGACCGAGCCGCGGACCAGTTTCCTGTGTATAAGTTGGCTGTAAGGCCGTCGGCCTTTGTTGCCCAGCCCACTGCGCCTGACCACCACACCTCGGCGATTGAGTTGAAGAGGGTTGATCCAACGACCTGGAGAGGCAGGATAGTTATACCCGAACCCATACTCGCCAAGGGCCATGTCAAATTTCTTGAAGACGGGTACCACGTTTCGTTAGCTATTCCAACCACACAAAGGAATAATGGTGAGTTTCACAAGGAATGGAGGGTAGGTCTGGGTGCATGATTGATTGACGTACATATGCTCCAAAACGTGATCATCTTTCCAGCTGTCTGTCTGGAAGAATGCGTGTCCTCCCCTAATAGAGATGTTGTACGCCACTATGGAGGGTACAAGGATGCAAGTTTGGCCTACTAGCTTGCCGGAACATTCTTCTGGATACGCGTCATCACCACCGTCCGAGTACGCTTTGCGTTTTGTGGAAATGTTGAGCGCGGTAAAGGATTGATCTTCGAACCAGATATTGATCGCGGACTCGAAGATGCGTGATACGTTTCCGATCGTCGCCAGGTCAACCGTAAGGTTATACTTTGTTGGTGAAGAAGTCAGCTCTTCACAGTGATCAACATCGAACCCGAAGGCCTAATCCGCCATAAGTAGAAGTTAGCCTTCAATATTACCAACACACGGCATGATATTAACAAGAACGGGGCATAAATATAGATATCACCTTGACAGTCAACGTGCAATTCTCACACGAGGCCCCTTCAATGTGAATGGGGGCTTTAGCTTGGAAATCCCGGGTTACTTGTGCAAATTCTGAAGTGAACATCACGTTTCTGGTGTCCCGCCCGTCTACCGTACCTCCCCAAGTATCGCTGATATTGTGCTTTACTTGAAGATCGACAGTACCGTTACGAGACACATCCACGATCTGGACAAAGGAGGCTCTTTGCATCAGAGGACCGCGCAGGAAGCTCGTAACAGTCACAATGATAGTCACTACTTGAATGGTTAGCTATGGACGAAAAGACAGCATTCGATATTCACCCCAAGTCCAAGCTTGTTGGTGATTGGGAAGACCAAGACCTCACCTATACTTGCTCGGATGGCTTTTTTGCGACAAAGTGATCTGAAAGCTCCTATGGTGCTCGAAGAGCTTGCCCAGTAATAGTGCAGGTTGCTGACCTAGCTACTGTGTTAGCAAGGTATGGGTTTGATAAAAAAAGAAAGAAGATACTCAACTGGCATTGGCTGCACAGCCTGTGTCCAGAAGAAAACCACGGCTGCTTGAGCGAAAGCAAGCCCAGTCAAGGCGTTTGCAAGAGTTGAGGTGTAGGCCAAGAGCACACCTGGTTGCTTGAGTCCCGACCAGTCCGCCTCTGGCTGACCACTGCTCTCAAGAACGACTCCAATGGCGAGTCCTGTACCTAAACGTACAAGGAAAGGTTGTGAGTGGCGGGTGCTGGATTCAGATCGGTTCAGGTTGAATTGTGTACTCACAGCATATACTCAAGATCAACGGGATGACTCCAAGCCATGGAAAACGTCTGAGAACGCCTGGGTTCCAGTTGATGCTATCTTGGTCGACAATGAGTGGCTCCATGGTAGAAAACATGCTATTTGTAATGTCAAAAAAAATTAAAAGAACAGGCGGGTTCGTGATGAGAGTGTAAAAAGAGGGATAATCGCGAAACTTGCAAAGAGATGGTGATATACCGTGTAAAGGAGGTACTTGGGGGCTTCTGGGCGCCAAGCTTTCTTTGCCCCTTTAGTCTACATTCCGTCAATGTAAAAGGAAAGCTTGGCGCCCAGAAGCCCCCAAGTATATACTTTTGCGCATATCCCCATCAAGACTTTGAGTAGGCCGTGCTGAAACATCCCTTCATCTGTACAACACCTAAAATGCCCTACCTTTTGCATGGTCGGATGTTGATGAGACCTATCCGTCTGGGGAGAAAGGCCTGTTCAAAGGTACACTACCGGTAGGTATGGGATCAGCCACAGCGGGTCTTACGACATGCTTCCGTCCTTCCCTGCAAAGCATGAGGGTATCTTGACTTGCCTTATATATGCCTTGAATGTAGCGCTATGTGTGTATCATCAATCTGGACAACGGAAAAACCGAGGATCGAGAACTTCCGAGACATGCGTGTGCGATGAAAAACCGATGTGAGGTGATGGTGGAGCAACAGAGAGAAGATGGACAAATTGGCCATCAGACGCAATCTGGGCCAGGTGGGCCAAACAACGGAACCCAGTCAATCGTTCGTACCTGCCAATTTTACACGCCAGGGCTTCACATGCGCTCTTCCAGTCGATTCACTGTTCCTTCCCTCTTGTTCTAATCACAGGCTAGGCAGAGACCCGGCATATGGCAGAGGAAGGTACACACGCGATTGAACCCCCAAGTGGATCATGCAAAGAAAGACATTCCGATAAGGCTTCAAACAATTCTGCGCTCCTGTTCAACCTCATAGAGCGCAGTCAAAACGCAATACCGCTAGTATTCTATGATCTACCAACCTGGAGAGCCTGAAGATGCTCCAGGACGGTACCATCAAGACCAACTACGGGGAAACAAACTTCCAACTTTCCAAGCACTGACATAAAACTTCCATATCCATCAACATCCCATCAAGTTGACCATCCGACAAATACTTCAAATCATCTTACCCTTCCCCTTCCCCTTCACATCCAACCTCGGAAACTCTTCCGAATTCTCCAACGCGTGTCGCACATCAGAAGCCATCGCTATGCCGTTCTCATGCGCCATCCGGCTCTGGCGGGCTTGTTCCTCTTCCAAGCTCATTCGCAGAGCGAGAGCCAGGTCGTCGTCAAGATTAGCGCCAAACTCGGCGTTTGCAGTTGCTGCTGCCGGGACGGTATCGTAGGCAATATCGGAAGGATCCAGCCCGAAGGCCGAGCCGTTGATGTAACCGGTCTCGGGGAAGGAGCTGACCGGCGTGCTGTGAGATGAGGAAGATCCAGTCGCAAGATGAGGTTGCTTGCTCTTTCCTTTGCCCTTCAAGAGCTTCACCTTGATGGAGAACTCGGGTAGGGGGCTCGGGCTGCGAGGAGGGTACTGCTCTGCTTCTGCTGCTGCTGGTTCTGGTGCCGGTGCCGGTGCCGGTGTCACTGCAACAGCATCATCCACGCCGCCGTTGCTTTCAAGCAGTGACAGGCGAATAGCCCGTTGGATCATTTCCTCCTCTGACTCTTCATTGACAGTCGGGAGATTTGCACCGCTTTCCGCCACACTCGGGCTAGCGCCAGGAAGGCTAGGCTCGGGTGTAAGCTGGTCAGCGCTGCTCCCCGTGGACGGCAACCTTTCCCATTCTTCATCAGCAGTCGATCCCATCTCTGCCTCAGCTGCCAACCGAAGCGACTCTTGCTTGATGAAGTCCTCCTCGGAAATCATTTGGGCATAAAGAAGTGCTTCTTCCTCGGTCATATCTGCCAAGCCTTGCCCAAACCGCGAACGGAGCCGAGCCGTCTCGCGAGTGCGCGTCTCCTCCTCGTGGATAAGCTCCGCCTCTTCCGCGGCAATGAAGCCAGAGACGTGGTGGCTGGTTCTACGACTGGTAAGCCGGCCGTGTACGTCGTTATGCCGGTGACGTCGCTTCCGGCCTGGGGTTTGATTCGTGGAGCTATAAGACCAGAACCTGATGTTGTTGCCCCATGCCGACACGCCTCGAAGGACAGTCGGATCGGGATCCAAGAAGATGGCGCGAACAGCAGAGTAGACATTTCGTTCCATCGCAGGAGCTTGTGAGAGAATGGGACGAGGGATCCGGCCCAACATCTTTGCATTGAGGGTTCGGATAGGTTCATTTGTTGAAGCCAACGGGTCCCATGCTTGGACCACGCCGTCAGTACCGCCGTGAAGTAGATAAAGAGCCGAAAGGGCAAGACTAGAGATAGCGGGTGAGTCGGTCTGAATGACCCGCAAAGGCTTGACCATATGGGAAGAGCGATGATCTCTCATGTTCCACACATTCACTGAGCCGGTACTGGTTCCTACAGCAAGATAGCGGGCGCGGCGACCAGGAATCTCCTTGGACGTGGCGCCACTTCCATCATGTTCGAAGCAAAGAGGGTCCTCAAATGCCGCCATGACAGCATAGGTAGACAAATCAATGGCGCTGGCGGTGATTTCTGCCCCTAGAGGCATCTTTAGCTTGTAGTCAGTGACAGACCAACGGTTAATCATGTCTCCTGCGGGCGTGGCTGAGGTCGAGGACGATCCGCTTGAAGCGTAAATGACCGAGGGTTTCTCTCCATCGCCGGTGGTGGACTGAGGAAGAGAATCCAAGCCTTTCGGCGTCTCCGTGCCCCTGAAAATAGAGGCTGTGGGTGCTGAAGACAACAAGGCCGCAACCTTTTCTGGATTGACCACCGGGCTAGCCTTGTGTCTAACATATCTCCGAACAGCAGGAGGGACGCCCTCCTCCAAACCGCAATCGATCTCGAAAATGGCCTCGCCGCCATTTTCATCACCGGCAGCAAAGTCAACTTCGAGTTTCCGTTGCATATCCCAGCCTAAGCAACCTCTCCGGAAATCAGCTGGTTTACGGCGGAAGAAAGATTCTATCTCTCGAGCCTCAGCAAAGGTTTGTGCCCTGCTCAGATTCATGGAATTTGCCGATGAGCGCGGTGAGTATGAACCATCAGCTGCGTTCTTGTCGAAATCATCAGGTGCTGCGACACGCCGGGTGGCTTCGATCATCTCCCAATATGCAGTGCGTCCGGCATCCCAGGCATCCTTGAGCAGAGTTGTCGACTTTCCACGAGTTGAAGAAGGAGTCGGTGTCTGGATTAGATAGAAGACTTCTCCAAGTGCATTCAGAGCAACAGCCCAGACCCTATTCATGCCTTTGCGTCTCAGGTTATAACTGTCATCGACCTTAATGTCCACAATCGGCACACCAGGACTGAGCACCCAGCGCGCGGTGATCTCGCCAACGCGGTTGCCGGCGCGGCGACCCGAGATTTCATAACCAAGAGTATAAGCGGTCACTATGCCGAGCGTTGAGCCAGTGAACATACCAATCATCGAGTCGGTCGCTGTCGGTACATTGGGCGATTTTGCAATCCAAACGGAGCAGACGGCATCCAAGAGCTCGGGAACTTTGGGAATCTCAGGATCGTCATCGACTGTTTCCGGTACGATGCCCAGGAATCGGCCGCGCAGCTGACCTTGTGGTTTGAAGTAGACCCGACCACCAGGGAACGCTTCGGCGCCGATTAGACCATAGGGCTGACTAACGTCGATGACGTTGGGGACCGCTGCTGGTCCGTCGCCCATTCCGTAGTACACGAGACCGGGATGAATTTCGTCCAGCTGCTGAAAGTGAAACTGGTCATCCATACCCAGCTTTTCGATTTTACCAGTGGTAGGATCGCTGACAGACGCCATTCCTATATCCCTGGAACCATGCATCACACGCGGCCCATTCCGATTACCGGAGAATACGGCGTGCAAATGGGTGACCATCCAAGAAAGCCTTGGGCTATATGTCAACACGGCGGCTGCCTTCTTTCCAGACTGGATTGAAAGGTTGGAGGAGCCGTCGGGTTTTCCGCGGGACACACTCCTGAGCAGCCGAGTGCGGAGAAGATACTCGCTACGCCATGTGGCCATGGCGCTCAGTCTGGCAAAGTACCGAGACTCGGAGCGTATTCTGTCCACCTCTCCATCTTCGTTGGCGAACTCGCTCTTTTTCTTTGTCGAGAGTAACGATTCTTGGCCAGGAAAGTTGCGCAGGAAGGCCCTGCGCCAGGCATAGGGGGCCGCAACGAGGTGATAGAAGCGCTTCGAGACCAGAGCGACGTCTCCGTGGGAATCGGGGTGTAGATGCGAGAGGACATGGGTCAATATTTCTGGTAAAGTATGTGTGAGCTACGAGCCTAGCGCAAAAGAAATATGGACCGCGCGACCATGCACATACCATTGGGGAAGTCTGTCAACTTGACGCGTCCCGGGGAGGAAGAAGCGTTCTTAACAACTTGGAAGGCCAATGTATGCGGGGTGTGTTGTCGCGACAGTAGTAAGGCGTTTTCATATTCAACGATGCGTTGACCAGCAGTCATAACAGGTTGGGCCGCGGAGACATAGTCGGCGGCCCTCAGTCGGCCAAAGTCTTGATCGAAGCGATGGCCATCGTCACTCCCAGAAGCGACATCTCCGCCAAAGATGCTCTCGTGAGGAGAGGCATCATCTGGGGAGCTTGGCTGGGAGCGAGGCGAGCCATGTTGGGCGGCTTGGTCGGAAGATATTGGATTTGGATCTCGGGGTAATGATACAGGAGTCTCGGTCGAGCCTGGGTGCATAAAGGACTTTTAAGTGAACCCTGGTGGCAATGCGCCTGACTGTGCAGTTTGATTTGCACAGTCGCTGGTGTTCGGTAGACGAGGTCGGAGGTGTTGATGGTGGTCGGGAGGGGAGGAGGGGCAGCAGCACGGATGGTTGTTCGGAGAGCGGCGCGTCTAACTGGCGATGCGGATTGCGTTCGCTTGGTGCGGATATCGAGGGTGAAAGATGGTTGTTGTCGTGAGGGTGACGTTTTTTCGAAGCAAGATTTTCGATCTCGCGTCACAGCATCAACTGTCGTGGAAGGATTGCCCACTGATAGCAAGCCATCCACCTGATGGTTCGCTGCAGCCTATACCTACCTACCGAGTGACTGGTTACCGGCAGTAGCCTAGAAATACAGTGCATGGGCATGGAACTACCTCTAGGGTGACGCACAGGAAACGACTCATTCTACATGATTCAATTGCACATCGAGCGATGATTTCTTGTACAAACCAGTGCCCATCCATTCAACTCACACCTACCTACCGCGGGTCCAACAGCAGGCGCTCCACTGAAAGTCGCCTTTAAAAACTTGTACCCAAGAACACCCGACGCCACCGCGGATGCTAGCGGAGACACAGGTTGCTTGAGGAATAGCGAGATCCATGTGGTTGACGATGTGAAGCTTTGATGTTTCCCGCTGTTCAGCTTTAAGTGTAGTGTAAAAGGAGGCCCCCGTCAGAAAGCTAGAGACATCTTGGAGCACGGATAGTGACATAGGTCACGATGACCTCAGTGATCAATATGTGTCCAAGTGCACTGCAGTGACCCACAGATGAACAGAACAAGCACGGGACTTGAGACAATCTTCACCCATTTTCATGGTGAAGACAATACGGTAGCGAACAGGAACTTGGATAATCCCCCTTACCCACCTGTAAGTGATCAAACTAGGTGATAAACACCGGAAGCAAAACTTTTTCATAGCACATCCCGGAGACATATAACATAATGTTTTCCTAGGAGCCTGGGTGTCTCGGGAGTTGCCCACCCTCAGCCACCTCCGCCGGGGTCCATCAATGGGCTTCATCACCAACGGGCGACGGCCCGCCTCATGCCTCACATATCTGTCGACAATCGTGATGCAGATTAGTAAGAAGGATAATCAGTCATGTAATTAGTAATGATGGAGATGACATCATGGGCAAAAATCGAAGAAAAGACCTCCACAATGTTCCCGAGGACCCCGAACAACAAGGGGAAAAAGGAGCGGAACTAGAGCGGACGGGTACACGGGCCGATCCCGAACGAAGTCCCAACTCCACACAACAACCCCTTTCCCACCCGAACCGAAAGAACGGTAGTCGGGGTCGGCGGTCGGCAGGCGGGCGGGCGAGCGTAGAGAGGTTAGGATGAATGATAAGAGATATACTTATTGCTCGGCGAGGATAGCAGCGTGGGCAGTACCGCGGTTATAAATCACGATCCTACTTCCACTTCTACTTCCACTTCCAACTTTCAAATATCCCCTTCCACAACTTCCACAACTCTTGACTCGTCGGCGAACTGAACGGGTGTACAAACGGTGGGCTTGTGGGTTGTGGGATATGGGAATATGTGTATGGGCAACATAGAATTTGTGTTGAATTTGGTTATTGTCCAAGGTACTATAATGATCCTCGTCCTTCCTCATGGACCGGTTTGTTTCTCGAACACGTTTGGTGAACAACGAACATGGTCACTCCATGTTGTTTTGAACGCCCAAGGCAAACTTGCCCGTTGTTGAAAGTTGTCGGTGTTTGGCGAGCCTTCGCTTCGACTGGGCATGAATAGTAATCAAGCCGTGTTCGTATGGAAGGAAATGTCATTCTTCTTTTCTGCTTGCAAAAGAAAATCCCAAGCGCGCCGGCGCCGGACAGAGCCGGTTAGCCCCCTGGCTAACGACTCGCCAAAAAGTCCTCGGCTCCTCGCCGCCCCTAGTTTCCCGGAGGCTGGAATGAGGCTGGTCGATTTTCGCATTACTGTAGCGTACACAATAGCGTACAGTATTTTGCATTTGCACTTGCTCCCTCCCGTCCCGTCATGTCATGCAATGGAAGTTCTGCTTTCCGCGGCCGATGGACTGGATTCTCCGCCGCTCGTCTCCATCTCCGTCTCCGTCTACATCTCCATCGTTAGGGGCCCCTACACCTGTAAGAGAACCCTACACGCTGTCAGGAACATGGGCCGGGGAAGCAGGAAAGAAAAAAGTGGTGCATTACCAGCATGTCCACGCCAATGATTTCAGGAACCATGGGCATGAGGGTTTTTTGGACGCTCCAGTCCAGTATTTTGGACTTCCGTTTTGTGCATGAGTGTATTATCACGTTGGAGTTGACGGGCTCTTCGTCTCGACGTAAATATACCAAATCACTTGCGAAGGGTAAAGACTGTCCTTTAGATTTGAGAAAGCGAACATATGAAACTCTGTGTTTAGACGGCCAAGAAAAGGGGTGTTTTTTTTTTTTTTTTTTTTTGCGATCATGAGGATGCTAAAGGGTCATTTTTTCCGATGGGCTCGAACCCCCTCGGAGGATGACAAGATTTGAGACAAAAGGCTTTGAAAAATCCGGAGACGGCATTCGGATAGCCCAAGCAGTTGGTAACGAGCAATTGAATTGAATGATGATGATGCCCAAGCAGAGCCCAAGGACATCGGCCCGTTAAATCACTCTTGGCTCACTCACAAGGTCAAGCCTCAACCGAACCCGCGACTTGCTTCCCTTCTTTTCCCTCTTCCCTCTCCGCACGCCGGGGCTGGCGGGCTGGCGGGGATCAAGAAAGAAAGGTATCGTGATTATCTGTATCGTGATGGTTTTGTTTAGTAAGAGAGCCACAGAGCCCAGGAAGGAGCCACACGCCCCGTGGACTTGCCCGTGTTGATCATTGCCCAGCTTAAGCGATACTCATTTACTGCGTATGCTTTTCAGATCACCGCACAGGGAAAATTCCGAGTGCTTGGTAAAAAGTGCTCACAAAACAAAACAAAACAAAAAACAGACTTCGGTGTGGATATGTGTTGTCGACTTGTCTTTTTTTCTTAACCGTATTTTGCCATTTTGT
This sequence comes from Neurospora sp. FGSC 26628, assembly GCA_009805345.1. Classification (NCBI taxonomy): domain Eukaryota; kingdom Fungi; phylum Ascomycota; class Sordariomycetes; order Sordariales; family Sordariaceae; genus Neurospora; species Neurospora sp. FGSC 26628. The sequence goes on from RAOO01000064.1 coordinate 11,005, forward strand.
ATAGACGCTCCGTTTTGTGCTTTAGGTCAGCAACCTTCTGTCAACTCTGCGTGTTTCTTGGGCCCCAATGTCTCGAATGCCTCACTGAGGATCGTTGCGGGGTCACAGCCAATACTTCTGTTCCCCATGAGCGTGGTAAGAAATGTGAGTTGTGATGAGGCAGACCCGAGACAGAGCTTATCGTGAGCAGCGACGGCTTCCTTCATTCAGCAGCCTGAAAGCACAAAGCAAGCCAGGGTCGCAACACAGCAGGCGGGGGTTCCATCAGAGCAAGCCGATGGACGAGAAATCATGCCAATACGAAACCATTGGAGCGCATCGTGTTGTGCTCTGTTGGGGAGATGTTTGTTTGGTACCTTTGGCTTTCTGCAGTTGTTGTCCAACCGCTTTCGCTCACCGTACCCGACATTCCATTTTTGGTGTTCAGTGTCCTCGTTTTTCCCTTCTCTGTTTCCGCTTCCCCTTTGTTTTGCATTGTCCAATTGTCCTCCATCCTCAGGTCATGTCGGGTTCTATGATACCCTCCTGCTCCGAGGCAGGGAGGCAGGCCATAACGCAGTAGTACGCCCGTAGTAGTCCATTCGGAAGCCTTGCCTGCGCGAACGGAAGTTGCTTTTTGTTTTCTGTCCGAGCGAGTGGCTCCCCAGCGATTCTCTCAAGATCCTCGGCATGGCATGGTACGGCATGGCGTGAGAGAGGGGCCGGAAAAACAAAGTGATAGCTGACAACAGTGGAAGGATTTTTTTTTCCCACGGATTCCGTACATAACATGCCACCCTGGCACATCCACAGGACGATACACGAAGGTGGTGAAGAATGATGAGTTCCAGTTGTTCGGAGATGTGAAATTGATTTAAAGGGCTCCGTTCAAGATGTTGCTTACGCTGCGCAGCATGCAATGCACTCCATCTGACTGAATGCTAGGCCATCTGCCAATTTTGCTTCGCAGGTGAAGTGTGTAGTAATTCTCCACAGCGAAGACTTTTGAGCTTATCGTTGTCGATATCGTGACATGTTGCAGTGACAGTCATCCGTCTCATCTGATAATAGGAGCGGGCTGAGGATTGTCCGTCAAAGAGACACCAGCCGGTGATCATCAATTGGGAAGGTCTGTTGAAAACGTGGCTAGCACCATTTAGCGGTCTTCCGGGATCCAAAAACTGAGGATGACGTGTTGACAAAATGGGATGAAGGTGGAAAGAAAATTTGGAAATGGAGGGGCTGGATGGTTGAAATGCTTTCTTAGAAAACAGCATCCTCCAGCAAAACATCGCAGCTCTGAGACGGAAGCGGTGAAAGATACCTCAGTACCAAATGTAAGGGGGGTTATGGATAACGAAAATTACCAAAAGCTGACACTGTCAAACCCGACAGTTTGGGACGTGGCTTCCCTGTGAAAGAAAGTCCTGAACATTAGTGGCTTGATCCTTGGTAACGGACACAGCTCGTGACAGTTGACCATGGTTTAGCGCCTGGAGCTACTATGTAAAACAGCAACTGATCCGTGCACTTACGGTGCTTGTTTCAACGGGAAACGGTACTTGGTACTGGACTGTAATCCGTTCTTTTCTTTACCGGACTTCTACTGTGCCCAGGAGCCTGGCGTGCCTGGTCTGACAGGCGTCAACTGTATTTTTTCTGATGGGGCCCGTCCGTTTTCACGATCCATGCACCCTTTGTGCAGCCCCTGAGGCGGATTGTGGCGGTGGTGATGTTGGGTCTAATCAGTCGTCTACTGTTCACTGCCCATATGTTATATCTTGAGCATAAATCTCCTGGTAAGCAGTCATGAATTACTGAGTGATGCTTGTTGATATCTCATGGTGTGTAACAGGCAGCTCATGAACTTCCAAGAGATTACACAACCCCAGTTATAACAGTCAGAATAAATCCGTTGGCTATTTCCGACATACCGCCATACCTCTAGGGTTTCCGTATTGGACTTCCTGGAGCGGAAATTGTCGCTGGGCTACTATATCTGATATTGTCCAGGCTACCAGATTCATCTGTCGTTTTTCGTGATGCTGTCTCACTCCCAGGCATATCGTGAATTTGGCTTGACAACGGAAGAACACCGCTTTTTCTCGTTCGATTTGGATACCCTCAAAACAGGTATAGCACCGGGTATATCTGAACCCAACAGGGGCTTCAACCAATCTGTTAGTGAGTTAATACGGATCACAACCGATCGCAGGTTTTCCAACGTGGATCAGTTGGTTCCTTGGGAACGATCCGGTAACAGCACTGGTGGGATTGTATTAGGCTTTGCTAGTTTTGACCTTAACGCAGTTTGGGCGTATCCAAATCGAACGAGAAAAAGCGGTAGAATATCTCGCCTCCTTGGGTTGAGTAAGATGTTTCGGTTCCACCTTAAGCTTAAAAGGAAGGGAATGTCCTCCTTGGATGGGTTCGTCTCGGTCCCAGCCAGACGGTTTCGATGCGGGACGATCCGTTTGGCTGGTGATGATGCCCGAAGGCTGGAGACGAAGTGACTGGTTGTTGGAAAAGCAAAGTAAGAAATATCGGACGCGTTTCTTCTGTGTGATTGGAGCGGAGAAATCTTCAAATCAAGGTGTTCGATAGAGATATCGGCCACCATCTTACTGGTTACACAGTATATAGCAGATAGTCTTCCAACCCGATGCTTTGTCTCCGAAGCCGATCATCCAAATCACTTTGTACTCTGAGCAGTTGTCTCACCGTCGCCTTCCAGTTTGCTGGAGGTCGTGATTATATGGGCGATGATATATCTCGCGGAGCACGAGGGGCCGCCACTTGAGCATGGCCATGAATGTGAGTCTCACGAGCGATCCCGAGTTCCGTCTGGTGTACTAGGTACAGACCCTGTTCACTTTAGCAGTCCATCGTGCCTGTCATGATGATGCCAGAGACATGCCGCAAAGTCAATTGATGATCGCACCTTTGTAATATATTTGTCCCTTTGGCTAATCAGTAATCATCAATCCTTCAACCATGACACTGGGTGGTAGCATAAATACACGTACATACGCAGTGCCGAGGGCGTATCGCGTAGAACAACCGGGAGACGGTGGAACGGCTTGCTAGAAAGAGGAGGACGGCCTGGAGTTTATCCGGTATTTCGGAACACAATGTCCTAGCGCCAATGATGATGCCACTGGCGATGGTGGTTCGCTGCCTCGATCCCTCACACACCAACCCCTCAGTTAAAAAGCCCTCTCGCATCGTCACGGTACAACGCTGAGAGGCTACCCAGGCCGAGGGCGACGGGCTCTGGTAGGCAGGAAGTCCGGACGGCCACGGCCAGTTTATATGCTACCCTGCACAAAACCCACTCTTGGGCAATATGGCATGATACGACAGCTGCAACATTGATGCAGGCCGGTTACCTGTAGCCAAACTAATTCGACATGAAGGGACCCCAACGCTACGGTCGACGACGGAGTCTTGCAGGTTGTGTGCTCCGAAGCGAGTCGTGATAGCTCACTGGCAGTTTAAATTCGGGTGTCTGCAGTTCCGACTTGGTGTGGTCGTTGTCGTTGACCACATTGCTCGAGTGCCGCGCGGTAGACGAAACGTCAGCATGTCATGTTGACAACGACGAGACCAGGTACCGACAAGGCGAGACAAGACGTTGTGCCTTTTTACTAACGATAACTGGAATCGTTCGATAAATCGGAACTCGGAATGCCACAACCCGCAATTGGAGCAACGGCCGTCCCTCATAAGGCCGGGAGCTGTTTTTGTTTCCTTGTGGCGGCATGGATGGACCAGACCATGTCATCCCGCCCCGTCATGCAAATTCAGTAGAAAGTCCCTTTTGTGATGAAAAAGTCCCAGGGGGGTAAGGAAGAATCAGGCCGTGTTGGAATTCCCGACCGGATTACGGACTGATCGAGCGATAGCGTGGTGTTTTTTGGTACTGTACTGTAGCGAGGTAATGCTCTGAGGAGTGGAGAGGCGGAAGCGAACGGCAACGTTCCTGGAAGCATGGCGCCAATGGAGATGCTTGTTTGGACAGAGGGAGGGAGGAGTCGCCAGGGTGGCTTGCCAGGGGCCCATTCTTGAAATTCTGGGTGTTCCGGGTGATTTTCCCATTTGAACCATAGCCCCGCAAAGGACTCGTCGAATGGAACGGCCTCTGGGCATGTTAGACGCTGTTCCCGGTTCGCCAGTCAAAGAGGCCCGTCTCGAGAACGGTCAGAACCCAACCAAGCTCCTGGGTTCTGAAACGGTGTTGTTGCTCCGGGGAGACGGAGTCGGTCAACAACCACCGGGCGGGGTCACGTTCCAATGGGCCGCGGGTCCCGACTCGGAGTGACGGAGTCTCAGTCTGCGCTGTTGATTGTGTGTGCCTGGTGTGCCAGACGGGATGAACAAAGAGGGCAAAAACGACGACGGGATGGGCCGCGGTCATCTTTTTATACCTCGCCTCCAACTGGAGATGCTTTTGTCAACACCAGCCTTTCCTTTTGTTGATGTTTTCCAAAACGCTTCTACCCGTTCCCCTGAAAAGAAAGACCCACTCGTAGCCAACGCAAGGGAACCTTGACTTGCGAACTGAAGTCATCTGAGCCTCGGCGGGTTTTCTTCAACGTTGAGATTCCCCGGGCCATCGCGCCGGGACAGCTCTCCAGTCTCCAGCTGTATGTACCCACAACAGAATCTTGGGGCTACAATATGACACTGGTTCGCGACACCCCCAAAGACCACACCCTCATGATTGATTCAAATGCCCGATATTTGGACTGATGCCGTTGTGCCCGGATTGGCGGTCCTGGCGGTCTTGGGCATCATGATGTCCAGGAGATTGAGTTATTATGGTGAACTCGGGAAGGCTGCGATGAAGACTCGTCGTTACGGTCCACTTGGCTCGATTGCTGCGACCAGGCTTCCTTCTGACAGCAGAGAAAAACCTCACCAAGCACTCACAGCCGAGAGGTGGTGAAGCTAACGTGCGCTAATGATAAGCGGTGGGCGGCCCAAATGGAACAAATGGTACGCCGGCGCCCGTCCCCGGGTCCCACAACTGGCATGGTGCCAGAGGCTAGAGCGTCACGAACTTCTGCTACCTCTAGCGCGCTGCACCCATCCCTTGCTTCCAGCCCGTGAAGATGAATGGCTTCACTATTTTGGAGTCACGGTCACAAAGCGCAGGTGCCGGCAGAGGTGTTTTTGTTAGCACGGCTCCGTCTGGCTGTTCCTGCGCTGACCGAAGGTTTTCGGGGACCAGCTGCTGTTTTTGGCTAGGAAACGACTGGGTATGTTTCCCGGTTACAACCCAGTCCCACGGCATGCCACGGCCTGCCACCGCGGGCCAGTCAGAGCATTGCTGCGCGTACGGAAAACGCACGGAAACGCGGCGTATTGCATGATACAATACCGTACCTTTCAGCGATACTGTGCTTTACCGCCAGGGGCCCGCTTTGTCTAGTCCTCTTTGGGCGTGTTTTGCAGCCATCAATTCCATGATTGCACCGTTCCATTGTTCCGTTTTGACAGGCATTCGTGCCATTCCACCCCACTTGGCGGATTCACTGCTCCTCCCGTCCTGTTCCCGCAATGCCTGTAGCCTGTCAGTGGACAGCTCAAGGCAGTCTGCAGTTTGGGGTTTCCCAGCCGTTCTCGTACCCCGTACCCCCCTGGGCTCCTCCCCCGGCCGCCCAGTTCCCTTTTCTTTCCCTCAATCCCACTTCCCAAGAACGAGGAACCCTCCATCTCCTCTCTTTCCTTATCCACACAACAGGACAACACACACAAGCCGCCGTGTGTGTATGTCTGTCAACAACCAAGAAGCTCGACAACAATTTCTCCGAGCACAGAGGAGGCAGTGATCGACGGGGATTGGTTGGAATTGCGGCGTTTTGGGTCCACCTCACCTATTGATCCCAAGGGCTTGGAACCGAATCATATCAGCAACAACCACCACCAACAACAACACGACTCGACCACCACCACTACTATACATCGACTCATATCAGCAAAACCGACTACAGTTGTACCGTACCAACTCACCCTAAACAAACCGACCCTATGATCAAGAACAACGCCATCGTCATGAGCTCGGCTACACAGGGGGGACCCGCGGTCCCAAAGGAGGAGAAGAAGGGTTTCGGCAAGGTCTTGGCGAGAGTGAAGACGGTTCTGAGAACGAAGCGACTTTCAACCAGCGGCGCAAAGGCTGATCCCGCTGCTACCGCCGATAAGAAGGGCAAGGAAACCGCCAAGAGGTAAGGCCTGTTTCTTTCTGGGACTGCTGGGGAGGAGTTATTATTGGGCACGGGCTGGCATACCTTCCGTCAGCTTTGACAATGCGATTGTTCACGATTTAATCACTTAAAACAGTCTCTAACAAATGACTATAGCACCGCCAAGACCGCCCCTGCTGCTGCTGCTGCTGCTGCGCCCAAGGCTGTTGACCCCAATGCCCAAAAGGTCCCTCGCGCTCAGTTGTTCGAGGAGCGTGCCAAGAAGCTCGGTGAGCTCTATGGCTTGGAGCTGAAGCCTAGCGAGTGGCACTCGACTGAGGGCCATGCTCTCCGTGTTGAGAAGCCTATCAAGATGCGTGTCCACCGCAAGTGCCACCAATGTGACACCTCGTTCGGAGCTTCCAAGGAATGCTCCAAATGCAAGCATACGCGGTGCAAGCAGTGCCCTCGTATCCCGTCCAAGAAGACCGAGGCCGAGAGGGAGGAGAGCAGGAAGAAACGCGCCCAGATCATCAAGGACCGTGCCGAGAACGCCCCCATCATCCCCGACTGGAACCCCAAGTCCGAGAAGAACCTCGTCCTCAGACGTCCCGCCAAGACCGGAGCTCAGGATTTGGTTCACAAGAAGCCTCGCCAACGCGTGCGCAGGACTTGCTGCGGCTGCAAGAGCCTCTTCACTTCTGGAAACAAGACTTGCCAGGGATGCCAGCACGTCCGTTGCACGGAATGCCCTCGGGATCCGTAAGTTTACCGCACATTCATGACCTAAAAGGTAGTTTTGCTGACCCCTTGAACAGATCAAAGAAGGACAAGTACCCCTATGGCTATCCTGGAGACCAGCCCGGAAAACGCCGGGCTCACTTTGAATGCAAGTCCTGCAAGAACATCTTCGCCTCGGAGCCACATGTCACCACCTGTCCCAAGTGCTTTAACAGAGACTGCGAACGACTTGCGCCGAAGCGGGTGGAACCTCAACCCGATCCCGAAGCTTGGAAGAGCATACAAGCAAAACTTGAGGCGATGAAGCTCAAGTAACATGATATGTTTCAGTGTCCTTGTCGCTCTGTTAGGAGGGGAAAAAAGGAGGATATTAGAACACGATGAAAATGAAGGTTTAAGCGAAGAAAGCTGACGATATCGTTTTTGTTTTTTTCTGGATTTGTTTTGCTCTTTTTGTTTTGCTGTTTTTGGCTCGCTATTACCCAGACTCTTTCGCAAGAGATACATGCATTCATTCTCAAAGGCCACACAACCACCATCATTAGCATCGATATGAGACACGCGCATGTTAACGACTCTGATCCTATTTTATCGCATATTTCTCGTCATTCACTACGCCGGCGCTCGATTTGATACCCAACTTTACGGATCCTGCATATCAACTGCGAAATCTGGGGAGAGAACAGAACCTGTCTGGTGAAAGGAAACAGCAAATGAAATGGAGGAAAGGTGCCCCTCATAGGTTCCCTGTGGTCATGGAAGGGAAACACTAGGACACATTTCTCTATAGGTACAATATATCGAGCTGTTTCATAAAACAAAGTTCCTATACTCTTCGCCCATAAAGTATTATGATTGATTCCCGAACTGCTTCTATTGTCCTCCCATCCCACTGGGGCTCTATTCGTGATTTTCACCAAAAGTCGCCACCCACTCCTTGTGATCCCAGGAACGCAAACGCTTCGCACACCACCAGGATCACACACTAGTAGCCTTTACACTACCATAATCGGCGATCGTGCACCTGCAAAACTACATCGCGACACACACAGACGCACACAACGAAAATTTTCCAACAATCACTTAACAGCTGGCGGTTACCGATCCCGCTACCCGCTTGCCAGTCAAGTGTACTAATGCCAGCTAATAGACTTATTCGCCACCTCATCAACACACATCACACGAACAACTCCCGCCGGCGTCTTTACCCCTTACGCTTACGTTCTTCGCCCCCTTCTGTTCTCTGTCCACTCAGCCTCTCAACCGTTGTATCGGTATCACTTCCGAAGCCCGTAGGTAGCCCCGTTAGCCCGGTTGATCTTTTTGGCAACTTTGGTAACCATACGCTCATAGAATAGTGAGGGCCAGGCAATCGGCAGAAGCCTCGACTTTTTGTGATTCTCTCACAGGAGGTCGTTCCGAGCTCAACCCGGAAGTGAGGCCGTTGCCTCCGTCTCATTGGCCCTTTGTTTCCCCGAGTCGCCCCTCCTTTTCTGGTTTTTTTTGGGGGGAGGGGGGGATTTGTACCTGAGCCACTTTGCCTCAGTCTTACTTGGATTGGTGTTACACAGAATGATGGAATGAAGCAAGAGAAAGGGGGTGCTTGGGACTCGTTGCAGTTGGCGAGTCGGCGGCTCCGAGGAGACGGTTTAACTACTACACGTGTACATACGCAGTAGTCGTGCTAGTTGTAGTGTAGTGTAGTGTAGCTAGCGGGACCGCCGAACCAGCCAGCTGGCAACGCATGGAAGCACAAGTTGAAGAACCGTTCCTTTCAGCTACTGGAATGAAATGGATCGCGATAGGCATGTGTGTTTGTTGTCATTGAACCCGATTCCGCTATACTATCCGGCCCCGTTGAGTCTCCACGAGTCCCGACGAGTCCAGTCCCCTACCCGCTCAACGTCCGCCCACCTCCACCGCCGGCCGAACCCGTCAACTCCATCAAACCACGTTGAAACGGCCTGCCCGCCAGTCCAGCGAGACCCCGTTTCCTCGGACCCGACTCCCCGGGCATGGGTCAGGGAGGCCTGGGTCTTTCGCTAGAGGTCTTGCGACACGTGTAATGAAAACGCCAATGATTATTTGCGGGACGAGCCTTTGAGCGATAGACGGGTCTGGACTTGGGACTATCTGGTAAGCCCTGACAGTAGTCCCTGACAGTGATTCCCTGACAGACAGTACCGCTGCCCGTCCCGGAATCTTTGAAGAGGACCCGCGGTGTTGGTTGAGCTGTTGGTTCTGACACTAAAGACACGAGGCGAAGCTAGGCTTATGGCCCAGAAATGGAGGGAGTGTCATTGAGTTTTACGAAGGGGCTGCTCTAGAAGAAATGGGGCAACTAGATCTACAGCTTGCTGTCAGGGTCGGTCTCCTGCGCCGCCGTCTTTGGGCGCGGGCCTCAACACCCAAAAGCCCAATCCCTTTGAGCGAAGCACATCCGCCGAAGATGCATACTTCGCCCAGTATGAATCCGTGCAGCCAGCCATGGACCCCCATGATCCGGACGAGGAGGCCCTCCAGGGCGGAGCTGTTGGCGGTGATCGGATTCCATTCCAAAATCTAGCGTACCGACCATAACTGGAAGAGATAATCGCAAAAGTTGAATATTTGGGAATTCAACTTTTGGTCAACTTTGAAGTGTTGTGGTGAATTCTTGGCTCCCGTCTTTGCGAAGATCATTGCCTCCCACGTGGAACGGTTGTGAAGTGGGATGGCAGAGATGGGAAAGGATCATCAACTAAGAGGCGGGATGGCGAAGGCGGCGGCGACGGCGGGGAACGTTAACGACGACAAACCTATCAGGCTTTGTGAACGTCGCCAGTCCTTCTGTATACTAGAGACATCGAGCATTGCATTCTTGACTCTTTAAATTTCACCAACACCTCGTCAAAGTCAACCCAACCAGTGCCGTTGGAAGCATTCCCGACGACCAGACGACGACAAGGGTCACCGCCCGGTTGGGTCCTGTTGGCATGTTGGCAAGGGCATCTCGTGTTCACCGGGCTCACGGGCTCGCTCACCTTGATCCCTTGACCTTGGTAAGCCTGGCAAGCCGGATTGTCGGGAATGTCATGGGGAGTCCAGGTGAACTTCCCCTTCCCTTGCTCACCTTGTCGCTTTCGCTACACATCTGGCAACCTGGCTGCTTACCTTGGCCAGACCACCGCATGACCGAGGCTTACAGCATTACCAATGCTTTATGGTGAATGACAAGAATGATGCCAGAAATGAATCCTGACTGTCGGAGCGCGGAGGGGGCGGGAGACAGGGAGCTTTCTTTTGGAAAAAGGAAAAAAAAAATGACTTGTCCTTGTCATTGACCTTGTCCATGACCATGTGAATCGCATCACGGATTGCGAACGTTTCAGTTCCCGTAAGAAAGAATGGAGGTAGCAGGGGAGATAAATCCGATATTATATTGGCGAGACGGCCGCCCGTTGTTAGTGTAGTCGTCTTTATGTGGATTTTCTCTCCGTTATCTGGGAAGAAAGAACGATGTTTGCTTGAAATATACTGTGGTGAATGCACTGCACTTTTACGAGATGCCGTCGGTAGCGAGGGTTGGAGGCCGACTGCCTACTCTCGGTGTGACTTCTGAGACCATCCACCAAGTCTCATGTCATCAATCCGTCAAGCAAGCGTGCTGGAATCATCCTCCGTCTCATCATCTCAAACTTCGAGATAACTGGAGGGTACCCGAGCCAGCGCCTACACACTCAACACCTCAAATACCAAAACTGGGAAAAGAGACGAACCATTACGGACAAATCACTGTCGAGCAACAGTCGACAAAACCTTGGCCGGACTCTTTTACCGCCTCATCATCATGGCATCAGTGATCATCACCCCTCCTGCCCTCCTGCCGTCTCTCCCAGCCCCCAAATCAATGGTCCGTCTTCCCATCTCTCTCTCGGGAAGCTCCTTTCTTCCCACCCCTCCTCTTCCCAGGCTGTCGGGCATGTATGTTAACTGAACCCGTATTTGGTGTAACGTCATGCGTCCCGCCCATTTGGGTCGTTTATCGCAAACAGTGCTCGTTTTGTCAACTTCCCTCACACCTACCCCCCGTCCCCATGGGGCTTGTGTTTCCCACCCTTTTTTTATTTCTCCCCTTTTCCTCAACTCTCGGGAAGCCCGCTCTTTGAGATTCAGGTCTCCCTTTTTCTACTTGTATTTATACGAAACTTTTGACATTGCCTGGCCTGGCGTTTCTTGCGCAAATCGATCTTTTGGAATGCTCAAGTGAAAGGAGTACGTTATCGACTTGAGACATACATACATCTCACACACACACCGCTCGCCCGCTCGCCCGACAGACAGACATGTAGGCCGCTTCCTCGGTACCGTATCAAGAAACAGCGTGCAACAATAGGGCGTCGTCGGATACGGACGTTGGCGCCGAAGGTATGTACACGTGTAAGATGTAACGGAACGGCGAGGGAGAGAGGGAGAGAGGGAGAGAGAAAACCGAAGACGGAGACGGAGACACAAAAACGTGCTCTCTTGCCACTGCTGCTGCTGCTGTCTGACCCGTCCGCCTTGTCTGTCTCTCCAAAACCTGAACGAAGGAAAGTGCTGCTGCTGACAATGCAGTGGTTGGTGACACAGACAGGCGCCACACATAAACTTAAACACGACGTGACTTTTACGAGGAGAAGAGCCAAAAGAAAGCTGGAAAGCTCGAAAAAAATGCTGCACTGAGGATGCAATGCGTCTTTTGTCCTTTGGGGTTTATATCGCAAGTAGTCGTAATGAGATTTCTCCGGAGAAGGTCCAAGAACTACCAAAGATAAGCAAGTCAACGATAGCACACGAGATAACCGGGTCAGGCAAAAGACGCGTTGACTTCTGATGAACCGCCAAGATCTATCAACATCTAGACGGGGATGTAGAACTCAAAATGGTGAGATGGCAATGGTAAAGCCAACCACACACCACTACTTCTTGGAGAAGAACGACATGATGTTGCCTTGCCCCTTGGGCGCAGGCTTCTTCGCTTTCCCGGCCGCCGCGGGTGGCGCCGAGCTCGCAACCTTGGGCTTCGGTTTGGAGGCTGGCGGAGCCTCATCCTCGGAGAAGGACTCCCATGCGGGTTCCTGTATGGTGACTGTGATTTTGGCACGTCAGTATCCATCCATTTTAGCCATACAGTGGCTGGACTTCTGTTAAGAGTAAAACTTACCCAGGTATCCCTGATCATCCATGATCTGCTTCTTCTTCATAACCCTCCTCTTTCCGCGCCTCCTTCCATCCCCAGTGGTCGTCACAATCTCTTTTTCCTCCTCCTTGGCAGCCTCAGTCTTGGCCGGTAGCTCCTCGACGACGGGCTCTTCTTCTTCTTCCTCCTCTGGGGCGGGAGAATCAGCCTTCTCTTCCATGTCCTCGTCTTCATCGTCTTCCATCATTCTCCTCAGCTCCTCCTCCCGCTCCTTCCTGCTCTTCCGCGAAGATGCCGCACCGGGTTTCGGCAATGGGACGTCGTCATCGTCTTCTCCATCGTCTGATAGGGCAACGGGCGTGTCTTCGGCAGCGGGAGTAGACTTTTCCGACGTCTTCGCCTTCTTGGGCAGGGAAGCGGCCTTGGAGAAGGCTTGCATGATACCGGAGACGGCAGAGGTGTTGCGCTTGAGTGATGGCGCAGGTTTCTTTGTGGCAGCAGCGGGTGCTTCGGGTTCCGTAGCCGGTGTAGCGAATTTGCTCTCCTCCTTCGACTTTGCTGGTGCGGCAGCAGGGGCGGGCGCTGGCGCTGGCTTAGCAGGTGCCGTCTTGGTGGGTGCTGCTTTAGCCTTCGACTCCTGTTTGACGGGCGCGGGAGCGGCAGCCTTGAGCCCGGGTCCCCTTCTTTCCCTTCGGCGTACGTGAGAGTTGACGATGGTACGGGGCCGGGGTTTCTTAGCATCATCCTTGATGGCTAGCGCACTTTGAGCGGCATCGACAAGCAGCGTAAGGTCCTTGGCTGGGTGAGGTCCGATGCTGTACACATGTATCGATGATATCGTCTCGTAATCCTTGAGGACATCTGCTAGTCGGTCTTCCTGAACAAGTGCGAGGGTGTATGATGGCACTTCATCGTCGTCAACCGGGTCGGCGTCGGGAAGCGAACTAGGCAAGTCGATGTCCATGGCGTTGCCATTTTGATGCTGCACGGACTTCTTGATACCATATAGCAGGTAGGTGGCATAGACAGATCCGGGCTTCTTGGCGCTCTGGGTCTTGTGAAAATCATAGAGCATTCTACTTGGTGTAAGCCATTGCTTCTTGGACTTTTTTTTCATGGAGGTGTAGAGAAACTCGTTTACTTACTGTTTGGCTACATTGGGATGTACACGCAGGGCCCAACTTAGCAAGCGATACGTGACCTGAAATTTGATCTCATGTTAGTCGCGGCTCTTCACCTTTCAATTTGAATACCATCATCGACTTGTAATCGGGTGGGTGACCTACCACCTTGTCCTCGCTGAGGACATTCTCAGCCAGGTACGTCTTGTAATCTTCCATGGCTGGAATCAATCTGAGGAGTGTAAATTGGAAGCGGCTGATCTCGGTAGCAGTGATATCTTTGGCTTATCGCTTCTGGCGGATTCAAGTGAAAGTTATCAAAAGAGTGAAGTGATGATGAATGTCTGAACTCTTGAGGCGCGTCGTCGACGTGAATTTGCCCGGCAGGCAACCTAGCACTGCCGCGAAGTCACGTTTGCGGCAGTGGTTTTGAGTGGCTGTGGCCCCTGGTTCCTGCTGCAGGGGGAAAGCAGCGCCCAGAGACAGACCAGCCGAAACTGACTGACGGGCGCTTTGACAGGCTGCCTGACAGGCCACGAGTTTCAGTCTGTCTCCGTCATTCGGTACCTCAAGTCTACTGGCCCAATGTCTAGCTGGAACAGCTCCCCGTCGTGGCATTGGCATCGCGAATCTTTGGCGGCCGAAATTTGGCACCACGAATCACAACCTCGAGCTTTGCAGTTTCTTTGCTCTTTTTGCAGCTGAGCTTTTGTTGATCTTCTTTGGAGTATCTTGAGGGCCGCCGTGACCCTTTTCCTTCGTTTCAACCAGCTGTTTTAAACTCGGAATACAGACCATTGAAGCCCCCTAGCTTTGCGCCATGATGCGCCCGACTTAATATCCACGATTCGCATATACAACAGAGCTCGATATAATAATTGTACAAACCCGCACATACGTCCAACCCTAGACTGCCATTTGTTGGCCTCAACTCGACTTCATCATGGCGGCCTTTCCACGGTTCAGGTTCCTGGCCATCGCCGTCATCTTCCACTTTGCCTACATCTTTTCCATTTTCGACATCTACTTTGTCAGTCCCATTGAGACGGGCATGCGCTTGTTCAATGTTGAAAGATCCCCAAATCGTAATGCGCCAGCGGACCGGCTGGTTCTGTTCGTAGGTAAGTGGGCTACTCCGAGTCCAATGTGTTGCGGCCAAGCGCTAACCACATCATCATTCTTCAGGAGACGGCCTGCGCGCCGACAAGGCACTCCAGTCCCACCCCGAACCATATCCCAAATCAGATGCCGATCTGACTCCGAGACCTCTCGCCCCCTATTTGCGATCAAAGATCTTGGAACAGGGAACCTTTGGTGTCTCCCATACGCGTGTGCCGACCGAATCTCGACCCGGCCATGTTGCGCTCATCGCCGGTCTGTACGAAGATGTATCAGCTGTTACGACAGGATGGAAGTTGAACCCGGTCAACTTTGACAGCTTGTTCAACCGCAGTCGGCATACGTGGAGCTGGGGCAGCCCGGATATTCTACCAATGTTTGAGCAGGGAGCTGTCCCGGGGAGGGTTGACGCCTACACATACGGACACGAATTCGAGGATTTCTCGTCCGATGCCACCCAGCTCGACCTCTGGGTCTTTGACCATGTAAAGGATTTCTTTGCTGAGGCCCGCAGGAACAAGGCGCTTGCTGAGGCGCTTCGCCAGGACAAGATTGTCTTCTTCCTGCATCTGCTAGGTTTGGATACTACGGGTCATTCATACCGCCCTTACTCAAAGGAGTACCTTAACAACATCAAGATTGTGGATCAGGGCGTGAAGGAGGTTGCTGAGCTCTTCCGCGACTTCTACCGCGATGATAGGACTGCGTTTGTGTTTACCGCCGACCACGGCATGAGCGACTGGGGAAGCCATGGTGATGGTCACCCGGACAATACGCGGACCCCCCTGATTGTTTGGGGTTCAGGGGTTGCCAAGCCTCAACTCTACCCAGGTGAAGTGGCGCCCGGCCATGATGAGTACTCTGCGGACTGGAACTTGGACCACGTCAGGAGGCATGATGTCGCTCAGGCCGATGTTGCTGCTCTCATGTCCTACCTTGTTGGCGTCGAGTTTCCTGCCAACTCGGTCGGCGAACTTCCCCTGTCGTACCTTGCTGCCGACATCAAGGAGAAGGCCGAGGCGTCGCTGGTGAATGTGCAGGGTATCTTGGAGCAGTACCGTGTGAAGGAGGAAAAGAAGAAGGCCACTGAGTTGAAGTACAGGCCGTATCAGCCGTTCGGTGACAACGGTCTTTCCCCGGAACGTCGCGTTGCCGATATCCGCCAGCTCATTGACGCCGGCCGTTACGAGGAAGCTATTGAAGAATCAGCTGCCCTTATGAAGGTCGGTCTTGGTGGCTTGAGATATCTCCAGACCTACGACTGGCTGTTCCTGAGAGCGCTTATTACCATTGGTTATCTTGGTTGGATTGCGTATGCTCTTACAATGGTCGTTGATCTCCATGTCCTACATGGTCGTGTGCGACCTTCGAGAACGCTTGGCGGGGGCCTGTTCTTCACATCTGTTCTCGTTGCCCTCTATGCGTCCTTTGTCATCTCAAAGTCACCCCTCACTTACTACGCCTATGCCTTCTTCCCGGTCTTTTTCTGGGAAGAAGTCTATGCGCGTCGCGAAAGTGTGGCGGCAGGCCGCAAGGAATTGCTTGGCCATATCAACTCGGGTGGAAGTGTTGCTTCGTTCGTGCTCAACAGCGCGCTTTATGTTGGCGTCATTGAGTCGCTTGCCCTGGGCTACATCCACCGCGAGATTCTCACCATCCTCTTTGTGCTGGGTTCTTTCTGGCCTTTCACCCACGGCCTGTCGTTCCTCAAAAAGCATGGTGCGCTATCTGCCACTTGGTTCCTCTCCTGTATCGCCATGAGCACGTTCACGCTCCTACCAGCGATGAAGGCAGAGAACGTCCATCTCATGTTCGTACACACACCCCTTGCTGTCCTCTCCCACTTACTAACAGATGTGTAGTACGATCGGAGGCGTATTGATGGTCGTCATTGGCCTTCTTTACCTTATTTTCGAGGACTTTGTCCTCGCCGACTTCTCATGGAACGCGAAGCCTACTTCCAGGAACCACTTGTCTAGGTCGCTCGTCGGTATCCAAGTAGGCCTCACTGTGCTTTCCATCATCATCACCCGCTCCAGTGCCCTTTCGCTGCAGGCCAAGCAAGGTCTACCTCGCGGCAACCAGATCATTGGCTGGGTTACTCTTGGTAAGTTTGTATGCTCCTCAGCAGCTGGTGATCATTCTCTAACACAAGCCCAACAGTCGCATCACTCCTCATGCCCTTGGCCTACCGTTTGCAGCCCAACAACCACTACATGCACCGGATCCTCGTCATCTTCCTCACCTGTGCCCCGACCTTTGTCATCCTCACCATCTCCTACGAAGGTCTCTTCTACCTTGCCTTCTCCGCCCTCCTCGTCAGCTGGGTCCGCCTGGAACACGCAGTCCAGAAGTTCTCCTCCAAAGTGCCACAGACCACCACCACCACCAAGAAACCAACCACCGAATCTCACCTCCCAGCCCCCTTCCGCCCCCTCACACTCCACGACGCCCGCGTCGCCCTCTTCTTCTTCATCCTCCTGCAATCCGCCTTCTTCTCAACCGGCAACGTCGCCTCCGTCTCGTCCTTCTCTCTCGACTCCGTCTACCGCCTCATCCCCATCTTCGACCCCTTCTCGCAGGGCGCCATGCTGATCCTCAAGCTCATGATCCCCTTTGCCCTCATCAGCGCCAACCTGGGCATCCTGAACAAGCGGTTGGGCGTAGCCCCTTCGGCCCTGTTCATGGTGGTCATGGGCATCAGCGACATTTTGACGCTGTACTTCTTTTGGGTGGTGAAAGATGAGGGCAGCTGGTTGGAGATTGGAAGCACGATTAGTCACTTTGTTATTGCGAGCTTATTGTGCGTGTTTGTGAGCGCTTTGGAGCCGGTTAGTGCGGCGTTTATTGCCGGGGTGGAGGTGGGAGAGGAAAGCGAATTGAAGGAGGAGGGGAAGGTGGCGGAGAAGGTGGTGGAGAAGGTTAATGAGGTTGTTGAGGGGTTGGTTGGTGGTGGTGATAGCTGAGTTACGTTTGTAAAAAAGGAGTTGTTAGTGTATAGATGATATCTCATGTTCGATATGATGTATAGGGTCACAAGAAAAGGGGGGAACCGCCAGCTAGTAGTTGGATACTGTGTAGAGTATATATGGTATATACAGCAGATGTGTAATAGTTTCCTGTGTTCCGTCACGATATCATTTCAACTTCTTCAAGCATATCGAACACTTCGTCAACACGCGGTGTACTGAACCTGACCTCGTTGATTTCACACCAAAGAGCATAGCAACATCGTCGAACCCGCCGTTTTCTATTTCCAGACGTACCTAGATGTAACCTATGCAGCATTCTACATGACACATACAGCCTTTGTCATCCTCCACCTGTCTGTCGACCAACCTCCAACCAGTACTCCCACATAACGCAGAGTACGTTGATCTGTAATACCTTCCTACCCAATCACGGTGGGAATTGCCTTGTTTAGGTGCCTTGTCATTTGAATTGCGTTCCCTTTGTTTCTTTGCGTTGAAGAATCATAGAAGCCTGCTCACAGGTGCGTATGTCTCTGCATTGCGGTTCGACTACATATACCTATGCATGCATAGGGAACGGACGTCATCAACAAGAGATATACCTACATCATACAAATAGGTCGAGCCAAACTGAATAAAGAGAAACCCAGTCCCAGATTTGCGTTGATTCGGATCAGGCCGTGGAGGATTTGGCTTGCTAAGCCAGCGAAGCCAGTAAAAACAGATTTTTTGCGTTGTTTTGCTTCGCCTTCGTTAGGTGCGGTTGTCCGGGTCCATGATGTCTGTTTCTTCACACGCCATCATGTCATCCTCTCACGCATCTACACCTCTGCCGGCATTTAAAAGGTTAGCGTGGTGAATTTGCAGGGGTGGCGACTATAGAGTTGAGATGTGATATTCAATCATTGACACCCAAAAAGTTGAGAGAGGCTATTCTGGAGGCTTGGAATGATATTCAAGATGATTTTCTTCTAAGGTTGGCTCATTCGATGCTGGAACGGATGAGAAAAGTCATTAAGAATAATGGGGAGTCAATAGATTACTAGAAATAATTCCTAAGTGCACCATACTCAAAATCTGGTTTATTGTAGGACTTAGCGCCTTGGCTGTACCGCGCTAACCTTTTAAATGCCGGCAGAGGTGTATCTTCAGGCGTATCGAGTGCTTGAGTGCCACAGAGTGAGTGTACTGTGATCAAAATTCCGCGACTGCACCAATTGGATAAAAAAATAGAAAAAACCATGGGACTGAATTGATTTTTCCCCCATAACCTACCATTTCGATAAACCATCACTTGACGTTGTTGTTGTTGTTGTTGTTGTTGTTGTCCTCCAGAGTCCAGAAGGACAAGTTGAACGACAACAATCCCTTACAAAAGCGAGGGTTAGGGTCCCTCCAAACTCCGACGGCTCTTAAACCCCCTCCCTCTCACAAAGACGGGACCGGAATCGGCAGTTTCGCTTAAATCCCGCTGTGTCCTCCACCAGACCACCACCGGCCACCCGTCCCGCCCCCACACTCGGTCGGGGGTCTTGGGAAGTCCCGTCCCGGTTCAGCGAGAATGCGGGGAGCAGCTCTTGCTCGTTCTGGGCACAAAAAAGCAGCAGCAGGGCTCAGGGGTCGTGTAAACACAAATTCCCACTTGGGTGAGGGGAGGTGTGGGACTTGCGGAAGACTTTTGCTGACAGATCAAATGAAATCGTGAAAGGGCTGGGAGGTGGGGAACGGCCCGACCGTCGAACGGGGACGGCCGGAAGACGGTAAGACGGGGAGATTTGACAAGATGAAAGACACGCGGGAGGGAAAAGCTTGTGTCGAGCAATGGTGTGGGTAGGTGGGTGTCGATGGTCTGGAAATTAAAGATGTTTACTGCTGACTATCTTTTGTGAGTGAAACATGGGGATCGATTCAATTTTATTGGATTCCGGGACTCGGGGCCCATTGAAGTTTACTTCAGAGGTGCGTGTTGTTGTATTCAAGGTGAGAACCTGGGACATCTTGCGCGATCATGTTTATTTGGCGATGTCTCTCGAGGACTGTACCCACGTGGTCCTCCAGTCATGAACTCGGAGACTTTTCCCCGGATTTTCCACACGTCCTAAGAGGATTTTCCTGAGGAAGCCTTTTAGTGTAGAGCCAAGGACTTCGAGATCGAAAGACAATGGAAGATCGGACTATGTGTGCCCCTGATAGGCGCAGGTGAGAATGCGGGAGGTCGGACGCTAACGGGCAGCACCGTTCCCTCTTCTCTAATTACTTGGATGCTATGCTGGTGATGCTTGCGAGCTTTGCGAGCTTGCGAGTTTGTGGTGGTGGTGTGAGTCGGTTGGTGTTAACCAATTGCGATGAACCAAGACTCTCTTGGGACTTGGCCATCGAGGTACTCGAGGATAAGGTTACTCACCCGAACAGTTGAAAGCTGAAGCTGAACCGTGCAGTGCTGAAGGATCAGGTCATCTCACCGGGCAGCAGGAATATCGTTCTCCAAACCGCTGCGGGGTAGCTGAGGGAAAAAGGGATCGTTCTAAGTAGGGCATCTGTCACCGAAATACCTAGTCCGGGAGCGATGATGATTATCGTTGTGGTGGTGGACATTGTGGAAAAGTCAAACGAAGGCCTATCTTATGTCTTTTCAAGATGGAGGAGGGGCAGCATTTCCCAGTTTGGATGTTTCCCCCGGGCGACCAAATCTCGGGTTTGATGTTGGCACAAGGCTCCCCGGAAAGTATTGCCTCCTTGCCCGCATCCAATAATGCTCATGGTGTCGTTGTGACTTGTAAGTAGAAGCCAGACCGAAGATAATCACGAAACACTTGCTCTTTTTGTTGCTAGCTCGCGAGGCTTGTTATAGTCAGATCCTAACTAGCAACGGCAGAGTGAGTCCGCAAACAGGAAACACTGCATCAAGGGGGCAACATGAAGCCACGAGGGCACCACGAGGCAAGAGACATTGGCGCATTCTGATGTCAGCGCCTTGAACCTCGAGTGACATCCAGCTGAACCACGATATCGGACCAACAGCAGGAGGCTGTCGTCTTGGTATTCGTTTCCTTTTTGAGTTCTCATAGCAACCGTCGAGAATATGTGGGGTAAAGGCAAGGTACCTGTCACGTACATTAGCAAACAGGTCCCCTTTCACATGCAAGTAAAAAGAGTCCCACTGCCCCATTCATGACAATGTCTCTAAGGGGTCCCCTCCATGCGAAACTAAGGCACGAGACACATCCTGAAGTTGAATAAAGGGAAGACTCGAAACATGTCTGTCAATGTTAAGGAGACTGGGAAAGTCCTTGTAGGTTGGGCTGGGTGACATTTTATGGGGATCCAGAGCCCCAAACACAAAGAGTTCCACACTGCGTCTCTGGTCGGCTGTTTATGTTTCCGTGCCTGTACTGGTAATGTACATAGAAGAGTTGAGTTCAGACCTGCGGGAACGGCAAGATAGAACGATATCTCACGCAGACAGACCAATGCGAAGAACTGCGGATTGCTCCGTTTGTAAACACACATTAGTAAGAGCTTTTTGAGATGGTAGCGTGCAGTCACACACAACAAGGAGTCAGGACATGAGGTTCGTTCGATATGTGCCAAGTTCCGTACATGTTCCGCGCTAGCAAAAGTGAGCCCGCTCAATCCGGGGATGACACTATGGCAGCGGTAGGCCTGTAATTCCGGTCCTCTGCTGACAGTGACGGCAATTGTTACAGGTAGCACGGAATGTTTCCCGCTTTCAGACCACGGACCTCCACCTACCTTGCTCCTCCTCCAAGTCGAGTTCCCCAAAGAAAAGCAAAGAGGGAGCAAGCGACGAGTCTTGGAGAGAACACCCTCGACGCCCTTGTTCACGATCTCCCTCACTTTCCACATCCCGTCTTTCACCTTCGCCTCGACCCTCTCCAGTCACCACCCTCAGCCCGCCCTACCTCCATGTAGAAGAAACCCGTGGACAATAAAAACCGACCTTGGTGCGACTATGAACGCGGCCGAATTTCGATCGATTTTCTGATATTTGAAACCGTATTCGCATAGGGAGCTGCTACACCACATACAACCATCTTATTGCGCAGCCTTGAGAAGCACCTCCAGCCAGGTCTAGGATACGAGACACGTCGGCTCTTCTGGTCCCAAACCCCATCCATCGCCCTTCCTCCAAACGAACTGGCTGGAGACGCGAACGGTAGCAGCACCTAGTACGGAGTACCGAGTACGGCGTAGCACGGCAACACCCAGGTCCAGAGGCTGGGCAGTTCACGCCAATAAACGAACCACGTCGATCGCATCGGGCCCCCCTCCCGTCCCCCAGAAGCAGCAACGCAACCACCGACAAGCGAAGCTCTTTCGACACCGAGGGCGACTAGCCTTCTCTCCCTGCTTCAACAGCCCATCGACGATTGCGTAACACCAGGCTTTCCTCGTTTCGCCTCGAGGAGGGCGCAGTGCATCCCCGTTACCAGACGCAAATGGACATGGACGTTGACACGACCAAGGGAGCA
The DNA here is from genome assembly GCA_009805345.1 of Neurospora sp. FGSC 26628. Lineage (NCBI taxonomy): Eukaryota > Fungi > Ascomycota > Sordariomycetes > Sordariales > Sordariaceae > Neurospora > Neurospora sp. FGSC 26628. The sequence continues at coordinate 32,779 of RAOO01000064.1, forward strand.
ACAATGGCTGCGGCAACGCCAGCAGAGAAGCCGACAACTGCTTCAGCCCCTCAGCAGCAACAGCCGACTCGACAAAAAGTAGTTCAGCCAAAGCAGCAACCTCCACCGCTGCAACCGCAACCACAATTCAACTCACAATCGCCGACTCAGTCGAGACAGTCGCAGTCGCAGTCGCCAGCACCGTCGCAAGCGCATTCCCAGGGCCAGCAGCCACCATCGGCGTCGACAGCCACGGGCACATCAGCCGGCCATATGAGTTTCAGGAGGTTGGTGCATTCCGGCAAAGACTGGGGAGGATAACGGCCATGAGTTCCTTTTAGCTGACATGTCATCTTCGGAATGGAAAAAAGACAACGAGCCTCTCGAGCTTGCGAAGTAAGTTGCAAATGTGTATTTTATAAGTTTCTGAGGCCCTCTCCCCGCAATGGGCCCCCAAAAAAACACTGTAATGCGACTCGTTGCGCCGCAGCATTTCAACCTCGAGCCTCGGCTCATTAGCTATCGCGTTATCTCGCGTGCGAAACCTAGGCTAACCACCCCGTCTTTGTAGACTTGCCATGCCCGTAAAGTACGACGCCCTCTTTTAAACAAGGCTTTCCAACCAATTGCCAAACCTCGGATCTGTTTTTGAGCCGACATGGATGCTCACATCATGCCCATTATAGGTCCGCTGCGATGCCGCAAGCCTCGGTGTGCCGTGCACCAACTGCGTCGCCTTTTCCATCGAGTGCCGCATCCCAACGCCTAAACGCAAGAAGACTGCCGCGCAAAGCACCACCACTGCCCCTTCCAAGGACTCGGACAGGTACTTGCTCTTTTACTTACTTTTCATTTCTTCCTGTTTTGGTTTGCAAACAACTGACCGGATCCCAGTGAGCGAGGAGACACCGAAGACCGGTCGCCGCACCAGGCCGGTGCAAACAACCCCTTCCCGGCCGGAACCCGACCTGCCGCAGCCTATCACACCCAAGAGGGGACACCGACCACATCTGTCGCCGTCGAGGAGCAGGCGAAAAGGGAAGAGTACGATAATGCAACCCTGGCCAACTACATGAACCTTGTCATGAAGCCCAAGTTCACCAGAGCACCTATCACGGAGGCTGGGAGGGTAGCCTATATGGGCGAGTCTTCCAACCTCAACCTTCTCGTCCATGACCGCCAAAGCGACTCGGACGTGGTACACTATCCTCTGCCGGAACATGTACGGGGCAACAAGGCCAGGCTATCAGAGCTGGACAGCACCGAGATCGAAATCCTTCATCAGCGAGGCGCCTTCCTGCTGCCACCACGGTCTCTGTGCGATGAGCTCATCGAATCGTACTTCCAATGGGTGCACCCCATAGTCCCCGTCATCAACCGGACCAAGTTTATGCGGCAGTACAAGGACCCCAAGAACCCGCCGTCACTGTTGCTGCTGCAAGCCATGCTTCTCGCCGGTTCTCGAGTCTGCACCAACCCCCAACTGATGGATGCGAATGGTTCTTCAGCACCTGCCGCTCTTACCTTCTACAAACGAGCTAAAGCCTTGTACGAAGCGGGCTACGAAGACGATCGGGTTACCATTGTACAGTCACTCCTCCTGATGGGTTGGTACTGGGAAGGCCCTGAGGATGTCACCAAAAACGTCTTCTACTGGAGCCGTGTTGCTACCATTGTCGCACAGGGCTCTGGCATGCACAGGAGCGTTGAGGGCTCACAGCTGAGCAAAGCCGACAAGAGGCTATGGAAGCGTATCTGGTGGTCACTGTTCACAAGGGACCGATCGACAGCTGTTGCGCTGGGACGACCTTGCCACATCAATCTGGACGACTCGGACGTGGAGATGTTAACGGAGGACGACTTCATCGAGGACGAGCCGGACAGCCCAAGCGACTACCCACCGGACCAGACCCATGTTCAGTTCTTCCTGCAATACGTCAAGCTCTGCGAAATCATGGGGCTGGTCCTCTCTCAGCAGTATTCCGTTGCCTCCAAGGGCAAGGGAAAGAATGCTATCGATCTGACACACAGTGATATGGCTCTTGCCGACTGGCTCCAGAACTGCCCAAAGATTGTCTATTGGGAGATGCGAAATCACCATTTCTGGTCTGCGTTGCTCCATTCGAATTACTACACCACCCTATGCCTCCTGCACAGAGCACACATGCCACCGAGTGGTTCCCACAGGTGGCCTGACGACTCGCCCTATCCATCGCGCAACATCGCGTTCCAGGCGGCAGCTATGATCACCTCTATTATCGAGAACCTCCAGTCCAACCGTCAGCTGCGGTATTGCCCTGCGTACATCGTCTACAGCCTCTTCTCCGCGCTCATCATGCACGTATACCAGATGAGGTCGCCAGTTGCGTCCATCCAGCAAGTTACCCAAGACAGAATACGGACATGCATGGCCGCCCTGAAAGACGTTTCCAAGGTTTGGCTTGTGGGTAAGATGGTGTTTACCCTTTTCGAATCTATTCTCGGAAATAAGGTCCTCGAAGAAAGGCTTCAGAAGGCGGCAGGCAAGAGACACCGTCGGATGCAGCAAGGTCTCTCTCAGCTAGAACAACATCGCCAGCACCAGCAGCTTCAACAACAACAACAACAGCAACAACAACAACAACAACAACAACAGCAACAACAACAGCAACTCCAACATCAGCATCAACAGCAGCAACGTACACATGATCAGAAGCGTAAATACGACGAAATGGCCATTGATTTCAGCGTCAACACTCCCCAGCCCCAAGAATCTTACGAGCGCTCAAGGCCACAAACACCAAGTCTGGCAACCAAGATGGAGATGACGCCCAGCACGATGCCGCCACCTGTCACGTCACCCAATAACCAGAACGGCCACCGTCCTCCGAACGATGCGTTTATGGGCGGAACGGCTTCGAGGCCGCAGACTCGGCCAGCGACGCCTTTCAATCCCTCCTTCTCAGTCCCAGCCACTCCACCGGATCTGTACCTGGTGACCAGAAACTCGCCCAACCTCTCACAAAATATCTGGGAGAACTTCCAGCCCGACCAGCTCTTCCCAGAAAGTACCAACATGCCACTCTTCCCTCACCTGTCACCTACCCAACAGCATTCCAGCCTGGACCCCAACATGATGCAAATGCCAAGCGGGCTTCCCAATCAACCCATCGAATATACACAGGGCGTTAAGCGCAACCTGGCTGGCAGTCCGTTGCCCAACAATAATAATGGCAATGGGTTGCTTCAACCTGGTGGCATGCCAGGGCAGGGCCAAGGCCAGCAGGGAGGATATGGAAATAATAATTCTAATAGCTTCTGGAATGCCAACTTTGACGGGCATATGGGCGGCGGTGGAGCGAATGACGGGCAAAGCCCGAGTGACAGTTGGAGTAATAGTTCGGTGCAGGGACAGCCTGTTCCGTCGACGCTTAATGTTGAGGACTGGTAAGTTTCTTTCTCTCTTTTTTTTTTCACTTTTTTTTTTTTTTTGTTTCTTGCTGCACTGAGTTCGGATGAAAGCAAAAGCTAACATGGGATGAAATGCCTAGGTTCCAATTCTTTGGGATTAATAGTGATCCGTCGCAGGGATTCAATCTTGACATCCCAGAGCTGATGAGGCAGTTGTAGTCGTGTTGATCCCGGTCCATTGGAGTTGATGGTGGACTATGATGATGTTATGGTAGCCGTCATTCTCAAAGAGTACTTATGACGCGGAAGCGGAATTGTATAAGGCCTAGGCTGGCAACTTTTGTCACTGTATCTTTTAGCGTTGAGCAAGCATACAAACAGTCTCAAGAGCCATTGGCAAGAAACACAACTAGGTACAAGTACTCTTTATTGGATACGTTGTTGGAATGGAAAGCAGTTGCATACAAAAAGCGAGACTAATTGTCGTACAAACCAAGGTTGTAAATAACCTCCCCCCTTGACCCAGTTCCGGCGCTTCTCTCACATGATCACAGCAACCCTCGCCCAGATCAGCGCTTCCCTTGATCTTGCTTGGAAATCATCTAATCTGTATGGGTCAAGGCCAGGTACATTTTTCTTTTCATTCGTTCATCTCAGGCAAACGCTGACTTTCTTTCTTTCTGCATCGGCAAATGATGCGCTGCTGGCCGCATTTTGGGCCGCACATCCGTCCTTCGTCCCCGTCCGCGTCTCTGTCGAGAAGAGAGGCGCCGCACCTTGTATTTTTTCCTTACAGACAGTAAAGAGGAGCAAGGAAGGGTCACAGTATCCGAAGTCATATTTCATGCAAGCCTCATCCCCGGAAGTGAGCGCTTCTCGAGAGAGTGCGAGAAATGGTTATCGACCAATTATATCGTGAAGCAACCCTCTGACGGGGATGCGGGGGGTGGTTATGAACTTGAGGTTACTGGCCAGCCACCACGCATAGAGTCCATGGACTGTTTTGACTGACGCCGTTCCGAATGATGAAAGATGAGAAAGGTAAGCTTGTGATATGTGGGAAAAAGTTTCTCATTGTTCTGTTCTAGAGCCGAAGATGATTTGCAGTTATATCCTTCTTCTACCCTTTTAGTTGCTAATCTTGATATTCGGGTGCGGCACGGCGGTACCGAGGCTTTGCTAAGGTCATCTGATCTGGCTGACCTGAGGCAACGAAAGGGACAGAGAGGGGCGGATAATAACAAAGCTGTGATATTGACATGATGGTGAAGATAGGTATGGATCCAAAGCTTGCGAGGAGGGCTGTTCTCACGACCTGTCGATCGCCAGCTGCAAGATGTGATGTGATAGTGAAGAGAGACCCCCAGCTGCCCCCAGTTTAGTAGCGGGGTTCTTCATCACTCTCTCTCTCTCTTCACATCCGTTGAATGCGGCTGCCTCGAGCGTGATCACACACAACCTAAAGGAGATGAGGTTCGGTTAAGTTCATCACTTATGCCTTTCCATTTCCCCATTCACATTGAAATGTTGTCTGTCTGTCTTTCTTGACAATGGAAGTTGGCGGAAGCGCGTCTAATGAAGAGGTGAAAAGAGGGGTCAGCCGTTGGGGGCCACACTAACAAATAGTGGGCGGATTGTTTGGTGGGCTTGAGTTAGTTAGCCGCCGGCTTGTATCTTTGTACCACACCCTTACTGTACGGGTACCCGAATCATTGGAGGATTGTTTCCGAGAAGGGGACCAGGACAATAATTAATTACATGTGTTGAACGTTCCTGTCCGTTCGGTCTTATAATGGAGGCCCTTCCCCCCTCTGAACATGTGAGGAAGATGCCTGAAGCGATCTGCAACCGGCGGCTAAGGTAACTTGGAGACGGGGACGGGGGACTCCATCTTTCGGCCTGCCTGTTTTCTTGGTTCGACTTCCACTGATGTTTTTGATCGAGAAAGCTTGAAATTCCTTCAACCCTACAAGCTTGTCATTGATCTCTCTTTTAAATATCAGAAAAATATGCAGGTCTGAATCACAGCTGGAGACTTCCAGGCGGTGACAGGGGAACGAAGCTATACGGGACCGTCTCCGTAGTTGGGTGGCTCCTCCCCCGGCAGCTGCCGCCTGCCCTATCACGCCCATTGCTGCCGGCCTATCGATGACCTGTCGAACTGTGTACATATAACATATAACAGGGCCTGGAGGTGCCGCCCATTCGCTCATACGATGAGCGAGAAAAGACCGAGACAACTTTTGCAGAAAGTTGACCATAAATGATATTGGATTTGTTCCATGTAACAACGCCTTTGTGTCTTGTTAGTGATCAGATCAAGCCACCCGGCCACCTTTGGAGGCCCAAGCAACAAAATTCGCTTTGTGCCTGCTACACCTCACCAGTTCCCCGGATCTCCCTCCCTAAAAAAGTAAAAAGTCCACACCGTGGTTCTCGACTTCACGGCCCACCCATCACCAACCGCCGCTCGCAAAGTACCAGGTACCCCTCCGCCGCACGCGAGCTCTGACGACACAAGTGGAAGCTGGGCTGTTACCAAAGCTTACATGAACACGCACCTCAACTCTTCCTCTCACAACTCGTGTCGACCAATTCCGCCTTTCCCCCAGTCTTCCACATAGCATCGACAAAAGTAGGCTTTGGAAAGCAGCATTCGACACGAGGACGTCAAAGACATTGGATTCCAAGTCGCAGGACCGGGACTTCCGTCTTGTCTTGTCCCCGCATTCCGAATCCCATCGAATCGTTTTACCGAGACGCCCAATCGCAATCCCCCAGCCGCCCATAATCGCCCAACATGGTGCAGGCGCCCATGATCTCGGTGCCTCTCAAGGCCACCAACGAGATCGACTGGGTTGCTCCCCTCAAGAACTACATCCAGCACACCTACGGCGATGACCCGGAGCGCTATGCCGAAGAATGCGCGACCCTCAACAGGTTGCGCCAGGATATGCGAGGCGCCGGGAAGGACAGCACGTCCGGAAGGGACCTGCTCTATCGCTACTACGGCCAGCTCGAGCTTTTGGATTTGAGATTTCCGGTGGACGAGAAGAACATCAAGATCTCCTTTACATGGTATTGTCCTCTCCAGCACTGCTGAACAATGACACATCGGTTTCTAACCATCTGCGGATTCTGTAGGTTCGACGCTTTCACCCACAAGCCCACAGCCCAACACTCGCTGGCTTTCGAAAAGGCCTCCATCATCTTCAACATTTCCGCCGTTCTATCCTGCCATGCGGCACACCAATTGCGAACCGAGGAGGCCGGACTCAAGACGGCATACCACTCGTTCCAGGCCTCGGCCGGCATGTTCACCTACATCAACGAGAACTTCCTCCACGCGCCCTCTTCGGATCTGAGCAGGGAAACGGTCAAGACACTGATCAGTATCATGCTCGCCCAGGCGCAAGAGGTCTTCCTCGAGAAGCAGATTGCTGATCAGAAGAAGAATGGTCTGCTCGCCAAGCTTTCTAGCCAGGCGGCCGCTCTCTACGCCCAGGCTGTTGAGGGCGTTCAGGAAAACGTCACCAAAGCCATTTTCGAGAAAGTTTGGCTGTCTATGGTCCAGGTAAGTTGTGTTGGCGTTGAGTGCGGATCAGGAAGGATGGGAAACGGAGGGCAAAACTGACCAAAAACAACAGATCAAGCTCAACTTCATGAATTCGCTAGCCCAGTACTACCAAGCCCTCGCTGACGAAGATGCCAACTCTTACGGCGTGGCCATTGCGCGTCTGGAGATTGCGCAGAGTCTTGCCAAGGAAGCGAACAAGATGGCACACAGTTTCCCCAGCTCAGTGCCCCCGAACTCGAATCTGACCTCCGACTGCGGGCACATCCTGGCGGATGCGACCAAGAGACACCTTGCAACTGTCAAGGAAAAGTTAGACGAACTCAACAAGGAAAACGACATGATCTACCATCAACCCGTACCTGCGGAGGCCAGCGTTACACCGGTCCCAAAGCTGCCGGCTGCGAAACCGATACCCGTCAGCGAGCTATATGCCGGCCAGGACATTCAACGGATTACTGGCCCCGATCTGTTCGCCAAGATTGTGCCTCTCGCGGTCACCGAATCTGCTAGCTTGTACGATGAAGAGAAGGCTAAGCTGGTGAGAGCAGAGACGGAAAGGGTAGAGACCGCAAACAGCGAGATGGCGGCTAGTCTGGACTATCTCAGGCTCCCAGGCGCCCTTCAGGTTTTGAAGGGAGGATTCGACCAGGATATCCTCCCAGACGAAGACTTTAGGACATGGTGCGTGGATGTCGCGGATCACGAAAATCCCCACAAAATCTTCGAACATCTTCATACCGAGAAGCAGGCCATTTCCACGATACTGGATAAGAGCAGCAGACAGTTGGACATGGAGGAAAGCGTGTGTGAAAAGATGCGTTCCAAGTACGACGCGGAATGGACACAGCAGCCAAGTTCGCGGTTGACTACTACGCTCAGAACCGACATCAGGAGGTATAGGGAGGCTTTGGAAGTGGCAGCGAAGAGCGATGGGCAACTCGCGACAAAGCTCAGAGCCAACGAAAACGAGTTGGATGAGATGCGCCAGGCTGCGCAGCATGGAGAGATCGATGAGTTGTTCCAGAGGGCAGTCAAGAAGTTGCGAAAGTCGAACCCGAATAGCCCCGCTACCGTCGAGCCGAATCTCCTGGATGCAGATTTTGAGGACGGTGGCCCGAGTGTGGTTGAGCAGATCCAAAAGGTGGAGGATATTCTGAAGAAGCTTAGCTTGGTGAAGAAGGAGCGTCTGCAGGTACTACAGGATCTGAAGCAAAAGGTATGTTGTCACTATGAAGGAGCGTGTGTGGTTTACTGAGAGCTGACAAAACAAAAGGCACACAGTGATGATATTTCCCAAATTCTTATTCTCAACAAGAAGTCGATCGCGAACTATGAGCAGCAACTCTTCCAGCAGGAACTGGAGAAGTTCAGGCCTCATCAGAACCGCCTTGTGCAAGCATCACACAAGCAAGCTGCTCTTATGAGGGAGCTTACAGTAACATTCAACAATCTCCTTCAGGACAAGCGAGTTCGTGCCGACCAAAGCCGATACGAGTCGGTACAAAGATCGCGCGCCTCCGTTATCAACAAGTACAAACGTGCCTACCAAGAGTTCTTGGACCTTGAGGCGGGTCTGCAGAGTGCCAAGAACTGGTATAAGGATATGCGACAAGAAGCCGAGAGCCTGGAGAAGAATGTAGAGGCCTTTGTTAACAACCGTAGAGCGGAGGGTGCCCAGCTTCTCAACCAGATCGAGCAGGACCGGGCTGCCAACAAGAGCTCCCACGCTGTGCTGGAACAAGAGCGGTTGAAGAACCTCATGGAGCGCATGTCCATGGACCCATCACCGACCTCCCCCAAGCCCTCGTCGGGATCAGGAGGCCGACCTACACCCGCCCCCTTATCCTTCGCTCCAGCAGCTGTCTCCAACACCCCATTGTCAGGCTACCAAAAATCCAACTTTTCTACCCAGTATCCCGCCTCGCCGCCGGCCACACAAATCGCCCACAACCCCGGGGGCCAGCAACAGACCCCCTACCAACAATACAACCCGAGCTCCCTCGGCCGCATCCCCGGCCCCGCCTCCCCACCGCCCAACCAAACAAGCTTCAACATCGGTCCCGGCCGCCACCCCGCCTCTCCGCCGCCGACGCAAACCTCCTTCGCCCAGTCTCGCCCTTACAGCCTGACAACGTACGGCAACCCCTCGGCATTGAATCCCCAGGGTGGGCAACCTGGCCAACCGCAGCAATCGCAGCCAGGAGGCTACGTCCCTCCAGGCTTCGTCCCTCCTCCGCCGCCTCCAGGCCCCCCGCCTCTGGGACCGCAGCAGACGGTACACTACGGCGGAAACGAGTATTATGCAGGTGCCATGGGTAATCCGGGCATTGGAAGGCCGGGGTCGGCGCAGCAGGGTCAGCATGGGGGGTGGGGACAGCCGCCGCCGCAACATCAGCCGTATCAGCAGCAGGGAGGGGGAGGGGGTGATCCTTGGGCTGGGTTGAGTGCTTGGAAGTGAGAGGGAGAAATGGCTTGTGTATATGGATTGGATGGGTGGATAATGTAGGCACGCTTAAGAGCGGAATCAAGAGGTTAAGAGCGTATAGGGAGGGTTATAGGGATGGGGGGAAGAAAGTAGCTGAGCTGAGCGGCAAGCAGTGGTCATTGGTTATTGGTTATTAGCAGGAGGTTGGAAAGAATTCATTCACACATCTTTTTTTCTTGTTTGTTAGTCGCAAGAGCATATCAAGGTGCTGAAATGAAATAAATTATATTGAAAATGATGCTTTCCATCTAGTCTTTAGTTTTCCATCCTGTCTCTCATTACACGTAAGAAAAAACCCTTGCCTGTTCCATCCGATGTAAAATTGCTTCATCTTTTCTTCTTCATCTTTAGTATCTTATCACTTTCGTCAGTACTCTTGGTGCGTTAGCCATCAAACTACATGCGGTGACAGTTTATACATTCCCGATAGGCCGTATCCCACCAAGGTATTCAATCACATCCATCATAAGATAATAATAATGGGACCAGGAGGAAGACTTGATGCAACTCTTCAGATATGCCAGTTAATACCCCCAAGAAAACCACCTTGGCTAGATGTAAATACAGATGGTATAACTTTAAAAAAAAAAAAAAAAAAAAAAAAAAAAAAGGACATGATGATATATAGCTAAAATGGACTGGTACAACATGCATGCATGCTCTGTTCTTCTTTCTTCCTTCTTCTTCTTCATCGTCTTCTTCGTCTTCAGATTTCCGCCTTACGCCTTGCGGATTCTATTGTGTCTTTTTCCTTTATCCAAGAACCCTTTCATGTCCTTCCTTTCTTCATCTTCCCTTCCACCTTCTTCAACTTCCCATACCATACCCCCTAACTCAAAGCCTATAATCTAGAGCTTAGAGCTTGGACTTGGGAGCCTCGAGAGTGGGGGTAAGGAGATCGCGGAGGTCGTTGGCGGCCTCGTTGAGGTAGTAGCTCATCCTGTCGGAGCCGAGGCCCTTGGAGACGATGTTGAAGTTGAGGCTGTGAAGGTTCACATGTTAGCATTTTCATCCAATATCATGGGAGAGAAGGAGCGGAGAAACAAACCTGTTCTCGTTGATCATATAAGCAATACCGAAACCCTGGTCAATAACCTGGCTCCATCCGTATCCGTTGAAGAACTCGGAGCTCAGCTGGGAAGTAGACAGGTACCACGAGCTCGAGTATCCGTAGGCGGGGTCCTGGTACAAAGCGGGGATCTCCTGGCCGGGCTCGAGCAGGCGCTTGAGGCCGAACAGGTGGCGGTCGACGCCCTTGCCGTCCGAGGCGGCCGAGATGTACTCGAGGTGGGAGTCGATGGCCTTGCGGAAGAGCTCGACCTTGGTCTTGTCGTCGACGCTCGCGTCGTTGGCGGCCTTGCAGAAGGCCACGCTGGCCTCGCTGACGGAGCGGCACGTCTCGGTGCGGCCCTGCTGGAAGCGGCGGGTGGCGGCCGACTCGTAGGTGGGGCGGTTCTTGCCGTACATCTTGTAGTAGGCCAGCTGGATGATCATCTGCACGAAGGCGTCGGGGGAGCACTTGAACTTCTTGATCAGGCCTTTGCCGTAGCCCTGGAAGCTCTGCACGGCGAGCTGGTGCTGACCGATGACGTTGTTGAAGTCGGTGATGGCCCGGTCGATCTCGGCCTGGACCTCCTTGGTGACGGTAAACTTGATGGCCTCGGGCTCGGGTAGGTTGGAGCGCACCGAGGGGTCGGAGAAGTCGAGCTTGTTGTTGAAGATGACGTCGTTGACGAAGTCGTTGAGGCGATGGGTGGGGGTGCCGTCCATCATGCTGTGCTCGCCCATGAAACCGGAGGTGCCGTTGTCGTTGACGATGAACTGGACAGGCTTGTCGTACCAGCGGTTCTGGCCGTCACCGTGCCAGTACTGGTGGGCGCGCTCCTCGAGGGTGACGGGGGCGGCATCGTCAAGGCAGACGACGAAGGAAGAAGCCTCAATGGCCTCGAGAGCCTTGGCGTTCTTGGGGTCGGCGGAGAGGAGAGTGGCGCGGGCATCGGTCCAGACGTCGCGGTTCTCGGAGGTGAGAGCACCAACAGCGGAGGCGCGCGAAGCGGCGAGCTCGTAGACGCGCTTGAAGGCTTGCTCGAGCTCAGTGGTGTTGAGCTGCTTGCCAGCAACCTCGTGGTAGATCTTGTAGAACTGGTTCTTGCGGATGACGAGGATGTACTTGTGCTCGTCGGCGCTGAACTTGACGGGGTGGTCGGCGGGCTTGGCAGCAACGCGGCTGGCGTTGAACATCCACTTGTAAGAGTCCATGCAAATGGGGAGCTTCTTCATGTACTCGGGCTCGAGAGTGCCCTGGTCGACCATCTTCTTGAATTCGAGAGCGGCGGTGGTGATGGCAGCGGCGCGCTTGGCGGGGTCGCGGCGGCGGCGGTCATCGCGGTGAGAGTAGAAATAGCTGACGTAGGGGACAACGGGGTCGCGGTAGGAGAGGTAGGCCGCATCGTTCCACCACTCGTAGAGCCAGTTCTTGTGCTTGGGGTCCTCGCGACGAGCGACGAGCTTCTCCTGGAGCTTGCGACCAGGACCATTGGGGGCAATGAAAGCGTCAATGGCCTTCTTGCTGTTCTCGAGCTCCTGGGGGCTGAGAAGGGGCTTCAGAGACTGGTAGTAGCGGGCAGCCGTCTCCTCGAGGGTAGGGACGGGAAGACGGGGGAGAGACTCCTGGAAGCGGAGCATGGGGCCCTTGGACTTGTCCTCGACATAGCCGGCGGGGAGGGAGCTGTTCTTCCTTGTTTGCGCCATGGCGGAGATTCTCTGAACGGCCGAAGGGAGTCAGTGAGTCGCGTGCGCGCAACAAGGAAGGGAGACCGTTCATGACTTACAAAAGCAGCGGAAGGTGGTTGTCTAAAGAGGTGTCTAAGCGTAGTAGACCGAGCCTCAGATCGCACAATGGAAGCCAACATTACTCAATAACCACGTACGACGGTGGAGCTAAAAAGAAGACGAGGAAGGAACAATAACGAACAGTGAAGACGGGAACGGGAGGCGGAAAAGGGAAACCTAAAAAGAGAAAGTTGGGCAGTGAGGCAGACGCGGCGGGAGGCGAGGCAAGTCGCAAGACGGGGCAGACCGGGGGGGGGGGGGGGGGGGGGGGGGGGG
>RAOO01000064.1:45338-185397 GCA_009805345.1 Neurospora sp. FGSC 26628
GGGGGGGGGGGGGGGGGGGGGGGGGGGGGGGGGGGGGGGGGGTATGATGTACACCTTGAGGGGTGCTGCCGACTGCGACTCGGTAGCTCGGAACAAGTGGGCTTGTCTCGTGGATATTATTTACTTGCGGGAGGTGGACTGGATGGCCCATGGGGAAATGGTGGTTGTCAATGGAGACGGGCAAGACGGGGGCCGGGGCACGGGAGCGAGACAAACCACCACCGACATGAAACCTTGGCCGCTTGGAGGTATACTTTTGCAGGCCGAGGCTTTATCTCCAAAACTGGAAGATATAAAATCCCACCCATGCTACCCCCCACTACTAAGAACCTACGGTATTTTCTGCTCACCATTTCGTCGACTAATGTCCATTTGTTTGTTCAGATCAGATCCCATGATGGTCGTCCTGTGTCCGGGAATGCTTGATTCCGCAGTCGTGGTACCTGTCTGTGTACCCGTTCGCGGGGACCCTTTCCGCCCGCACGTTCTCTTCTCTCCATTCCCCCCATCTCCCGTCTCTTTTTTTCTCCAACTGCCCGTTCAACTGGGATTGGATTGGGAGGAACGAAAAACGTGGGGCAGTTACATATTGCATTCGCTGTCTGGACGCTGGAACCTGATGATATGAGAGGCCGAGCATACGCCGTAGGCTACGTAGTGTAGAGGACAGAGGTACAATGAACAAAAAAGTGGATGCGCTTGTCCGAGTGACCGAACTGGCTGGCCCCATTTACCCCTCGAGCCGAGGCTCAAAGTAGCCGACGGCATTGACGATTGCCAAGAAACTCTCTTCCCCCCCAGGCCCCAGAGTCCCAGACAGGAAGAAGATTCAACCCCACGTTTTGCCGGTGGTATATGGTAGGTGGATGTGTTCCCTCAACTGATCCCAAATGAGTTCAATCCCAGGATCGAAATTGATCTTCATCGAATTGGTGCGCGTCAAATGCCAAAAGCTCGTCTCACATCCATATGTCCGGCTCGTCTTCTTATGCACATACAGAGACAGACAGAGTGTGCCTCATCCTTTCTTTCCTGCTGACATCTCAAGTGGGAAGTCACACGCACATTTGACTTTCCTTTCCGACTGCCGACGATTAACTTTGCTTGCTGCTGACAGACTGACATGCTGTCCCACCATCCATCTTGTGATATGGAACAGAAGCCCCAACAAGTCACGTCACTTTTCCACTTCCCTTCAACTTTACCAAGCCGGGCCCGGGGTTGCGGGTTTCTGCGGGTTAGCGGATGCCGGAGATGAGAAAGTCTGAGAGACATATGATTGGTCAGCTGAGGTTCCGCTTGGGGGCTTTCACATGTCATCCAACTTGGAGGACTGCAGGGTCAACACCACAAAGGAACAACCACAGACATGTGTTGAACGTTCGCCATTGGAGAATCCCTGCTGTTGATCTGTGAACATGACGGATTGGAAGAAAGCTATCCTATCGAGTACCCTTCCTTAAGTGGCTTTGTGTCAGATCTCAATACGTGGCTAGGTAACTTCTGTTTTTGTTCTTGTACATCATACATGAGCTTGATCTTTCGCTCTAGACAGCCTGTCGATGCAACAACCGAAGAGCTCAGTGTCAATCTTTGTGTAGCCGGATAACCGAGCGAAAAACACAACTCCTAATAATCCAATGTTGACGCCTGTAACACAGCGAGATCCCAAAAGGGAACATGAAAAGAAGAACATTTGGACGGTGATCTTGCCGTTTTTTTCACATCGAAATCCAGAATGGAAGAGTACCGCTACCACGACCACCCACCCACCAACCAACACACGGAGAGCGGAAGCAGCAAGTAATACTGATAGTACTAACATTATACAACACTTGTACCAATTTCCGCTGGTAGACCGTTATGCGTTTTTCAAACAAACCCGATTCTGGAGGCGACTCATGCCTCGTATGTCTTCATCTGGCCTTCTGCGCTCAGGGGTTGAACTGATCCAACCGCCGGTGGCGCGTGGAAGCTCATCCGCTGCCCGTCCGTCAACGCCTCTTGGGCCAGCTTGACGCCCTGCTCTCCACCAACCGCAGCGGCCGTCTTGAGCCCTTCTTGGACTTCGCGTACCCGCTTCTTGAATGATAGGCGGTCCAAGAACAACTGCTGGCGAGCGCGCTCGAGTTCTCGCCTCTCGGCTTGCAAGATAGCCTCCATCTCGTTGAAGTACTTGAGCTTCAACTCCATCTTCTCCAGTGTCACATTCACCGCTGCCGATACGAGACGGGTCATTTCCCTCTCTTCGTGCGAGGCAAGGCCGCCGGCTCTGGCGCCCATGGTTGCGAGCGGGATGTTGGCCAATGCCGATGTCTTGGTTGTTGTGGTGGTTGTGGTCATGGTCGTTGTAGTTGTTGTAGTCTCCTGCCTGATATCCAGCTCCATCGAGTCGCCACTCTTTTCCTTCTCCTTGCCCTTATCCGCCGACTCTGTACTTTCAGCCCCACCCTCAAGCTTATTACGCAGTCCTTGCTTGAGAAGCTCTGCTGACTTCCCGGCGGCCGCTGCTGTGCTGGCCGGATCCGCAAGGCTGGCGAGAAATCCAACAACAGACATGACGGGGTTGTCAACTTGACTGAACGGAAGCTGCCCTCCGTGGCTGCCCAGCATTTGCAGTCCAACGGGGGCATCCAGCTTCTCGGATTCTAGGTACTTGTCCTCAATATCCAGCTGCAGGAACTGCAGCACGCACTCCTCGCGCGTCCTTGTTCCGACGTACTCAGCGATCTCACCCCAGTCATCGTCGTACCTCTCGAGCGCCTCCAGAAGCCTGAGAGTCTCGGCATCGCTCCAGGGCGCGTCACGGTCGAGGATCGAGGTGTAAGTGGGATTCTCCATTCTGGTATAACTGGCGTTGGTTTGGTTCGCTGGAAGCCGGCCTTCCAGGTAGCAACTGGGGCACATATCGTACTTCGTCTTCGAGTTAACATCGGCCTGTGAGCTGTGGTAGTAGATCCGAGTGCAGTCAATGCCGCAATTGCAGCAGATGACCTTGGCGATAGGTGCCTTGGTAAGAGCTTCGGTTTCCGACGCGCCGTTAGTGGCCGGGGTCTCTCCGTTGGTCTTGTTCAACTTGTTGTTCTTAGCATTGGCCTCGTAGATGTTGCGTCCCAACTCGAGTGTCTGTTCGCTCTTGGGTACAGGTGTGGCGGTAGCCTTCGCTTCGGTGTCCTTGCTGGGCTTTCCTTCGACGAGGGCAGGGTCCGCAGCGGGCTGCCATGGCTGAAGACCACGAGGGGTGTCGACAATGATCTTGAAGTGACCGGTAAATGGGGGGCCGACATGCGATGGCCGCTGGTCGGCATCAACCTGTTCAAGAAGGTCAGCATGGACAAAAGGCTGATAGCCGGAAGCTGTAGAAGCTCACCTGGTAGTTGATAAGACCCCACTGTTCAAGGAAAGCATGGACGCGCATGATGGCGCAAACATCGCCAGCCAAGTTACGTCTGCAGGCTGTGACAGTGAGGTACTCGTATGGGACCAGTCGGTAGGTGTCGATCATGAAGTCGCGATAGTCCTTATATACGGCAGGCGTCTTGCTACGGTTTCTGTTGTTGAAGAACTCTGGCAGCGCTTTCCTCTCAATGTTGTGAATGGTGTTCCTGTCAAACCAGGTGCTGTAGCTGGGAAGGACGATGGCGTGCGTCTGTGAGATGACATGCTCTCGCGCAGCATTGCCGATCTGCTCTTTTGTTTTGGCGACATCACCGGAGCCTTCGTTGGCGCTGGCGCTATCGCCATTCTGAGCTGTCTCTTCTTTGGGTGCATCACCCATCTCTTCGTCTTCGGGGGCTGTTACCACGCCGACGGCCCCTTCGGAGGCATCTAGTGGAGTGGCGGATGCAGCACCGGGAGCCGGCGTGCTGTCATCTTGTTTGATGGTTGGTTCGGGGCCTTCGCCCATCTGTACATCTGACAACCGCAGTGTTAGAGCATGCGCTACACTACAAGATCGACATGCCATAGCCAGGGATGATTGGGGGCAAACGCCAGGAATAGGCTTTACCTTCGCTCTGGTTGCCAGTGGTGTTGTCTGGCAGAGGTGGTTGTGCTAAAATAGGATTCGCACTTGGTGACGCGCCATTGTTGGGCGTACCGTAGTTAACGGATCCCTCCTCCATGGCGACGGCGGCTAGGTGGTGTGTGGAGGATGAGGTGGGTGAACAAACACGCGGTGGCTGCTCTGGGCTTTGGATGATGGAGAGGGAGGGAGCGGATGAAGATTGATGCAATTGATTTGAATGTTCTCCGAGCGCGTTGTGTATGCTAGTAAATCTGCAAAGGACCAATGCCGTATTACAAGGGAATCGAACTCGATGGTTTGCGGCGCAAAAGTGTTGTATTTGCGATGGGTCTTGTCCTGGGAGGGGGGCTGTTCGTGATGTCGTCGCGTTGGAGAAAATGCAACAAATGAATTTCGCGCCTGGTGAAGTGAATTGGGCCTGCTGAGTTGACAGCAGGCGTGCCCGCCGCAGCTCAACCTCCCTTGGCGGAAGAGCTCAGCGAGGATCGGTCACGTGGAGACACACCAGCAAACCAGCCGAGCCAGCCACTCTCCGACCTCACACGAGCCACACTGCGCTCTTCTCTCAGCCACATCTCCCGGGTTTCTCCACACCAGCTGGGCCATTCCCCGCCAAAAAGTGGCCCGCCCGCTTTTGGCCGAGAGTCGCTGTTGCTGTGCTGAAGCTACAGGGGGGTTGACCTGCTGTAGCGTTGAGTGCTAGCGGCCCCGGACCTGGGGGTCGCCATTGACCACTTTACCTCGGGCCGTCGCAGGCCGTCGTCTTAACAAACTTCTAAAGCGTCATTGGCATTGCTCACCCAGTCACCGGGGCGGGTCCCCGATCGATCGCCGTTCCCCGTTCCCCGTCCCCCGTCCTCCGTCTCCCGTCTCCGTTCCTTCGTCCCTCCACAGTCTGTCGAGGTTCTCTATCCGTCTCCGACAGGACCTCCAGCTCCTCCACCCACCGAGTCGCCCTCCGGACGCCGTTCCATTTACAAACCCAAATCCATACACAATGCTGTCGGCCGGTGCCCGGGCGTTCTCGGCCCTGACTCGTCCCCGGTTCACTACCGCCTCCACTACCCTCAGATCCCCCGCTGCGCTCCGCAGGTTACTGTCCGCCCTCGCCGTCCTCGAGCAAAGAGACGGCAAGCTCAACCAGGGATCCCTCAGCGCCGTCACCGCGGCTGCGAAGCTCGGTGGTCCCATCCATGCTTTCATCGCCGGTAGCAATGTGAAGGGCGTTGCCGAGGAGGCGGCCAAGGTCGAGGGTGTCGAGAAGATCATTGCCGTCGAGAACGGCGCCTACGACAAGGTTGGTGGTTATGCGCCCGGCTGTTAGTGAGTGTGTGCATTGACTTACACGGCGCAAATTCGTTGTGTTGAACAGGGCCTTCCCGAGAACTACGCTCCTCTCTTGGTTGAGAACATCAAGAAGGGCGGTTACACCCACATCCTCGCCAGCGCGACCGCTTTCGGCAAGAACCTGATGCCCCGCGTCGCCGCTCTCCTCGACAGCCAGCAGATCTCCGATATCACCGCCGTCGAGTCCGAGAACACCTTTGTGCGCCCCATCTACGCCGGCAACGCCATTGCGACCGTCGAGTCCACCGACCCCATCAAGATCATCACCGTCCGCGGTACCGCTTTCGCCCCTGCCGCTGTTGGCTCCGGTTCCGCTACTGTTGAGGATGGTGTCGACCCCAAGGCTGAGAGCACCACCGAGTGGGTTTCCGAGGACCTTGCCAAGTCGGATCGCCCCGATCTCTCGACCGCCGAGAAGGTTGTCTCTGGCGGCCGCGGTCTCAAGTCCAAGGAGGAGTTCGACAAGATCATGCTCCCCCTTGCTGATTCTCTCGGCGCTGCCGTCGGTGCTTCCCGTGCGGCTGTCGACAGCGGTTATGCCGACAACAGCTTGCAGGTCGGCCAGACCGGCAAGGTCGTTGCTCCTCAGCTCTACCTCGCTGTTGGTATCTCTGGTGCCATCCAGCACTTGGCGGGTATGAAGGACAGCAAGGTCATTGCTGCCATCAACAAGGACCCCGAGGCGCCCATCTTCCAGGTGGCGGATGTTGGCTTGGTCGGTGATTTGTTCGAGAAGGTGCCTGAGCTTACCGAGAAGCTCAAGAGCGCATAATTATATCTGTGATATGTATGTTGGATGAAATACAAACGAGAAGAATATGTACAAACCTTTTTGGCTAAATAGTATACAACAAAAAACACCGGATATCCTACAACCATCTCAACCAGGCAAAGGGTATCTCACCCCAACACGCTCAGCACCTCGTATCTCACCCTAAAACGTTCAACATCTCCCCCGTCCTCGTAAACTTCTCCCTCGAGCTCCCCCTCTCCTTCCCCCGTTGCCTCTCTGCCTCATCAATCCTCCTCCACCCCTGCCAATCAACGACCCTCTTCTCATCACCACTCCTCAGCACTTCACTCCTCACCCCTTCCCACCCATGCACCTTCCTATCCACATTCAAGAACGGCGTCCTGCTCACCCAATCCTCAATGATCGCATCCGCCGTCGCAAACGCGTTCTCCATCGTCGAAGCAATCACCCCCGTTGGGCCCGTCTTGACCCAACCCGCACAGTACAAGCCCGGGAAGCTACCGTGCGACATCTCCGCCCCGCGGGTGCGCTCCTCGTGCTGCACGCGGCCGTGGCCGTCGTTGCTGATGATCCCCCGGCGCTCATCAAAGGGGATGTTGATGTCGGAGAACTCGGGCAGAGGGGTGGATTTGTACCCGATGGATCGGAAGGCTAGCGAGGAAGGGAGGGTGAGGGTCTCGCCTGTGGGAAGGGCGTAAGCGTTGGGGTCGAAGGGGGATGGTGAGAGGGTGGTGTGTTCGAAGGTTGTGGAAGCTAGTTGGGTTGATTCGGGAGAGGACGAAGAAGGGGAGAAGGCCTTGGGGGTGAGGCAGAAGTCGAGAGACCACGACTTGGAGGTTTCGGAGGGTGATTGCGAAGTGGCAGTTGTGCCCTTGGCGAGCATCTCCATCAGCCGGCGGGGGGCGCGGGGGAGGGATTTCAGGTCGGTTGGGAGGAGAGAGCTGTCGACTGGGTGGAAGGATACGTCGGAGAGCTTCATCAGTTCGCGGACCTCCTTGATGGTGAAGGCCGCTTGCATGGGTCCTCTTCTGCCGACGACGTGGACCCGCTTTACCCGGCTCTGGGAGAGGGTTTCGAGCGCGTGTGCGGCGATGTCCGTCTTCCGAAGAACGTTGACGTCCTCGAGGAGCATGCGGGCCACGTCCAAAGCTACGTTTCCTTGGCCGATGACGACGGCTTCATCGCCTTGGGTGAGATCCGGGTTGAGGTTAGCGTGCTCGGGGAGGCCGTTGTACCAGCCGACGAACTCGCGGGCGGAGTAGACGCCCTTTAGCTGGTCCTCGCCGGGGATGCCGAGCTTGCGGTCTTGAGCGGCGCCGTAGGCAAAGATGATGGCGTTGTAGTGCCGGAAAAGACTGGCAAGGGGCACGGTGAGGCCGTCGGGGTGGTCGGACTTGGTGCCGACGGAGACGTTTCCGATGAAGTTGAAGTCGGGGGATGAGGCGACTTCCTCGAACTTTTCTTGGCAGTTCTAGATGTCGTGTTAGTGCATATTCCTTCGTAAATGAAATTTGGTAAGATGATGGATAAAACAAGTACCTTGACTTCAGGGTGATCCGGAGCAACACCAAATCTCACTAGGCCGAAGGGCACCGGTAGAGACTCATACATGTCCACCTTTGTCCCTTGAATCTTGGCCATAAGCTTATAGGTAGTGTAAAACCCGGCCGGACCGGAGCCAATGACGGCGACCCGGAGGGGATGTTCAGGAGTGGTATGGTGAGCCGGATGCTGAGAGTACATCCGGCGCGGCGCATGTACTTGCGACGGCCATCTTCCGCGCAAGCCAATTGCCCTGGGCTTTACCCGCGCGACAAAGGCCATTTTCAACAAATTTGTTGATAAATGATGTAAGGAGACAAAATGTTTGGACATCAATGGCTCATGTTTGCAGCGCAGATCATCTCGGTGGGTAGCCGGGCACGGCGGGAAGGCACAAGGTGACTCGACCGTGAGGTCGGGTTTTGTGGGTCATCAAATCCGGGGAACGTTCAGATCTTCAGCGGATTTCACGGCACCGACCGGAGTTGCGCACCGCTGACAGCTCCATTAAACGTGCCCCCTACCCGCAGTTCAAGACCTCTTCCTCGACCATGCTCCACGAAATGGAAATGGTCAAAAGCCATTGGTCGCTGCGGCTTCCATCCTATGTTGCGACTGGCGCATCCAGCCACCGACGATACGCCGGATACGGGCTGGACGGGTCTGTACCAGGCGATGACAGGGGTTCTCAAGGCAATTTGGGCGCCCGGGAGCGCGTACCTGCGCGGTTGCCGAGCCAACAAGGCGCCGACAAGCTTCACTCAGCTTCCAGCCTCCCTCTAAAAACGAGCCAAGTTCCGTCGACTTCTTTCCGCAGCGCGGAATGGACTTTGACTTGAGACCCTTGGGGCCAATTGAGCTAGCCCGATTTCTTCGAAAGACATGTCGTCACATGTTCGATAATTCGTCCTTCCGTTGCTGAACCACATCTCTTTCAACATTCGGGTGACCAGCGAAGATCCGGTATTTCTCAACACCAAGCCGCCAAAACAACAGCAGCGCCGTCGCCAAAATGGGGGGCACCGACCAACCCTTCCTGTACGATTACGACCCCGTCAGGTACAGCACCGACGATCGACTTCCACCAAAACTGTTCGACCCAAAGGCCATCACAAGAGCAAGCTTCGACAAGCCCAAGCCAAAACCCAAGCCGGATGGCCCGCTTGTCTCATTCAATGTCCATCCAGAGTATGTAACTAAAAATACATGGCCCCCACTGCAAGGGAGGTGGTGATTGTCGATCATGAAATACTTTGACGATGGTGACTGACAATGACCTGCGATCGATCCAGTGCCTATCCCCCTACAGAGCGCACCATCAAGAGTTTCCGGCCCATGGGCCCTAGGTCCAAAAGATGGATCATAAGGATGAGGAATGTTCAGTTGGTCTTTAGGCTGCTTCAGTTTCTTGGTGCTGCTGGCTTGCTGGTGATCATGATCATGTTGAACAACATCAAAGAAGTGCCCAGCTTGGTGATCAGGATTGCGGTATGTAAATTGAGATGCTGTTTTTTTCACCAAAGAGAACATACTGACCCTGATTCTCATGTAGCTTGGCGTCGCCATACTTCACACGGCTTATGGCATTTACCACCTCTGGAAGCCTGCCGGTGGACGGGCGCCAATGTCTTCGACTGCCTACCATTTCGGCGTCATTGTTGTCGACATTGCCGCTTGTCTAGTTTATGCATTTGGCATCTATACGATCCGCAAGGATGGCGCTACGTGGGGAACTCTCCTTCCCGACAAGTCGGTGCTTCAGTACTTCATCCCAGCCGTTCAGTACGGACTCATCGGCGCAGGCGGACTCCATGTTGTTTCCATCGGCATCTCGGTCTTCCTCGCCATCCAGTTCTGGCGCATCTGCCAAATGCCGCCAGATATGAACCCCTTGGAGGACAACCTCACCTCACGCGCCCACAAGAGGAACAAGTCCTCGGTCGTTTCCATCTCGACCTACGCCGACGACAATAAGCGGCCTGGCACAGTCGCTGGCAGTCACCGTGACTCCAGCATTCATAACGGTGACGAGCTCGTCCGCCCACGCGGTATTCCCTTTATGCATACTAGGCAGAGCTCAGATCTTTCCGAGCGGTCTTATGGCAAGCGCGAGTCTCGTGTCACGGTAGACCTCCCGGATCGCCAGTACCAAATCTCACCCGGCAACTCACCACGCCGTTCTATGCCTCCTCGGTCTTCCTATCACGGTTCCTACTCCGACCAGGTCCCGTTCGCCAACCAGGGTGCTGCTAACCCCCGCACCAGCGTCGCTTCCGGCCGACCTAGCACCTCGTACAACAACGGCGAGCAGATAACCGCCTCGCCCACCTCCATGTCTCCAACCAAACCACAACAGCCACGCGGCGGCAAGTTCCAAGAAGCCTGGTATACCACCGAGTCACTCTTCAACCGTACCCACGAGCGCAACCGCGCCATGAAGGAAGCCCAAAAGAACGGCGGCGGCGGCGGCGGCAACAACAAGCGCGGCAACCGCGCCTACGAAGCCTTAACCGATTACTATGACACCCACGACTCCGACGACGATCATCAGCAACTGCAACAAAACCCATACTCCCCTCCCCCTCCAGCCCGCGACAACCACAAAAAGGGCTACCGAAACAGCCACAAGGATGAGGACGTCAACGACGATGACATCGACCTTGCAGACCTGCACCCCAACCCCTTGCGTTCCAACCCTTCTTCGCCGACCCTGATCATCGACTCGGAGTTAGAACCCGAAAGGTCAATCACCCCCTTCAGCCGGTTGCGCGAATCAATTCTTCGTCCGCTGAATCTGAACCCGTTAAATATCAAGAAAGTCCGCAAGTCCCAACCACAAAGCAACAACCATCTGAAACCTGATAGCCAAGAACCAATGAGAAACCGTGACTCCTCCATCCAGCCCGAGACTTTCTTCTCTTCTGCTGCGGTTGCCGGCGGAGGAGGAGGAGGAAAGCCCTACGATCCTAGTACCTCTGACACGCCTCCGACGCTGCTTGCTGGCCATCCCGCTAATAACCGGGTGGTCTCGTCTGGTTACGACCACGATTTTTCGTATGGCGGAGCAGGAGCGGGCAGGCAGAGACTTGTCAGTGGTAAAGTTGCTGAGGAGGGCATGGCTGGTGGGTTTTCGGAGGATATAACGGAGGGAGGGAGGCAGAATAAGAAGAGGCTGACGGTTACGAATGCTTAGTGGGCATGGTAGTAAGTTGGATGCCTACTTACTTGGATGAAAGGAGGGGTGTTTGTGGATGATGGATGGACAAATATGCTGTTGAAATAATGTCGTGACGATGATGGATTTCTCAAGCGGTTTCACTGTTTAGCTAGCAGGTTCTGGAGTTTAAGGGATGGGTTTTCGATTTCGAAGGCATGATATCACTGGTATGAAAAGTTGAGTGAATGTATATCAACTGAACAAATGGCAGATTCTGTAGCGTATTGTGTGTCTTGGTAATTAGGTTGTTCGGTTGTATAAAAGTCGTGAAAGTTCCAACCCAGATAGTCGTTCTATGTCTATATGTTTCCTACAAGTCATTCTTCCCCACCATCATTTTCACACCTGCCTAGCCGTTACGTGCGCTCAGTCAAGCCCCTGTCACATCTTCAGCTCCATCACACAGCACTCACAACAACCCAATCCTCTCCACATACCCCCTCAACCTCTCCTCCAACCTCTCCCCATTCCACGTCTCCCTCCCCTCCCCATCCGTCCCCAGCTGCGGCACGCCCACCTGCTCAATCGCAAAACTCGCCGCCACGCTGCCCCAAGCACACGCCTCCTCGATGCTCTTCCCCCTCGCCAGTGCCACCGCCAACCCCCCCAGGAACGTGTTTCCACCTCCCGTAGGATCGACCACCTTGGCAGCGTCCGTGTGATAAGCAGGTAACCACCTCTCTATCCCCACATCGACCTCGACACCCTCCTCGACATCGAAACGACCGAACGGGTCATCATCATTTCCTCGGTCTTCCATGTCCTGCAGCAGTCCGGCGAAGAGAGACATCATGTCTGTGTCGGGCTGTAGACCGCCGTGGAAGTTTCGGGCGTCTAGCCCTAATACCTTCTTTTTCTTCCCCCCATTCCCCTTCCCCTTTCCATTTTTCGTCGTTTTAGGTTGTGGTGATTTCCTCCTTTGCCGCCCCCCATTCCTAGCAACATAACACCCTTTCTCCCCGGCTCTGACCACCAGCGTGTACGTCGTCAGCGGCATGCTGGCCAGCAGCTGCTCGCAGTTGCGCTCCACTTGCTCAACGCTGATCTGGCCCGTCTCGGGGTCCAGACCGTCGGTGCCCATGAACCCGGCTAGCTCGGCGTGGTTGGGACTGCAGATGTCGATTAGCGGGAGGGCGTTGGTGCAGTTGAGTAGCTCGAAGGGGGTGCAGAGGTCGGGGACTGGTTCCCAGATTATTAGGGGGCGGGTGTAGCCGCCGTCGTTGTTGTCGTCATCTTCATCATCGGTGTTATTTGAGGAGGGGCGAGAGGCAGCGGCAAGTCGAGCTTCCCGCTTCCGAAGGGTGGTGATCTCTTCCACCAACTCTTTGCAGCGGTTGGGGCTGCAGACCATGTGCACGGCTTTAGCCTTCAGTAAGGGGGTTCCGGCCAGGTCGGCGGCCGTGAGTCGTTTCTTGGGGGTGGTGTACTTGAATTCGCGGCGCTCCGAAGAGTCGACGTAGCCGTTCCAGCCCCGGGTGGTGAGCCGGGTCGGGTCATGTCGGAATACGGCCGAGGTGGACCAGCCGTTGATGAGATCGGTGATGGTCTGGGGAAAATCGGAGCCCTGGTCGACGATCCAGCCCACGGTGCGGGAGAGGTCCGGAGCTGGGGAGAATAGACGGGCGCCGAGGGCGGAGTAGGAACCGGCGCCTCCTAGGACGTCGGTGGATGGGGGACGGGGTGGGGGGTATTCGATTTCATCTGCCGGGTTGGTTAGTAGGTGCCTGGTTGGGGTTCCTGGGAACGGAGGTGGTTTGGTTAGAACCTACCGATGATGAACATGCCAAGAGTGACAAAGTCTATTGAGGGAGTGTCGTTGATATCTTGCCATTCTGAGCTCTCGTCGGAGGCTTTGTCACTATCGTTTGGACTTTGACCGGACACTTTCGGATTGCCGTTGTCTGCCATATTTTCGTCTATGGTTACTTTGAAAGGATGAATGAATGGCGAGTGACGACGCTTGAAAGGAGTATGTGTAAGTACGGGCCCAGCACGAGGCAGGCGATGTACAAGTGGGAGTGAGCTAAGTGAGTGAGACCGAAGGGGTTATGAGACTGAGACACCGATGGAGGGATGTAAGATGGAAAGATGGACGCGTGGATGAGTGTGATGTGGCTACTGGCTACTGCTAGGCTATTGCTAGTCTGCTATTCCCGCTGCCCGACCATCAGGCAGCATAAACCACGATGAGGCTCATATCTTCCATTGATACATAACTCGACATCTTATTAGCTAGAATAGGCTATCTGGAGTAGGTTTATCACTGCGAGGCGTATGAATGGAGAAGAGGGATCCGAGTTTATGCGCCCGATTCTCGATACCTTGAACAACTGCTTGCGTACGTCAGTCTTCAGGCATCAGTATTACCGTCATCCTATATAAAAAGGTCAACAGGCAACGAGATGTTGAACCAGGAGAGTTCCTGTTATGTTGTTGGTACAATTGAAGTAGCACGATACGACTTCAGTTGTTGTTTACACTGAAGAGTCGTGAGAATGGCCAGCAAGGTGGTGTTCATGGAGAATGGCCCGAAACGCGTAATTTTAAAGATTGGATGAGATGACCCACTATGACCCCACTATGAAGCTTCATCGTGGGGAAGCAGCTCATCAGCGTGCGTCTACAGAAGGTGTGCCCCGTACACAGGGGCAGACGCTAGAACTAGGGGCCCGGGGTGTGACGAGGGGTTCCAATCGACACCGTCAGCTTGTCAGCCCGTCAACCTCCAGACATCCCATGTTCCAAGCCCAGCAGATCTTCAACTACACCTTCCCCGACCTCCTCCTCGCTCTCAAGTTTCGGGACCCTTTTCTTCTTCTTCTTTCATCAAGCGATATCTTTTCGTTGTTTCTTTGATTATACGTCACAGCGCAAAAGGTAAGCGCTTCCCATCGAGAGTCCTAGGGCGATACCTCTGTTCCGTCGAGCTACGGTATCTTCCACTGGAGGCATCCGGGCCTGCCCACTCTCTCTTCACATCGAAACTGGATCGCTAATACCGCAAGTTGTCACTGCAGTTCTAATAAGAGAGTACACATTGCTCCTTCCGACTTCCCATTTACCTCATCGAAATCGAACTCTACGTTTCCAAAGTCCCGCCCTAAGGGACCATCATAATCACAATGGCGACCAACAACATGCACAACTTGGTCACCTTGATCAAGAGGTACGCTTCAGCTCTCTTAACCGCAACTTGATATCGCCACACCTATACAACACCCTTATTGTCCATCATTTCCCTGGCGCATCGTTAGCCATGTCGATTCCATGGGAGCCGCTGTACGGCTACGACGAGGAGGGGCCTGTCCCCGAACAACGAATGCGCCAGGAGGATCGGCGCGAATCGAAAAAGTCTCCGAGTGATTAGTTGTCAACGCACATTGCTAAGTACTTGCGCAGACTTGAGGCGGCTACCCTCCGTCTGGAGGATATGGCTTCGTCCACCATCCCCCCTATCGGCTCCCAGACCGTCATTGAGCCAACTCCCTCCGCCCCTGCGTCCACTGTCGTGTCCACTCCCGCACCCGCTACGCCGCCCGCAGTACCAATTCCCGAATCTGTCGAGAGGTTCGACGAGTTCTTGACCCAGACCGTTCAGAAATATGTCAAGACCAGCAATGTTATCGGTGGCTTGGTTGCTGAGCAGGTACCTACCCAGCACAGTTCTGGAACGATTTGGTTGGCAGAGAGCGAGAAGTTGACCGTTATAATTAGGCTGCGTTTGTTCTCAAGGGTTTTGTCGAGACGCGCAAGTTCCTCCTCGCCGCCTCCCAGTCCAAGAAGCTCGACATGACCTCGGCCGACTTCCAGGAGGCTATCAAGCCTATCAGCGACGCCATCCAGGCCGCTCAGGAAATCAAGGACAAGAACCGCGGTTCTCCCTTCTTCAACCACCTCGGCATGGTGGCCGACGGCATCATGCTCCTCGCGTGGATCACTGTTCAGTCTAGGCCTCACAAGCTCATTGATGAAAGCCTTTCCTCTGCCGAGTACCTAGGCAACAGAGTCATGCAGGCAAACAAAAACACTGATCCCCAGCATACCGAATGGGTCAAGACCTTCTACCAGATCTTCAAGGACTTGTCGGAATATACCAAGGAGTACTACGACAACGGCATTGTGTGGAACCCTAACGGCAAGTCTTACAAGGAGGTTGTTCAGAGTCTTGACTCCGGCAGCGCTCCCTCTGCACTACCCGCGCCTCCAGCCCCAGCCGGAGGTGCTCCCCCTCCGCCCCCTCCTCCTCCTGGACCTCCCCCGGTACTCAAGATCAATGAGCAGAAGGCGGAACCGGCCCAGGCCGGTGGTTTCAGTTCCCTCATGTCTGAGCTCAACAAGGGCGAGGCAGTTACAAAGGGTCTCAAGAAGGTCGACAAGTCGCAGATGACACACAAGAACCCTTCTCTCAGGGCGGGATCAACCGTTCCCGATGGACCAGCGACACGTTCCAAGAGCCCTGCGCCCCCTGGAACCAGGCCGCCCAAGCCTGAGAGCATGCGTGCGAAGAAGCCTGCAAAGAAGGCGCTCGAGGGCAACAAGTGGATCATCGTAAGTTTTCTAACCGGACGTTCTTTTGTGTATAGGGTTCTAACAGCGCTTCTAGGAAAACTACGATGCTGCCGCTGGCAACGTCGAGATCGAGGCCTCCATTTCCCAGTCGATCCTCATCAGCAGGTGTAACGGTGTCGTCATCGTCGTCAAGGGCAAGGCCAACGCTGTCAACATCGACAACTGCGACAAAGTGTCGCTTATCGTGGACACTCTTGTCTCGACTGTCGACGTTGTCAGGTCCAAGAACTTCCAGCTTCAGGTCAATGAGACGATTCCCACCGTGCTCTTGGATCAGGTTGAGCAAGCCACTATCTGGCTGAGCAAGGAGAGCATCTCGACAAGGGTGTTCCAGAGCAAGACGGACAATGTCAACATTATGGTTGTGGACGAGAACGATGACTCCAAGGAGCTTCCTCTTCCTTCCCAGATTTGCTCGTACTACGATCCCGAGAAGAAGGAGCTTATCAGCGAGATCGTTTCTCACTGTGGTTAAATCATGTGTGAAGGTCGCCTCGTCGAGAGAATGCCGGCAAAATGGGGTAGCTTGATGCAGGATGGCGTTTGGTTCTGATCGTGAGCGTTGTTGTTACATATTCTCCAACCTACATAATAGCATGCCTTGACTTGAATATCAGTAGATGGCATGTCCAGAAGTGAGTGTGGAATCAACTTCAATTCCGCAGATATAATGACTGGACGTTACCCATCATCGTTTTCAAGAACTATATCATCCCATGACATTCCGATTTTAACTGAAAAACGCCAAACCCCTTTGCCTATCAATAACAAAACCTTGCTGTTTATGACTCTCTGTCTAAACCATATCCGCCGCAATACTTTTCTCACCCATATCTATGATCCACATAAAATCATCTCTACCCGTTTCCTAGACACAGCATCATCAACTCGGTGTTTACCTTCCCAGTTAACTAGACTAGATCTTATAAACCAATTGACCATCGGTATACCTATCATCAAACAGCGTTAGCATCACTTCATCATTAATCATTCACTCATAAGAAGTTACTCACATCAACTGATTCCTCTCCGTCATCTCCCTCAGCGCCTGCAGCGCCTCCTCCTTCTCAAACTTCTGTTCTCCACCCCTCCTACCTCCAGGAATCTTCTCATTAACAGCCTGAATCAACTCATCCACATCCGCTGCATCGTCCTCGAACAATCCCGAGTTCAACAACGGACCGAGCGCGCGACGGAAGACGTCAAGACGGTGTTCGCTTATTGGTGCTGGCTCTTCGTCTTCTTCCTCTTCCTCTTCCTCTTCTGGGGCTGAGGGGGCTTCTTCGCCGTCGACGTCCATTTCTTCGTCTTCGTCGTCGACGTTCAGGCCGGCGGCACCGGAGGCGAGTTGGCTTTCTTCGTCTTCATCTTCGTTACCACCGGCGGTGCCAGTGCGGCGAGAGGAGCGTTGAGAGCGCGTGGAGCGGAGTTGCGAGGCGGGAAGGGAGGAGGCGAAAGATGGTTGTGAGTCACCGCCGACACCGGCGGTGCGAGAAGATCTTGTTGATCGTCGGGGAGTAGCGTCGTAAATGTCTTCTTCTTCTGCTCCTTGGGTTTCTTCTTCTTCTTCGGGTGTGCCGTTGGCGTTGGCGGAGGAGGAAGTGCCATTGGCGGGAGTGCGCTGACTGGCGCGCTGGGAAGCACGGGATGCCCTGTTAGCGGCGCTGGAGCGAGCAGCGGTGCTACCGCGGCCGTTGGTGGTGGTGGTTTGAGTAGCCACGTCGCCGTCGTCGTCATCGGAATCGTCCGAGTCCGAAGACATGCCATCCTCGCCCTCGGCGGGCCGGGTTTTTCTGCGCTTCTTGCGCGATTCGTCCTGGACGACCTCCTTGAAGAGGGCAAAGCGGAGGATGGACTCGGCGGCGGCGGCGTCGCGCTCCTCGACACGATTGGACAGGCGCGCCTTTGCGTGGGCGGTGGCCAGACGGATGAGCGTCTCGAGGGTACGGACCGTCATGGGCGACGTCTTGCGCTGGTTGCCCTCCATGTCGTCGTTGCGCAGGCCGACGTAGATATCGGCGATGCGGTCGGAAGCTTCTTGGGTGAGGACGGGCTTGATGCGCGTCTTGGCGTATTGGATGTACTTCTTCATGAAGGGAATGCTGAGGATCTCGGGCTTCTTGTTGGCGGAACCGCGGCCGCTGGGCACCTTGATGCCGGCGTGCAGCATGGCGTCGTACTTCTCCCACATCTCGGTGGGCTTTTGGGACTCGGATTGGCCGTTGAGCGCGACGTTGAGAGCCTGACCGGCGTTCTCGCGCACAGGGGCACCCTCCTCGGTGCCGGCCTGGCGGTAGCGGTGCATGCGGAGGACATGCTCGGATACCTGTCTGTCACGGGTGTCCTCGATGTCGTCGGTGACGACGAAGAGAAGATCGAAACGCGACAGGAGGGAATCGGGCAAAGCGATGTTCTTGTGAGGATCCTTGTGTGTGTCGTATTGTCCAAAAATGGGGTTGGCCGCGGCAATGACACTGCAACGGGCGTTGAGGGAGGTGTGAATACCGGCCTTGGCAATGGTGACAGTTTGCTGTTCCATGACTTCGTGGATGGCAACGCGATCAATGTCTGACATCTTGTCGAACTCATCGATACACACGACGCCACGGTCAGCCATAACCATGGCACCGGCCTCCAGACGACGCTCGCCAGTCTCCTTATCGGACGTAACGGCGGCAGTCAAACCGACACCGGACGAACCACGACCAGTCGTGGCAATCGCCAATGGAGCAGTGTTGAGCACAAAACGAAGGAGCTGAGACTTGGCCGTAGAAGGATCACCAACCATCAGGATGTTGATGTCACCTCTCAAATGTGTACCGTTCTCCAGGTTCTTCTCCATGCCGCCCAGCAGCATGAGCAGGATGGCCTTCTTGATGTAGTCATGTCCGTAGATACTGGGAGCCAGCGATTGTGACAGCAATTCGAAAACCTTTGGCTTCTTGGCGATCTTGTTGATGTTGCGAATATCAGTGTCTGTAATGGTAGCAGTTGCCACACCACCACCTGATTTGGAGGAGAGGAGGACGATGTTGTTGGCTAGAATGACGGTCTTGAACAAGGCACTACTATGGTTCGTGTTTCTGTTACCCAACGTCCGGAAGATACCAACGAGCTGGATACGGTCGCCAGGCTTGACGCGGTCTACCAGGTCGTCGTCGAGAATGACATCGACGCCTCGGGGCAGCTGACCAGCAGGTGCCCTTTCCGGCATTTCCTGAATGGAAATAGTCTGATGATCGCGGTAGGTCGAAAAGCCGTATTCGGTCTCGAGCGGGTTGCCCTCCTCGTCTTCGCGCGGGTAGACGCTGTTGGTGACAATGCCGTTCGTCATGGTCTGGTCGCGGTACTCGCGGTAGTGGAATGTCTTCTTGGCTTCGCTGTAGTGTACGCTCTTAACAACCTTGGGGCGGATCAGGGACGTCCTCGTTACAATACCCTCGATCGAAACCATGCTGTTGAGGTGTTGGGAGGACAGGGTCCTAGGGTTGCAGGTATGTAGACCAAAGCTTCCAGCCCAGGCACAATAGTACAAGACGTCGGGGTCTATTTGATCGGGGCGGGCTTGTGGGACGGTGCTGACGATGGTCTTGAGCGCATGGTTGAAGGCGAGGGTCCAGTTGAAGGGATCGGTAAGTAGGCCCTCGGCCATCTCAGAGCTGTGATCGCGGACATGATCGATGTTGACGACGAGTCTCCTTTGGTTCTTCTGGAGCATCAACACAATGTCTGGCCTGTAGCTTCGCTGGTGCTGGTCATCTGTAGGTAAGGTTCCCGGTCAGTTTGTCCCATTGCTTCGGTCGCAAACAAGGGGCCAGCGTCAGTTTCAAGCTTCAACGTACGAGGATCGAGGAACTCTTGGGCCTGGCGCACGCGATCGCGTACGGCCTCGTCACGGAGGGCATTGTAATCCATCTTGAAAGTAATAAAAGTACAACTCTTCAAGCCAGCGTCACAGACGGGAAACAAAAGCAACAATTGTCGGACACGGAGTAGTGGTAGTCGCGATGGCCTCCGTTCTTGTCATCCGAAATGGTTGTTGGAGGGGAAGAGTCGAGATGTTTTGTTTGGGCGCATGCGCTTCGCTTTGCGGCGCCGCCACGGAAAAGTGACAAAACGAAACGATACGTTTTTAAGTGGAACACGCGTCGACGACACGCGAGTCGCGTTAACCCCTTGCTTCAGACAGGGGGCTTAATTGACACAAGCGGGGCTGTACCTGATACCGTATGTACACCGCACAGGCATATCGGAAGCTGTATTTTCCAGTATCTTACCACTTACACCATCTTCCGTCCCTTTAGAAAACGACTACAAGTGTCACATATTTCAAGTCAACTTTCTCATATTTTCAATTGTTCAACTCTATCCTTTTGGCCCTTCCAGATTCGGTTAGCTTTCCTGGATGGCTCGGCGGAACATGTTCACTAGGCTGTGGAAACTATTCAGTTAAGCAGCCCCATGCTATGTTGCCCCGGAAACGAGAAGAGAGGATAACAGCGAAAA
The DNA here is from genome assembly GCA_009805345.1 of Neurospora sp. FGSC 26628. Taxonomy (NCBI): domain Eukaryota; kingdom Fungi; phylum Ascomycota; class Sordariomycetes; order Sordariales; family Sordariaceae; genus Neurospora; species Neurospora sp. FGSC 26628. Next base: position 65,301 of record RAOO01000064.1, read on the forward strand.
GGCTGAGTATGGATAAGCCTATGTCAGCAGTGTTGTTTATAAGCATGTGTACCTGGAATACACTTGTACCTCCCAGCCTCTGAATTACAAGCTCACACTTTGTACCATGATATGTGGCAGTAACGCCCATGGGACAGCATCTGCTAGGTATTTTTTTCAGTGGACGACCTGAGTGGAATTAAGTGATCAGTACCACAGTGTGAAGCTACGAAAAGTGGCCATGAGTGCTTGAGCTTGGTTCATCTGTTTTTGGAGCCTCTAACCACAAGGCCACAAGCCAACGTAGGGTTTTTGCAAACAAAGGTCACCGATAATAACAAGGTTACCATGAGCTTGAGTATAGTCGAGCAAGTCCGGTGTACGCCTGAAAATGATGCTCGACGGCTCCCAGCGAGAGGGTGAGAATGCCATCCTGAGTTCGCCTCACTATCTTTGGAGGACCCTCATGGTCAATGTCTTCACCGGTCCGGTAGGGAATGCTCCTAGCCGGCCCTTACTGCCCTACATCCGTTCTTCTCGTGGCAGTAATGTTTGAGGTTCCGCTCAACTCCTGCAACGGCTCAACGCATCCTTCGGTTCCTTTATTTCCCCGTGGTTCTCATACCCGACTAAAGCCCATCCCCATCGGGCTTCTACCGTAAAATGTTTTGTGTTTATTGTTCCGATTTCCGTGTTGCTCACTTGAGCCGTCGTTGCCCGCTTGCTAGGATGGCTGTGGTAAGTTAGGGTCATCAACTTCATGCCGTTCGCCATGAATATGATACGGCATCCTCTCGTCTCCCGCTATTCCAGTCGTATGATGTCTTCGAAGGGCGGGACGAAAGCATCCTTATTGACAGCGAAGTGTGCTGTTGTGGTCCATGTCGTACAGCTCCGTCATCCAGGCACAGTAATTGGTTCCCGATGGACTGGAACGTCTATCGGAATGACGCGGTTCGTTACAGTAATCCGCTGTGGCTGCCGCCGTAAACGGGAAGGGGTCTCATATTTTTCATGCGCCACGGGATGGACTGCCTCAAGCCCGGCCAGTCCTCCAATCGAAGTATCGGGTGGCCTTCCGGTTGCCTCCCGGCGTTGGATAGCCGTCTGACTTTCTGTTGAACCGGGAACAGGTTTGACTCGATGTTCCAGTCTCATGCCGAACAGCCGTTGTGAGAAGGAACGGTAAGCGTCGGTTTAGCCCGTATGGAAGAGCAAGTTGCCGTCATGAGCAACGTACGGAATGATTTTTACCCGCAATACACTCAGAGGCCTTATGAGGATCAATAGTTTGGCTCCTTTGGGGTGATATATCTGTGTGATGCCTCTTTTATGTGATCAGCAAGATTTCAAAAGTCTGACCCAACAGCGTACTTGACTCGATCATGAAGTTCGTAACAGCCAAGAAATCAACATTGATTACCCCCTGGAACGACCCTAAAATCCAAGGGGTATTCTGGTATGCTTGAGGTCAGCATCTGGATAATGCACCAGGACGAAATAAGAAGGTATCGCGAGCCTCGCGAAGATGAAGGAGGGGTCTTCGGTGTAGAATCATCTGCAAGCCTTGAAAAACCAAGCCCAATGTTTCATTTGCATATGCAGGTATCGTGCAAGGTTAGACGAGGAGGCTGAAGTAAGACAAACCACGATCCGGCACCTAGTGTCCTATGATATTCAGTAGCCTTGTTACACAAGGGTGCGAGCTTAGATGGCTTCAACAACACATCCGACGAACGACAGCCTAGGCACATAGCCGTGGCATCGGCACTGGCGGTCACACCACCAAACAAATGGCCTCGTGGCACAGCTGATGTACTTCGAAGGGAAAGGCCGCTGCTCGACTACCGTTGATGCTAGGTACAGCCCACGAGGACGAGGGCCGTAAACAACGCTATTGTTCAAAGTCAGGGATGAAGTCGATTTTTTCGACAGCCACCGAACCCGACAAGAACATGTCTGATTGCAAGCTGATCAGTAATCACTGCTTTCACTTCGAGTTGCGCTTCGATAAGGGTTTTGGCCAGTGTCGTGATATTGCGATGCATCCGTAGCACATGGGATGGCATCGTCAGCACTAGGCAGGTGCGTTGTATTGGTATCTGTAGAGAATATCAAGTTCGGGTCAGCGCACAGGAAGCTTGTGTCGGTCTAGGTGACAACCTTGAAGGCTAGAGGAGACATCATGGAGTACGTTACTCTGGGAACACTCGGCCGGCGCCATCAACAAAGGCCTGCATCGGCAGCGGCGACAGATGGGCGTGCCGATGGTCCGTGCCAACCGTCCAGGCCCGAATAGGGCAACCGAAAAAGTGAGGTTAATCCAATGGACACCAGATAAAATTTGACTGGGCTGAGAAAGACGCAGGTGAGCGGCAGAACACGTTTTCGAAGAGTTCCGGAAGCGGGAACGTGTGGCAATCAAGAGACACACAGTTCTCAACCAAGCCTGACCCCTTGGTGAAGTGTACACCTCTGCTTGGATTTGAGACGTTAGCGTGGTACAGCCAAGGCGCCAGCCAAGCCACTAGCACTACAGAAAACTAGGGTCTGTAATATGGTCAAGATTATTATATATTGTGTCAATAATTCATTGTTCCCATTTGGCTCAATCACCTTTTAAGTTAGGAATGGCAATGCTTTGAGGGACGGTAACTGTTGTCATGGTTGACTTGGGAAAAGTGGTGATGAGATGAAATAGCTTCCCTCAGGTCCCAGAAGTCCTACTTTTAAAATTTAGGTATTTTTCTATAGAAACTACTAGAAAGGTAACATCGGAATACTTCGGAATTTCCGTTGCAGCCGGCCTTGCTACCTCCACATGATCTGCAAATTCACCGCGCTAACATTTCATATCCAAGCAGAGGTGTAAACGTGTGGTTATTCGAAGCTGGGCTGAGATAATGCAGAGGTTATGTGTGACAAAGAGAGTGGTCTTCGCCTTCGGGAAGGGTTTCGCGCACAACGTTTGACCGAGATCGGGACGCCGAGTCGACTTGTTGGCCGCTACCCCTCATTGTTTTATGCCGAAAGGGACTCCAGGGTAGGATACTCCATGATAGGCCCGATAGAGTACCTCAGCCATAGTTAGTTGGTACAGTGATGGAGCTTCTGTTACACAACCACAACAACAGTTCGAAGGCATTGAAGGCGGGAGACCGCAGCGCGCTTGTTGCACGTGGTACACATATAACTCGTGGTTTATACCCTTCAAAGTCTGTACACATCTCGTCTGGGCCGGTGATGCCATTGGCAAACGGGCAGGATTGGTATAGGGCGCACCAGATGGACCAATGCTGGCTCAAACACGCCTCTCCATGCACCTCATGTCTGCCCAAACCCTCGTTTGTCACGAGGAAACACTTACATATGCCGTACTTTAGCACACTTTGGTACGCTGGATGACGGGCGACTAGCCGGGGGTGCCGCAGTAAAGTCCACGTATCATGCTAGAACCCGCTGATCCATGGTCGAGAATGCAGTCCGGTATCAAGCAGCAAACGCTCGCACTGAGAATAGCACTGCTGTATCCGGCAGTTCACGCGAGCCATCCGATATCTGGACCCGTCATGCAGTGGATGCTTGTTGTTGATGGGCTGGGCTGGGCTGGGCCTCGACTGTCCATGCTGTTCTCAACCGACCGATGTGCGAGCACTAAGCCCAGCAGGACTTTTGAGTATATATAGATAAGGCGAGAGTCCGCCTTTGAGCAATACCTATGCTTCTCTTTACATCCACCACCACTTGACGACGCACACACTTAGTCCTTCGCACCCTCATCTATTCAAGATCCAAGTCAAGCGTATACTTCCGACATGGTACTGATCAAGCTCGATTCAAAGGTGGGCGCCATGAATGCCACGGCGTCTTCCAAGGACTCGGCAGTTCTTCATAGGCATCTGGACTCGACGTTTTTGAACATGACGAGGTCTGAAGGAAACTTTCTGATCCTCGAGAACGGCCGCAAGATATTTGATGCTTCGGGAGGCGCTGCGGTCGGTTGCCTTGGCTGGGGCAATCAGAGAGTTGCTCAAGCTGTCACAAACCAGGTACTTGCCGCACCGTACTGTGCGACAATTTTCTACACCACCAGGGTCCAGGAAGAGCTATGCCGCGATTTGGTCCAATCGACGAATGGGGCTATGGCGCGTGCTTATATCGTCAACTCAGGTAAGACGATCACCTCCCAACTTTCCCCAACAGCAACTGACATTTCCCAGGCTCTGAGGCAATGGAGGCGGCTGTGAAGCTCGCCAGGCAGTACTTCCTTGAGATTGAACAGCCACAACGGACTTTGTTCATTTCCCGGAAGCAGTCATACCACGGCATCACCCTTGGTGCACTAGCCGTTGGAGGCCACGAGGTTCGGCGGGCCAAGTTCGAGCCACTCTTGGCAAAAAATGTCTCGAGAGTATCGCCGTGCAACGCATTCCGCGGTAAAGCCCCCGGCGAGTCAGATGAGGACTACGCGAAGAGACTGGCCAAGGAGCTCGATGAGGAGTTTCAGCGAGTAGGACCAGAGAAGGTTTGCGCTTTTGTCGCTGAACCCATTGTTGGAGCTGTAAGTTGCCTCGCATATTCCTTGTTTGGCGTCTGCGAATGCTGACTGTTCCTTTCCAGGCCCTTGGATGTGTGCCTGCGGTCAAGGGCTACTTCAAAGCTGTAAGGGAAGTGTGTGACAAGCATGGCGCGCTCTTGATCCTTGACGAAGTGATGTGCGGCATGGGGAGGAGCGGTACCCTGCACGCATGGGAGCAAGAGGGCATTGTTCCAGATATCCAGACCATCGGAAAGGCCCTTGGGGGCGGTTATCAAGCCGTAGCTGGCCTACTTGCTGGCCATCGCGTGGTCAAGGCTCTTGAAAAGGGCACCTCGTAAGCTATCTCCTCGACGGCCAAATGGTGACAAAGTGCTGACTGAAGCCAACTAGTGTTTTCGTCCATGGTCACACATACCAGGGTCATCCTGCCGGGTGTGCCGCAGCCCTGGAGGTGCAGCGGATTGTTCGAGAGGAGAACCTTTTGAGCAATGTTCGAACAATGGGCGATCTTCTCTCGAGCAGGCTGCGTGAGATGCTCGCAAGCCATCCGAACGTCGGTGATATCCGCGGTCGGGGTCTCTTCTGGGGCATCGAGTTTGTCGCGGACAAGGAGAATATGGCGCCATTCCCATCGGAGGACCATGTTTGCATGGAAATCTGTGAACTGGGACTGACTGACAAGTATGGGATCAATGTGTATCCAGGCGGGGGATCAGTTGATGGATATACGGGCGACCACATTATCATCTCGCCAGCCTTCAATGTCTCGCGCGAAGATGTCGAGTGGATCGCGGCGACGGTAGGCCGACTTGTGTCCGACTACTTTGCGGCAAAGGCCAGGTCTTGATGCTGTTTTTCTTTTCTCTTTTTTTTTCCTTCCGTAGATTCGGACTGGCATTCAGGTACTTGACGGGCATGGCCTTGGTTACGGCGTTTGCTGGTGGGTTTTGTATCCTTTTCCTATGGGGACAAGGAGGGTAATGGCTTTCTCTTGCCCAAAGGAAGTCGAGGTAGTATGACCCATGATTATCGTAGAGTTCAAATGATCATTGTTGTAAATGCGTCATATTGAAGGTTGAATTTGTGAGGTCTGTTGACTGTTGCTGTTGAAACAAGGTCGCCTCGGTGAGGCTGAGAGTGGATCAGAGAAACCGGAGATTGGAATAGTTGCATGAGGTTTTCAGATCTGACCATGCGTCCAGTCATTCTGGAAGGAAGGAAGAAAAAAGTGACTTCAGCTTTTTCTGGGATTCGGGAAGAAGTCCGTATCGTGCAATAAGCTGAGTGGCATGGAAGCCTGCCGTGGAGCTGCTGCGGGATAGTGGGGCGCTGCTGCAGTTTCGGGCACAGGCCCCGCGTTCACGGGGAAGCGGGGCGGACCTGGGATTGGCCGGATCCCGCCTGCCCGCCCCAGACTTTGGGCCCTGTGCTCGGTGGACTTGGAGGTGGTCCGGGCCTTCCGCTAGCGCAATTAGCGAGCGGCTCGCGCCTAGCGTTTAGGGGGGGCCAGGGGGCCACGGCAGGGGCAACTGGGCGTCAAAGGCCTGACGACGACCTGGATGACCTACCGGGCCGTGCTGCCACATCGACGGACTACTCCCGACTTCCGACTCCCGTTAGTAGAGGTACCCATCGTCCTCCGTGTCCGTGTCCGCTACCGATCTCCGAATCACGTACCCCATACCGACGATTGAAGCGCGTAGCGCGTCTTAGCTTGGTTCAGATCGCGTCACAACATTGCAAACATGGCTGTCGGCCTCATCAATGGCCGCCTCGCTGCCGACGAGGAAGCCCGGGCTGAAGTCGACGTCTTGAACTCGCGCCTCGAAAAGACATCACAACTCACAAAGAAGATCCAGGCCTCTCTGGGGAGGTTGGATGCCACCGGCAAGAGTGTCCGGGATGTCGCCGGCCCTCTCAGTGGCGAGACCAAGAAGCTCCAGGTCCTGGGCAATAGCAAGTCACCCGGCCCCCATTCATCGCCGAGGAGGCTAACCAATAATTACTGTATGTAGACATCGACGCCGTCATCGCCGCTATAGAGAAACTACGATCGCCCGCCGACAACAAGGATGACGAAGAACAAATCATGCGCATGGGCCCTGAAAAGGCCGGTCTCTCCAACTACCTGGCGTCTGTCAAGCGCCTGAACAAGGCTTTGAACGACATGAAGGCTTCCAACCTCCGATCAACACAGCAAACCGTCGCCGATCTTCAGCGTCTAGTCAAGACTGGCAATTCCCAACTCGAGAGTTCATTCGACAAACTTCTACGGAGCGAAACCCCCCGAGCCATCGAGCCTTTACACTATCTCACCAAGAACATGCCCTTCCCGGTGCTCTCCCAGGAAAAGATCACTAAGTTAGGTCTCATGAACTCGTACCTCACTGGGGTACACCAACAGAACACGGGGGCAGGAAGCTCGCAAGAATCGCCTGTCATCAAGATCTATGCTGAAGTCCGGTCTCAGTACCTGCTGTCGACTTTGGGCAACCTGGCTACGGCAAGCACCAACACAGCCAAGAAAAAGACTCCAGAGGCAGTATACAGGGCGGGCACAAACGGTATGGGAACCTATGCCCAGGCCATGGAGGGTCTTTTCCTGGCCGAATACGACAACATCTGCAGCATCTTTATGAGAGAGGACTGGGGTCCTGTCTTCCAGGCAACATGTCAACCGGCCTTGGTGGAGCTGGGCAGGACCCTACGGGAACTGAGCAGCCACATCAAGTCACACATCACCACAGACTGCTTCCTCGCATATGAGATCGTCGAGATCATTTCCGGTCTGTCCAATAACCTTGAGAGCCGGACGGGCGAGCTGAAGAGCTCTCTTGCCGCGGCCCTGAAGCCCATCCGGGAAACGGCCAAATCATCGCTCGTCGACTTGCTCGAGGAGACCAAGCGCCAAGTCAACGGCCTGCAATCGCTGCCCGCGGATGGCGCGCCCACCCAGCTCGCATCACAAACCATGCAGCGGCTGCAGTCCATGGTCGACTTTTTGCGACCCATATCCAGCATCATGATTTCCATTGGCGATGGCGGCTGGAAGTCGGCCGCTGCGTCCAAGGGAGGAGCTACCGATACCATTCCCAGCCTCGCTTCGTTCGACGTCGGTGCGGACGGCCAAGAGATATTTGCCCACTACTGTGCCGACACCATCGAGACCCTCCTTTCTTCGTTGGACGCCCGTGCTCGTGTCCTATTGCAGCAGAAGAAGGCAGTCATTGGCGTGTTCCTGGCCAACAATGTCGCCATCATTGAGCGTATGATCAACGAATCTGGCCTGGCAACCCTCCTCCAGTCTCGGCTACAAGTGCTAGATGTATGGAGGAAGAAGGCCGCCGCTCTCTATACCGAGACCTGCAAGGAAATCAGTATCCATCTGTTTGATACGGTTCATACCAGCCGCACCGCGCGCCCGGGCTCGGGTCAGGGCATGGTAAGCTCGGCATCGGTCATGAAGGGTCTCAGCTCCAAAGACAGGGAGAAGATCAAGGGCATGTTCACGGCCTTCAATTCCGGCTTTGAAGACATGGTCGCCCGCCACAAGCAGTTCGCCATGGAGAAAGAGGTGCGCCAGATGCTTGCACAGGACGTCCAGCACATGCTCGAGCCGCTTTACAATCGATTCTGGGATCGTTACCACGAGATTGACAAAGGAAAGGGCAAATACGTCAAGTACGACAAAGGGTCGATCGCTGCTGTTTTCCGCAGCCTTTACTGATTACGTTCTCCTCTCCACGGGACGTCCAGACCACGGCTCTATCCGTACAGTGCAATCGCATTCTGGTGCCTGTGGTGGAATCACTACGCAACTGCGAGAATATGAAATCCCCATATCTATCCCGTACCTGCTTACATGAACACACATCCGGACTCCTGAACGGTTTAGAGAGGTGGAGTGCGACATACTAGGAGACCGGCAAGATATCAGGCCATAATTGCGTCTCGTGCATGCATTCTGCCCTTTGATAGGGGGGATGGAGGATCTCGCAAGGCTAGCCCATTGCCTATTAGCGCCGAATGGCCTCGGCGCCCGCGCCGTTGTCTGGTCTCTGACTGGCGACGGGGATAGGGCAGATGGGAGAGGTGGCCCGCAACGAATTACCCCAATCGGGAACGTATGTGCGTGAAGTTAGATTTGGCCTGCGCATCATTCATGGGGGGTTTGGACGATTCGTATGTTTCATGACCGATGAACGGGGCTGAGGAAAAGAGGAAGGAAGCATGGAAAAGATCATGAGTGGGTAAAGGTTGCCAGCCTTCCCCTCATGGGCTTGATTGATTTGACTGAACTAAATTGTTTTCTGCTAGGATTTTGGAGATACCACATTTTACGGAGAACGGCGTTATGTTTTGGACGGTATTCAGCTCGACTTATCTAAAACACTATCTTCTTCATCTTTCGTTGTATATACATTCATTTAATCATGTCTTAATTATAATAATGTCATGCGAGAAGGCGTACCAGTCCGCCATCAGGAGATTCCACCTTCATATTGAGCTGCACCTTCTCAACTACCACAACAGCCAGCCGCATGCAATGGCCCTTGGCAAGAGTACCCGGCCGGCTAAGGACAATCAAGAAGCGTGGATTAGGATCCCGTCTGCGGTGTAGCGTATGATTTTAAGCCCGAGCCGTCCGCCCTGTCGTTTGAGGGCGGGGAACAGTGGGATGGGTTCATCAATTCGCATACGGACATGCGAGTAAGTGCTGGGGCTTTTGGTCACTCCACCATTCCCTGGGCTGGATGACTTGGATGGAAGACCCGATTGTTGGAGGGAACTCTCGGTAGAGTTATGGTTTCGTTGGTAACAATGCTTAATGTCGGTATCGAGGTACCTGAACCTGTTCCCCTCGGGAAGGAACTATTCTGGGCAGAAAATCAGAGCAGGAGCGCTGGGGCTGGACACAACGATCTCTCTTTCCCCCAAACATTCCATTGCACTCCCGTTAGACCTACCGAGTGCACCTACCATTCTCATCATCAAAAATATGCACCAATCTCTACCATCAAAAACAGGTTATTGCTTCTCTTTCCGCTGTTTCCATTTCTTCCATGCAACCTCAACGTTGCGTGTTATGCATCTCTACCTAGGCCGTCTATGATTTTGCCACACAGTAGATCGAGGGACCGGGGCACGGTTTGGATATAGAGGTAGAGACAACGTCCTCAGGATTCTGTGATGCTCGGACCAGTGTTTATTTGAGGGTTAAATGTGTAGACAAAACAAGTATGGACACTGTTGAATAAGGTAGCAACCCATCCGAACACTCGAAGTTCAACCGAACCAGCTCGGCCCGCTTGCTCGGACACTCCCCGCTTCAATCGTCTCCAGCCATGTTTTACACTACCTACCGTCTCCATCCGCGGAGATCTGGGTTGCGGTCCGGGAGGAGTTGGGAAGGGATCATGTTCAGGGGCCCATGTTCATACCAGGGCAATATGCACGTCAGGAGCAAGGGGGGCGGGCTCAACTCCAGTAAAGAAAGGGGACCCGAAGACGGGAGGGCAGCGGAAAGTAACTAGTAAGGGAAAGGCAAACAAGTTGTTGCTTTGGGTTTAGAGGAGCATGTTAAGCGAGTGTGAAACATGTTCGACGACGGCATTATCGTATCATCATTGCAGAGAGAAATTCTGGGGGCTTTCGCGTCGGAAAGCATAGAACTGGGTTGGTGGTTTCAGTTGACTTCCCATGCTTCTTTCTTCTCTTCTCCCGATGTGTTTTTCATATGTCCCATGAACACTGTAGGGTAGCAGCAAAGTGATAGAGGCATTGACAGTGTAAAGTGATAATGTTACAATCTAATGCTGGTTTGTTTGTTAGCTTGGTACTCCTAGTATACTGGACGAGATCTATCCCGAATTGTCCCAAATGGCTAGGTACGGGTCGGAAAGGCATCAACAAGATTCAATATGGCATATCAAATTTCCAAAATAGCATATGCAAGGTAAGATTACGCTTTGGTTATGGAACGAAACGGATCAGTTGGATATATAAACGCCTCGGAAGGTTGACCAGAGGTCTCGAACTAAAAAAAACCAAACCAGTATTGGACTGTACATTGACTAAGCCAAACAGTGGACTAAATCTCAACGAAAAGGTCCTCCTTTCCGATTTCCATGACTCCTTCCAAAGTTGCATAAATCCCGAGCATAGGTATTTCCACCCAAAAGCGCCATCCCAACATACTCCAAGCAGGCAAGGAAAAAACTAAACTCTGCTATGCACGACAAAGGGAATAAGGAAATTGCAAGAAAAGCAAGCCAAGGGCCCGTCCCGCCGAAACATCCAAAGACAAAGGCAAATATCCCAACACCTCCCCGATCCCGACCACCACCACGACGTCGGGTAGGTGGTAACACAACGCCTTGAGCCCCATTTTGAAGTAGGGTTGTACCCCGACCCGATGGGATGTTCTCCCCCCCCTGCTCTAATATCGTCCGTGAGTCGAGCGCAAACACGACGGAAGCCTCCGCAGACCCCTTGTCATATCTCAACGCGAGACGGAGAGAGAGGAAGAGGAAAAGGAAAACTCCGCAAGACCCGCCCCAGCGAGTAAAGCCAAAAAAGCACTGTTACGCAGATAGTGAAAAAGTCCACGAACGCCCCAGGTCAAAAAGGACCCAAAAAAATGACTAACGGAAATGTTGGCGGTGATGCAGGTGCTCTCGTCCACCAGATGAGAGGAGCCATGAACAAAAGACAGCTTTTTACACCTCCGATCGTCGAGCCCGCGCTGAGAAGTACACGCTGGTTGTCAGGCAAGCAGGATGCAAATAAAATGCACAAGTTTCATGCATCCGATATGCAGTGTCGTATGGCAAGAGGTGTACTGTAGATCCGACTTGCTTCTGCAGCACGACCGTTGGTTGTTGGCGGCAGTTGAGAGTGAAGGAGGGAAGAAAATGTTTGTTTGTTCGATTTTCCAGAAGCCATGCATCGCCGGTGAGGAATTAGCGTCGTGAGAGATGTGATGGACGGTTGTAGTAGCTGGGGGTGTTTGGATGAAAGGCCTTGAGGCCCTGTTTTGTCGTTTGCTATGATCCAATGAGTGACTTTGAAGAGCGACTTCCACCCGAGCACTGGTTAAAGCTGACGGGAAGGAAGCGAGATCAACGAAGCAAGGGCGCCATGGATCGGCCATGGTGAACTTTCGTTGGAGGTTGAAACCTGGGACCGGTGTGGAATTATCTACAGACTAAGACAACTTGCATAGCCTGATGCAGCCGGCCCAATCCGGTGGGACAGCCCTGGGACATCAAGGCTTCAGGATGAGATGCCAGTCTTAGTATGGGCAGCTAGCACACTCGGCGCCCACGGGGCAGTAGTCGTGTGTACCGAAGTCAACTGCCTTGCAGCAGAAAGAGCAGCAGTGGTTGACAAGAGGCTGATACTCCTTGACGGCCATGTTGAATATTGGTTTGATGGTTGAGGATGAGGAAGCTAGTTGTTGGTGGTGACTTGTACGTGTGTGAAGACCACTTTTGTGGTTGTGTAGGCTCAAATGTATATTGAGAAGTGGGAGTGTATGTATGAAATTAACAAGGTCGAGTTGGATAGAGGCTGATGTAGTAGCAGAGAGGATGTGTAAAGAGGATGGTGATGCTTTTTCTTGAAGCCAGAAGCACCTTGAGAGCGGCCGGAAGGCAGTCTTAAGTATTTTTGGAGGAAGACGAGGCAGCGTCTGTGTTGGCGGCGGTATTGGACGTGGTGAGCAAGCAAATGGGTTGTTGTGAACAGGCACTGACGAGGTCGATGAAGGAGCCTCTCTTGGCTTGTACGGGTACCTTGGACAAGGTTACGGGCATCCTGGAGGCCATCTCCTCAGTAGCAAGGAGCGGCAGGGCAGCAAGGGCACCATGATGCCCGTGGGTGAGATGGATAGGCAGTGGGGTGTGCAGATCCTGGAGACGTAGGTAGGTAGCATCGTCCATCGAGTTCCGGCGATATTGAGGGACTGGTTCCGGGTCGGTGTCTTCCACTTGGATGGACGTATGAGACGACGCGAGGTGATGATGGGCAACGAACCACGGGACGTACCGTAGCCTGGGACGGGAGAGGAGAATCTTGTCTGAGACCTGGACGCCTGAAAGGAGCCTGCCATATCCTCCATCCCACTTGAAGGGTGCTGCCCTGATGAAAATCCGATGAAAATCCGATGAAAATCATGTCTCACAACATCTGGGACACACAAGTTTGTGCCTGTGCCTTTGTCGTGCGACACCAAATCAGGAACGCAGACCTTCTCGTATACGTACCTGTACTTCTTGGCCAAACACAAAGTCAGCCCTAGCTTGTTAATCGTCCGATTCCCCGATTCACCTTTTTTTTTTATGAAGATAGGAGCCCTGCTCATCTTGACGAACGTGATTCTTGCATGTAAATCATTATTTGAATGGGGAAATTTCCTAGCTCATTCCGGATGGCGAATGAAACCGCTGCAAAGAGGAATTGACGCTAAAATCCAACAGCAGCTCTTGAAATAAAGTTATGCGTAGAAGTCCGGCAAGCGTGCCAAGCCGTTAGAGTCCAGCGTTTGCCATTGACAGAGAAAAAGAGGAACGCAAAAAGACAGCTTATCGTGAATGCAACGCATCCAACCGAACCAAGCTTTTCAGCGAGAAAAGTCCACCATGTTGATGATCTGACTGTGGGGCGGGAGGGTCACGAGGTAGCAAAATGGAAGCGAATTGACCTTTGTGCAATATCCAACCTGCAATGACAAGCTCAAGCCACGGTAGGATCTGGTTGCTCGGCTAATAAGTAGAGGTACTTGGTAGGCGTACCTATTCTTATCACACTCGATCCGAATGAGGTCTGGGGAATTATGAGACCTCTTTGGCTGTCTGACATGATGAACCCGAGGTACATACTTGGAAACACCCGGTTTTACGTTTGTGTGAAGAGATACGCTCAAGTCTGCCTACTCATGGCAGCCCAAGAGCCTTATCCTGTGCCATTGTGGCGCAGAAACGTGTGGTTCTTGCCCTGTGCCGCAAATTGGAAACATTCGTTGGTAGTCTGAGCCTCTTGTGTAGCATGCGGATCTTTCTGCAACCCGGCATTGGGTAGCCCGGACGGAGCCGCGACAGGTTTAGTGGTAGTAAGCTCAATGTCGAGGAATTGCAGTCTTGCGTGCGATCACGTCCTGCGAAACAAACGTTTGCTCTTGCGAGTCGTCTTGTCGTTTCTTGCAGTGCAACTTCATCTCTCGTCAAATATCCTCTATTCTGAGTCCCGTCTCAAGGATCATGCCGAATACTGTAGTTGTAAATTGTACCAGAAGAGACGGTCGTCGGAGTTAGCACATTGGTTCCAGAAAATTATCGGTTCATGGCCGATGAGTGGGTGGCAAATTGACACTGTACATCAACAATGTCCTTATGCCATATTTCGGAACGTGATTACGGACGTGATCGTTCGTGAGTTGGAGTCAAGCAAAGATCGACCCCTAGTCCCCAGACCAGCTGAGGTGAAATGGTCAGGGAGAAGACGGCATAAGGCTGATGACGATGCTAGTGTCAATGCCCGTTTGATTTCCGCGAGTGTATTATTCTTGGACGTCGCAGATATCACGGCGTAAATATACCTGGCTGTCTGGGACTCTCGGTGTCTGGGTAGGGTACCTGCGGACTCGTGCCATAGAGGTACCGTACCTCAGCGTACCTACCTAGGTGACCGTCTCACCGGCCGGCCCTGTTGCAAGGTTAGCACGGGCTGCTTAAAATGGAATGTATGGAGACCAACATGAAACGAAAACAATATGGGGACTATGGGGTTCGCGGCAATCATCAATTTGTTTCTTATTAGATGCAGACTGCCTATCAACCCCTCGCATTTCGAGAGTGGCATATTGACCTGGAAAAACTGTTGGCGACGGTGACTTACTTGCAAGTGTCTGCGCGTGGTACTGACACTCGGAGTACCAGTGAGTATCGGATTTGTTGGATGGTGTTTTGTTCCCTCCCTCATCCGGATCAGAGATGCGTGAGGGTGATAAAGCAAAACGGGAGTTGAAGTGAAGTGAGCAATGTCGCATCTGAGAAGGGCCAAGCGGGGGCTAGAGTTTGCACTACTGCATAAAACACCAAACGTTCTCTAGTGTGCCCTTCGAGTGCTACCTTATGCGCTGCATAACATGGTAACGACGGTACGTACCCCTGATGCCGGTGGGCCCTTGCCCTGAACGACCATGGGATGAACACTTTCCGTCTGGTTCCGTGATGATCTGATTTCCCCAGAACTTGGCAATTGCAATCCAACCTTCTCCTCCCGCCATTGCGACGGTACAAAGTGGAAGGAACGTACAGTAATGGTGAGATCCTTCAAAGCGGGGGGCGCGCAATGGCTCGCAGCTTGTACGCGGCTTTAGTGAGAACCTCTCTGGCCAGAAGGTGTTATCACTCATCGTCCTTTCCTCCTCTCAACCGCCAGGCATGTCATCGCGGCTATCGCCTAGTGACAGCAAGTGCACTTACTGGCGCAAGAATCGCTGACGAGGCCATTTCGGCGCGGGACCTTTCTATCCCGTCTTATCGATTCAACCTCCCCGCATCTCGGTAGGACCGTTTTGAATGGCAGTCACCTCCGACTCCAGCTCCGCCAACAGGAAGTTATCCAGCATGACTAGGTATCGACGGAACGGATGTTTGCCGTTTTTCGCTTGAACTTCCGAGTCCACCAAACAACTGAAGTGATGTTTTCTCCAAGGCACGCCAGGACATGCAGTGCAAGGACATGCTCCCAGATTGCGCTACGCCTTACTCGAGCAAAAGTCAATGAGAGTTCCCGCCAATCATCGAGGCCAATCCCTCAAGAACTGTCAAGTCCTCTTGTCCTCCTGGATGGCACTACAGAACTTTGTCTGCTCGACTACTTACCCACTGTAGGCACCGACACTGTACCCGATGGCGTATTCTACGTACATACTACATTCCGCTTGATGTAGCATCGCAGCATGGTACCCACTGTAATTCATCACACACTCAACCCATCAGTTCGCATGGAATCAAACCCACAAAAGGTATTGCAGAGGACATCACGGTCTATCTCGGCCAATGCTCAGGCGAAGGGATTACGATAGCCCAGTCTCTGCTCCATACCCCTTCGTGCCAGGAGCCAGGGTATTTTTTGCGCAAGCATGAAAGCCCAAATCACGAGTCTCACAGTAGCACCATCAGGCAATCCAACTGGCGGAGACCGGTCTCTCAGTGTCGGCATCTCGACTTATGCTGGTCTCTCGAGAATGTGTGGACCACGCAAGTATCAAGGACGCCAAATGGGGCCTATCATGGTCACGATAGCAGTCGGCACTTTGTCTCGTACCATGTTTGGACAACACTCGATGTTATACTCTAATTGGGGAGCGTGAAACCCCTTCCTATCACCCCTTCATCGGTCCTTTTTACGAAACTACGATACCCACTAGCTTAGCCAGCTTCACGGAAGAAGCTGGAATCGTGTCTTCCGCTAATGATGTCTTGTTCAGGTCATTTGGTCTTAGCCGTTCAGTGTCCCCTGGCCCGGTCATGCGAACCACGCAACTGCCAGCCGAAACTGTATCAAATAGTCCACCTGCATATCCCCAATCTTATGGCGTCTTCGTAATGATCGAGCACTCGGGCAGCAGTCGTCATTTGTAGAACATGATAGGGCCATCATCAAGATCCCGGTAGTCAAGAGGTATTCCAAGAGCCTGGCAACGAGATTGTCCAGAGCAGGCCGAGTTTGTCAAGTGTATGAATGTCAAAGTATGTCTTCTTCACGAGGTGACGTTCAATCTACTAATCACCATACAGAATCTGTATTGTCAGCAGCGCGGCTTGGGGCCTCAAGCTTGTTTGTGTCTTCCTCCTGGCAGATCATGAAATTTATTCCCCAGTTCCATAGCTGGTCCATAGCTGGGCGTAAGCTTGTTCCTTTTCCGCCTTAGCTAACACTGACCGTACCCAGTGGAATAGTCGCCTGAGACATTGTGTCAGACCAAGACACGAGACCCAGACACCAGCGGATAGCGCCCCGAGAGCAGTTTCCTTCGTCTCCATCTACTTACCGGAATGCCTGCTTCGGCTTGCTTGGTGTCTTTTCTACATGGCTTTGACGGCCCTTCTTCAGACAACAACAGTCACCGTCCGTTCGAGGACTCAGATCAGCCGTAGAGATACATACCGCGCTGCCTTACCGGTACCCACACAGACGATCGGTACAGATCCCGACCTTTTGTGTCTGATCTCAGCTAGGCCCTGCCAAGCTTGTCCAATGTGGACGGGCAATGAGCATGATCGGCATAAGAGTTGGGCGTCAATGCCAACAAACCCGGTGCTTTGGTTGCCTACATCACTTTTTCTTTCTTCCGAAGAGCTTTCGTCCGCTGCTTTGAAGCACTGTGGCGAGGTGTGAAGCAAAAGCCACAAAACACCTCGGAGATTATGCGCGCACCGTATCTGCAGAAACGGAGGTTGGGTTTTGCTGCAGTGTCCGAAGCCAGTCAGACGATCACTCGGCGAGTCGGAATGGGATGTGTTGCAGTTGGCTTGGCGAGGCTGTTGATGAGCAGCCAAACAGGACAATATTTCAGGCTATGTACCTGGCACGCCTGGCTGCCTGGCCACTTACACCGGGGACTATGGTAGTGGTTCAACATCCCAACCAACCACCCCTACCTCCAGTCGGAGTTCGGCTTCCTAGTGAACCCAAGGGGATGGATGCGAACTGCAAGAGTCCGCCATGGCTCCGACTCAGCCACTGATTGGCCGTTTCTCCAATATACCAATGCACAAGTTGACGTGCTGCCCCATTCTTCGGGCCGCAGTCGTTCTCAGCTCGTCTTTGCTGATGAGCAAGCACTGGGGATGTGTTTCTCTTTTCTTCTTCTTCTCTTTACGCCTGAGACCGGAATCAAATGTCGTAATACCCGGCTCTAGGACTCATTCCTGCCGGAAACCGTTCCTGACTTCGCCGTATATGGATGTAATGTCTTCTTCTACGACTATCGAGGGAAGATGATGCCAACAACTCGCGCTATCAAAGTCCCCAAACGCTAGCACGATTTCAACACAATCTATCATGCTAGTCTCGGCCTTCGGAAGCTGAGAATCTAGACAAACAGGCATTTCTCTCTTTTGAAGCCGAGGAGTGGGCATTGAAGGATGATTCAGATTCCCTGTTCGACCTCCTTCGGATAGCCTACTCCCTCAGAGACCGACGCGGGCCGGGGTCCCCTGGCCTGTCATCTCTTCTTGATCCGAACACTATCATACGAAGGTCTTGTCCGCCTTCCGATATTACATCCTTCTAACAACATTCTGAGCCTTCAATTCCGACGCTGGAAGAGATATACTTGTCGGTTTTCCTTAGTCCCGATGCTGCGATCTCCAGGATGGATAGCAATTCGCCTCAAGCACACCGCAATGCCACTACAATTTGCACCTCTATTTTCCTCCGTAATCGAGATTTTGCGGTGCGAGTAAATATCTTGGGGGTCTCGTGACGCAGCAGTGTCGGTCGCCGTCTTACATTGCCGCACTATACCCGGGATGCATTTTCTGTCACCTATCTACAGGACAACATCTGGAGATAGCCTTCATCTTACCCATCTTCTTCTCGATGCACACTGGTATGTCGTCAACTCATCCACCCGGCAAACCTCCGAAGAGCTTCGGATAGCGGATGATGCCTCTAATTACATAGGCGAACTCCACCACCGACAGATTGGTTTTCCCCCACTACCAATAATAGAAACAGGATTCATCATCAATCATTTCACCTATCGTCATGGTAAGTTTCGCATCTCGAACAACCCCGTAAGTGTTCTCCATTGCACCAGTGTCGTCACATGCTCCCGTCGTTGCTGGCCCTGCCAAAAAGGGGGCTAGAGGGTAGGGTTTTTCTTTGAGCTGTCTTTCCATGCGTTCTCCTGAATCGAGTACCGACCGACCCCTGTGAGACTGCCAAAAATGGTGACGGTGTGGCAAAAGGGCGTTCAAGGAGAAATCGACAATTTCAATTTCTCCTTTTCCAGTCAGCGAAATCAAGCATACGTCATTGCCAATTTCCTCTATTTCGTCGCATGGGTTGAAGGGAAAGAGGAGGTGACTTGTACTTGCGGCAAAACCATTCGCCCTTGCCTTTTCCGAGCACTTCAGTTGTATGGAGAAAGGATTGTCCCAAGACGCTAACAAAACCCCCCAAAACCACGTTCCGCTCAGCGCTACGCAAGCCTGAAGGCCCTGGAATGGCATCACTTTCCCTTGGTGCTACGCTCTTGAAACCACTTGGAAATATGTGTGAACTTGCACAATGTCATCAGAATGCGGTTTATCCTCCGTTCCAGTACCGGCGATGATGACGTTTCGGGACGCTGTCACGTCTGTCCCCCACATTATACGGGGTAAGAGCAGATGACCTCCATCCCATTGACTTGCAAATGGCAGGCCGCGGTGCGCGGGGGTATTGTCTGATATCGATGATATGGATGATATCGAACCCCCAAAAAGACCAAGTCGTCGTCATCCTGAAGTTTCGGGGTCCTAAATGCCGAGACCACCACCACCGACACCGGCCGGCATTTCCACCGTGGATTTGCGGGGGCGCGCGATGTGACGATGTCCCGCTTCCCCGCGTTTTTGGAGTAAACAGTCCCCGTCCCGTCGTCTTGGACTCTTGATTGGCGACAAGATCAACTAACTGTGAGGCTCCCAGCCTGTCTGTCACATGGCATGCCTTTGAGAAGAGAACTGAACGACGGGCACGTTTACTTTTTGGTTCCTGAAGCGTTGGGTTGCGGGTAGGTGATGTGATCCCGAAGCTATTGGACTTGGGTGGGTGTGGTTTTTCTGGCGAGGTTGGAAGTAGGCTTGGTTTTTTTTCTAGTGACGATTTTTTGACTTCTTAATGTTGACTGGCGGAGTGTTTTGAAGCTTGATTTTTCTGTAAAGCTTTTACCCATCATCAACCTCTGTAAACACCTCTGGATTACCACAACCATTGCCTCTGCCAGTCACACCACCTATCAGTTCTTACATCCTCTCCAGTCTCCTACCCTTACCTACCTATCAACCACCGTCAAGTCGAAGGGAAACAACAAACAAAAGAACAACACCAACAATGTCCTCCCCCTCCGGCCCCTACAAGCTCGTCACCGTCAACACGGCTCCCGACCGCGCCAAGCGTCTCATCGACCGTGTTGTCGAAGACGTCAAGGACAAGTACACCATCATTCATGCCGGCAACGCCGCTTGTAAGTCTTTTTTTTTCTCCTGTCCCCTCCCATCCCCCCTTACTCGCTCCTCACACATCACTGACGAAACCCAACCAAACAGCAATCGAAGAAGTCAAATCTGTAGTCGAAGAACACCAACCCAACGTTCTGGTTCGTTTTTCTTTCCTTCCTCCCAACATTCCCCCACCCGTGTTACCAACCAAGTGAAGATATAAAGGAAACTAATACAAAAAGCGCAGTTCACGGCATCAATGTGGACTCCCGAAGAAGCTCAGCAGATCATTGCTATTGCCAAGGGAGTGGTCGGCGAAGACCTCAAGACTTTCTCGCTGCCGCAGGGGTTGCAGGTGAATAAGGGACCGGATGCGGTGGTGGAGTACATTAAAGAGAATTTACCTTCTTTGTTGGGTTAAGTGGTGATGATGGGAGACGAGAGGAAATTTTTTTTCTTAGAAAACGAGGGACATGATGGAAAACGGGAACACTTTGGGTTGTAACTAGGTTCGGGAATACCGTGGATGTCAGGGACGGTGAAGGAAGGGATGGGATAGAGTTAAAGTGTTGAGATATCCAAACAAGATGAAATCGAATATATTGTCAACGGTTTCGTCAAATGATCGGGTTTCTTTTGTCCATTTGACGGTTCCACGTTCTCTCCAAATTGTCATGATGCTCGAATTCTAAACAGTAAACCTGGCAAACCCTCTCCTCATTGTCTCCAAAGAGAGTAAGAATCGGGTCTCAGGAAACGTGCCAATGTCCCATTTTAAGGACAACGGATTGCACAACATCGAAGCGGAGAATAAAAGGTCTTGTGCATAGTAATTGTTCGTGACATTCATTAACACTCCAGGTCTGGTCTCTAGCTAACTGCTCATCCCAAATCTGAAGTCATTGGATCAGACCTTTCGCCATCCATCCATCCATCCATCTCACCTGATCCTCCTCTCACTGCTCGTTCTTCATAACATTATACAAGCTACCAATATGCGGCAAGATCTCCACCACGAACTCATCACCATCACGCAACATCTCCTTCCTAGCAAAGCCAACACCAGCCGGAGTACCGGTAATGATAACGGTACCCTTGGGCAGCGTGGTGCCCTGCGACAAGAAGCTGACAATTTCTTGAACCGAGAAGATGAGGTCACTACCATATTCACATCAATCCGTTAGCATCCCACTCATCCCACCCAAACAAAGCACGTCGGAGACAGAACAGAAAAGAAAAAGACTCACGTCAAAGGACTATCCTGCACCACCTTCCCATTCTTCAATCCCCTCAACTTCAATCCGCCCACATCCCCAACAACCTCCTTGCTAACCAAGACGGGACCGATCGGACAACTGCCGTCGAAACCCTTGGAGTAGCACCACTGCGTCTGCGCAAATTGGGATGCGCGGCTGCTGATGTCGTTGCTGGCGGTGTAGCCGAGGACGTAGTCGAGTGCGTCTGCCTCGCTGACGTTCTTGCAGTCCTTGCCGATGATGATGGCCAGCTCGGACTCGTAGTCGGCCGAGTCCGAGTCGATGGTGTGCTTAGGGATGGGCGTGGGCGCCGGGTAGGGGTCGGCGAGGGCGGTGGCGGGCTTGAGGAAGAGGGTGGGGATCTCGGGGATGGACATCTTGGCTTCTTCGGCGTGTTTCTTGTACTGTTTTTTGCGGGAAGGGTTAGCTCAGCTGTTGCCGCTGATTTGGGAAATTAAGCACCTAAGCAGGTGTAGAGGAGGTTGGGAGGGGGGCAGCAGAAGCTCACGTTCAAGCCAATGCAGCGGATGGTGCCGGCCTCTGGGGCAGTGACGGGTGAGAGGATCCGGCCGATGGTGGCCTTGTTGCCGGTGGGAGAACCGGCGTCGAGGACGGAAGTGCCGGAGTAGACATTCACTTCGACATCTTCGCCTTTGCGGACGGCGGCGCCGACGTCGACTTGGCTGTCGACGGGCTCGCCGATGAAGACCTTGGAGTCATCGTCCTTGGGGACGAACCTTACGAGACCTAGATGAGATTCAAGTGTCAGTTTGGTGCCGTCAGATGTTCCCGGCATCCGGTTTGGAAATATTGTCCAGTTGTGAAATGGAGAAGGGGCAACTAAACGAGGGGTTGGACTCACGACTGAACGACATGTTTGCTGTGTTTCTTTTGAACTTCTGAAAAGCAATTGACTAGAACAATGATTCCACACAAGAACCGTGATGATTCAGGTAGCACACTTATACTTCAATCTTCAGTCACCGCTTGTCAAGTCAAAACAATCCAAGGCCGCAATTCGGAGAAGGAGGAGCTCAGCATCACGATGAGGGGCTGGGAATGGAGCTCATAAATATGACCGAAGCTAGTGTGCCTGCTAGCATGAAGCTTACTAACGACTTGTTCATCATGCCGCTGGCCACTGTCCGGCAGTAGTAGTACAGCATATCATCGTAGGACGGTGTGTGCCATCTGCAGATCAGGCTGATTTGCTGCTTGCGTTGAGATGTTGATGGTGAGGTTTCCCCGAACCCGCATGGTATCCTCGGCATGCAGATCCTACCCGGCTACCCCATCTCACCCGTAGCGGTAAACACATGGCGTGGAGGTTTCAGGAACGGGAGGGGAAACATGTGGACGCCAGGGAAATACCAAGAAATACATAAGCTTCTGTCAGCTTTGAAGAATATGGGTAAATCGCTGTATTGATTGAGTGTGTGGAGTAGAGAATCTGTGCATATAGGTTGGGGGATCCTAGAGTATTAGGAAGGTTTGTAGCACTTTTAGGATAGTTACCTTAGGTGGCTAGTCCTTATATAGAATCCTCGTTTCAGTGCTTGTCTTTACCTAGCTTCCTTTAATAAAACTACCGTTACGCACTATTACTCTATCTAGCAACCAGTTGCTCACTCTATCATTCTCTGTCAGCATCACTTGTGAAGTACATCGCGTAATAGGGTTGTTTGTAATAGTTGATAGGTGTTCCTAGGTGCAAGGTGGGGAAAAATACAGTCATACTGCCGTAACATGCCCGGATATCCATCACCGGCGTTTAAATTCAGAAGTACCGACCCCGTCATCTTGATATATCCTGAACATCACTTCTAGAGGTACCTTCCAACATACAGAACGACGTTTGGTGTGAGCTTGCTGGACCTAATGGCAGGCATGTATGGAGAAGTTAGGCTGAGATGGTACGAAGACGATAACAGGCTCCTCTGGGTTGAGAATTCGCCCACTATCCTACAGCGTGTAGGGCTATCACCCGACCACCATGCCCGACCACCTATCCGCCGTTTTAAGTGGGTAGTCGAATCTCATCATCTTCCGCCCGGGTTCCAGACCGACTGGATTGCAGCACAAAAGGCACCGTGGAACATGCTCGTTCGATACATGATGGATAGCAATGACCCCAATCCACTCGAAGAAGACGACGCCGGCGTGTTTTCCTG
Organism: Neurospora sp. FGSC 26628; assembly: GCA_009805345.1. Classification (NCBI taxonomy): domain Eukaryota; kingdom Fungi; phylum Ascomycota; class Sordariomycetes; order Sordariales; family Sordariaceae; genus Neurospora; species Neurospora sp. FGSC 26628. Next base: position 88,468 of record RAOO01000064.1, read on the forward strand.
GCGTGACTATCAGGCAACCCCACGTGTCAAAGAGCCGCAACTTCTTGAACCTGTGGAAGACATGAAAAATGTGGCCTGGTGTCCAGATCGAATGTGGGGTCGACGCATCGTCTTCTCAGAGCGGCTGAAGGAGGGGAGATGGCTCACAGGCTGTTGACCTGTTGTGGCATACATATGGTGCGATGATGCTCACCGCGAGTGGTTACGGAACCTTGTCGTCGCCGTGGGAGACTTGGTAACTCCTGATACTACATGCAAGTTAAGTACATACCTCTAGGTATAAGCTTTTGGAGTGTCTGCGTTGTATCCTCTGCGCTCTATGACTGTACCATTTTCAAGCTTTCGTAACTACTAAGTAGCCTCACTGACTTGAATGATTCTTAGAGTTGTTGCCTCCGAATGGAAGGACATGGACCGGATATGCTTGACGAAATACGATTACGAAAGACGCGTTGTGTTAGGTTACAGGATGTCCTACAGCCTCAGTCGGAAATGGGCGGCTCCCGAGGTCCTTGACCAGACCGAAAATACCGAAGCCGGAATCGAGACCGAACAGTACCCTATATCATGCTTACCGGCAATGGAACCCATGGTTTATCATGTAGAAGATCCAGCTAGTGTTGCGGTTCCTGTACCCAAGGGAATGCCCATTCCTGCCTCGCTCGAGAGGTCCTGTCGTCTGGTGGATAACAGGTGGCCCTCCTTGCTTTACGGGAAGAATTCCACTAGCAGCAGTATAGCAGGCTTCGTTCGGAGGGAAACGACGGAGCACCCCTGGCAGCCAGAGGGTAAGATTACAATGGGAGCAGGATTGAGAAAACGATGCGTCAAGAGGGCCCGGTTCAGTCCATAGGGCCTGTCCGTCTACAAATACCTGTACTTTTACCCTAGGACGGAAGCCAAATCCCCAGCGTAGACAGACTTCCGAGATCCCACTTCCAGGTCCCATTTCCGAGGCGCCAAACACGCCCTTATGGACAGTCCGAAACAGGTTCCTTAAGGTAACTTGAATCAGTCCCTTTGTACATTCGACGATCCTCTATTAACAAGTTTCACCATCAGCAATACAACCATTTGCAGAACCCTGGAAGTCAGCCGAGGTCCTCCCATACGGTTTTGCCCACTATCCCGTCGTGGACAAAGGTCCATCCATCATGGCGCGTCATGATGAGCGGCAAAGAGAAATGGTCAAAGGACTTTCCATTAGAATCTAGGTAATGATTCCAAATGGAGCCTTAATAAGTAACTCGCCACCCATCTTGCTCACCAGTCAAGACTTGCGCCGCGCAAGAAAAGTGGCCAGGTTCATCTACCAGCTCGATGCCAAAGAAGGGAAGCCCATCACCAAAATGCAGCCCTACTCCCGGGCCAGATTCGGCTCCACAGGTCAATACTGTCGCTACCCTAACACGGGGTACAAGTCAGCCTTCCGGAGTCTAGGGTTCGACATCCGCATGCTGTACCGGTTATATGCCGATAGTACCTCTACCTCTTCGACCCAGCGCAGTGGCTCTGATTATCAGGTTGTTGAAGGCGGACATGGAAGCCAGCTCAGCGGTCCCAGCTGGTCTTGGGCCTCCATTTCCGGAGCCGTCCAGGAGTCTCGTTGGAGGTATGACAAGAAGGACGGCGGCGTGAGGAGGGTGAATGACCGAAGAAATTGTGTTTGTACTGAAAAAAAAAAAAAGAAGAAGAAAACACACACATATACATATATATATTATATGTCTCTCTCGCTGGTTCGCAGCAGTCATTTTCTTCATTATTCTTCCCTCAACATATCTCGAACCTCAACCCCCAGAAGTACCGCGTACATAACGTTTAGAGCGTCGACTACTAGGTGGTGTAAAGAAAAAGCCCGGGCACTCATTGGGCCTAGTTTACGAGACCTCGGGTCAATTTCCCTATGCGTTTTCATACTATGAATATGCTTTTTCCAAAATAAAATACACCGTATTAGATCTTGTTAATGCCTTTCGGATCCGTACCTAGCCATTCGTTTTAGTCCTTAGAAGGTTTGGGACAATTCAGGAGACATCTCGTCCAATATACCAAGAGTACCTAGGCCCCAAACTAACAGACAAACCAGCACTAGATTATATAAACGTGTCCGGACTATTTTTCACATCACGTGATCACGTAAATAAAATACTTCCAATCAAGGTATTGAGTCAGTATACTTCATAGTAGACAATCTCTTTACCCCTTTGTACTTACCATTGAAGGCGCCACACTCTACCTATCAGGTAGAAAATCAGCGTCGTCGCCTAGACAACAATCTTAACGCCCATGAAGCTACACAAAGAAAGAAACTTGATTAGTACGATAATATTCGTATAATGCGATCAATATAGGTACTCACACGATGTGTCGATTCTGCCAGATCATGTCGCGAAGACGATGGTACCATGGTGGCGGTCTCTGTCTCTGTCTTGCTGTTAGCGAACTCATGTCACCGGTCGTCTTCAAACAGCGTCGCTGACCTACTCCTCTCTTTCCACAGACCAGGTATGCCGGTTGTTCAGTTCCGTTGATACAGCAGGTGGGACCCGTCCACTGTATCTGCGCCTGAATTTCACGATTTGGATGGGTACCTAGGTCTAGTTGCAAGCCAAGGTTCTTGCAAAACAAGGAGCGCGCAGCTACTATGATGTTACGGAGACAGGTAGGTAGGAGATTTGCAGACCCAGGGCGTCTCTTTCTGCTGTTGTCCTGTTGCTCCTTGTTGTCTTCAATTGGCTCTTTCTCGTTTGTGATATTCGTTTGTGCGGCAGTTGAGTGTCGCTGTTGCCTCTTCAAAATTTCTTTGTAGCAACGGGAGACGTTCCGGCCTCTTTCTTTCCTTTCTTACGTGAAATGCAGACGAGACAGGTGCAAAGGCGTCAAAAATTAGGAGCGTTTCTCGTCAAGTCAGGTAAGTTCAATCTTCAACTAACGAATCCAACAACCACATGTTCAACCCTCCTTACCATTGATAGTACAGGAGGATCCAGCTTAAGACGAAGCGCCTTCCCAAACCGTATATTTGATTGAGACAGGAAGTATCAACATGGACCTGACTTACAAGCTGTTGTCCGGCTACTCGCTGTTGACGGTCGTGGACGCAAGACACGCAATATCGCCTCTTAAGATGTTTCCTGTGACATCACCCAAAGAAGAGATGTGGAGGAATGACCGGACGCGAAGCACAGCAAGAGACAGGAAGACACGGTAGCAATTAACATCGTTCATATTGTGCTCGCAATAGAATTTATCCAACTCGAACAATGATATATATATGTACAAGTCGTGGTGGTCTCCCCTGAGAGATGGGAAGACACTGACGCAGCGCAAAGCCAAGTTGATAAACAAAGTCGAGACAGAGATGAAGCGCGCGCTGGATGAAAGCAGCCACGGCCGTCGTTTTGGGGTATCAATGGGGTATGTATGTATGGGAGTATAGTATATAAGTCTATAACGGTCTTGTGTGTGCAATTCTCTGCTTTGTTTGCTGTTGACGCGTGGCTGAACAGCAGAACGGTAGACGGTAGGGAGACATTAATCCGTCATCAGCGATGTGATGTGTCGTGTGATATTAAAGCCACGGTCTTTCTTTCTCTCTTCTATCATGGTTCCTTCCTCATTTTACGATCCTCGGCCAGCACTGTGTTGGTCGTCCCATTAACGCCGCCGACATTGCTGGTATTTCCCGCATCAAACAGGGTGCAGCTGATGTGTTTTATCCCGGAAAGAACCGACCAAGGGTCCGATGTCGAGTGAACGATGGCTAACCACGCGGCTACCAAGTTGACCAGGTAGTGCAGCATGTATGCGAAAGAGACGCCGTAGATGGCGGCGTAGAGGGCGATCCCGAACAGCAGAACACTGGTGAAGTGCTTGAATCGGCTATTAACCCTGGGAACCATCTTACCCGTGGTCAGAGTCTCCACGAGAATGATGAAGGGCATGATGGAAAGGACATTATGGTGGGATGAGAAGGGGGTGAGCCAGTGGACCGCCAAGTTGTGGATCCAAACCACCAAGATGGGGAGGTTGATGGGAAGGATCCAGAGCATAAGCAGGAGAATGGAGTGGACGTAGTTGTAGAAGTTGGAGTTGGCGGCTGATTTCAGGTCAGAGGCAATTCTCTGTGCCCGGACTGTGGTGGTCAGCTGTACCAAGCAACACACCAAGTACGCAAACTGATAAGGGATCAGAGTCGAAACGAGGACTAGCAAGATGGCGGTGGTAACCATTCGCCGCCTTGGTGAAGTGGGATAGAACGCAGGGAGCGGCAAGGCTTTGCGTCTTTCCTCGTTGCGAATCCACCCGGGCCGAAAGCTCAGGAGGCTAACAGCTGTGCTCAGAATGTGTACAAGGGTGAGAGTCATGTAGTTGAACACGGTGCAGATTCCAACACAGATGAGTCCGATCACCGGAATCAAGAACCAGAAGAAAGGATCTTGTGTTCCGATGAGGAGATCGTTCTGATGGAAGTCGATCGCGCCAGATGTGACATTAGCCCAGTTCCAGATGTTGGCGGTTGTCGATGATGACGAGTTCCAGATAAACAGGGACAGAAACGTGAGAAAGGCAAGAACCAAGGGGATCGACTGCCTCAAGCACAGATCCAAACTTTCAGAGAAAGAGACAAATACGCCAGTAGTGTCATAGATGCGGAACTGCTTGCGCAGGACAAGCGTAACCACCAGCAAGGGGAACGCAGCAAATACCGTCCGGTATCGCATGTACAGTTTGCCCAGACTGCCCCTAACGTCAATGCTCATCTTGATATTGATGTTGGAGGCGCAGGTTGGATCGGTCCAAAACTGGAAACTTAGACCATCCTCCGTCGATCTGCTCTTCAGTGGCGGAGGCACGTACGGCGCAACACCATGAATGCTCACTGCGGCTTTCCTTGCGTTGACGAAAAACTTAGACTCGTACGGCTCCGTCAGATACTGTCGAACCAACGGGGCGAAGAGCTCCTGTTGTTCACCACAGTTTTGCTCGCTGATTTCCAAGTTGTATGCCAACAGACTTGATTGCATAGTGGGAACCTTGAGTTCGGAGACCATGGGTCGCGAGGAGGGGAGGCGGGATTTCATGCCGAAAGCGAGGAGCCGACGAAGGCTGATGTGCCTTGTACGATGTGACTGAGAAACATCGCTAAACTCGGCGATCACAAAACCCGGGGTCGGAGTGTTGGCCTTCTCGATTACAGCAACGTACTGATGCTCGGCGATATCCTCAACGTCATATTGAAGATATGAGAAAGGCGTCCTCGGGGGCTCCCCATCTTTAGAGAAGGGGTACTGCGATGACCGAACGGATGCTGGGAGAGTGACAACATCCGAGGCCGCATTGTTACACGCCAACCGTGTGGAGGCGCTACTTTCTCCAGCAAGATTGATCTGAGCTGCAAAGCCTGCTACAGCCTGACCAGGCTGCATCGGGAAGACACTGCAAAACAACACCTCCAGCCTCCCGTTTTCGCTAGAAATATCCAGCTTCTGGTCCGTCAAAAGGGTGAAGCGCTTTGGCTCAGGCGATCCTGACGGAGGGATGGGCAGGAGATGAGCGCGCAATGCGCCGCTCGCGCCCAGACTCCTCAACACCAAGCGCTCCCCTTGCCTAATCACCGAATTCAGGTTGTCCTCGAGAGTAAGCAGCGTCGAAGGATCCTTGGACGGCACGGTCTTCTCCGCCACCTCTTCCATCCCTGTAAGAAACCACTTCTTGAAAACCCTCATCCTGTCGGCCCTTGGCTTCGTCTGGGCAGCTCTGTTGACGTCCACGACATCGAAGATTGCCTTCACTAAAGCCTTGCGAAACTGATCGCACCATAGGATTGCCGCATGATCCATGCTCGTCCATACATTCGGGATGCTCGTAGTGAACACGGTAAAGCCATGCGTGTCGGGGACAAGAGATTCGACACCGGCGTAGTCCGATGGCACAACGGTATCCAAGCCACCACCCGCAATGGAAACCAGGGTGACATGCCACAGAGGGTTGTTGTTGGCCCATTGCTGGGAGTATGCGTGCCTCCAGTAGTCGTTGATATCCTTGTAGGTCTTGACGATCTCACTGTCGAAAGAAACCGGGGGCCGAGCATGCGGGGCGGACATGGTAATGATGGTGTTGATGGAATTGGCCTGGTAATTGGGCATGATGAGCATGGTCCTGGCAACAACACCTCCCATCGAGTGACCCAGGACTATAACTGATGTCGGATCTGGCAGATTGGGGTCTCGGTCTGAGCGGGTCCGATCGAGGTAAAGCGAAAGGATGTATCGTATCGCTTCGTTCAGGTATTCGGCTTGGTCGAGCAGGGTTTGGCCATGGAAGGCAGTAATGTCCTCGTTGAAATCGACGGTAAAGAAGTCGAGACTTCGAGCGCCAGCCTTGACAGCGGATTCGTCTTGTTGTAACACATCGTGAAAGTAATTAGCGGCTTCGGCGGCGATGGGTCGAACTTGCTTGTAGCTACCGGCGTTTCCGGGTATGAAGAGAACGGGAACACCCTTGACCTACAACGGCAAAGTAAGCAAAGGGGGGGAGGAAATGGTGCACTCTTTGGGGTCTTTGATGCCATACCTTTGCATCATTCTCGATGCCCAGTTCGCGATAAAGGTATAGCGAGTACTTGCTTGCGAAACGAGTATGCTCCGTGTCGAAATCGTCAAATTTGGCGTAGCCAGGGCGCATGTACGACATGCGACAACCCTTGGGATCGATGTGTCGCGTGAAGGATGAATTCAAGCAGAGGGCCAGAAAGCCAATGCCCAGAATGGAGGTGAGTAGGGTCACGAATGTGATGGCCCAGGGAGTTCGTATCCTCGGTCGCTTGCCAACAAATTTTTGTTCCTCTTCCTTTTCCATCTCCTTCGAATGGACGGCCCCGTTCGCAGGGGCTCCGAGGGAGAGCGGTGGAGTGGAGGGCGAGTGGGAAAAGGAGGAAGAGAAGAAGGAGGGCGGAGGCTTCTCTATTGATCCATTCCGAGAGTGTGACAGTTTCCAATTGAAGTTGCCGGACCGCCTACTTCGTGCGTAGAAAGACTGCTGTTGTTGTTGGTGAGAAGGAGGCTGGTGCTCGAGATTCGATGGGCCGGCGCCGGGGTTAGAGGAAGGGCCGGGGTTACGATCGCGCTTGGTAGGGGACTGGGGTCGCGGAAGGGTTGTTATGGGCGCTATCGGTGGGGGTGTCGTCGCGTTTGTTGTCGAGTTTGCGTACACGTCTTGCTCCTGTTGGAGTTGTTGGTGTAGAAGGAAGTCGACATTAGGAACAGGAGCCTCGACAGGACATAGATGGCCGTCTTCTGAGGTTCCAGCTAGCCGAGTCCTCATTCCAGGGTTGGTGCCAGTGGCGGGCAGTCTTGGTGTGCCACGACAGGTAACGGGTCAAGGTAGGTTGGTCGGAAACACAGAGCGCAGCCAGTGTCGCGAGTGGGTAGCTCTTACGGTCTGACTTTTTTTTCCCCCCTCTGGTCTTCGGGTAGTTTATTTGGTGTGATGTCGCCTATTCTCCAAGTCGTGGCATGCGGTTGGTTCCAGCAGGTGAGGCGTCTATGCAAGACAAAATGCTACTGCAAGCCTGGCCAAGTCGGGAGGTCGGATGTTTGACAGTGGCCGGTGTGGATATCGTTTGAGATAAGACGGGAGCCTCCAAGAGTCTCGAATCTCTGGAATCTCAAACCTCGAATCTGCAAAAGTCGAAAGTTGGAGTAAAGTTGAAGGGAAGGGCGTTGCCAAGTACGGGGCCGACAACCGAAGTTCCCTACTCGTCAATGGATGGCGATTGCTGCTGGTGGTCCCCAGTGATCCAGTCGTTGTCAGCTGCCCGTGCTTGTGAGAGTGCTCCCAATGGGCAGGCAGGCTCTACTGAGTGACAATCTGTCGGGTCTCTTTCTTCCGCGCTTGAGGACAAGGACAAGGCTCAGGTAGCATATTACCCCAATCTCATTTTCCAAAGGCGCGAGACCAGAAGCGACTATACTAAAAGGAAGAAAAGGAGAACAGACGGGAGAGGGGAGTGGGAGAAAAAGAAGAGGAAGATATTAGATATCGGATGGAAACGAAAAGCCGAAGCTAAGGAAAATCAAGCATTTTGGGGTTGCGGGCTCGGTGGGCTCCCGTCACAGTGGGCTCCCGTGGGATTTCGCAGCAAAATCCTTGGACACCCGCTCGACTCGTCAGGATACCCCCATCAGGAACTTGAGATTTGGGGGTCCGGGTTTCTAATCCTCACCAACCAATCAGCAGTCTCGTAACTGCATCCAGAGATTCAATCGTCCCTTGTCTTTTGTTGCGCTGTGGTCGCCTCGGCTGGTCGGTGCTCGCCCGCCCCAGCCCTCCGCGCCCGCCCCAGCCCTCCGCGCCCACAGCGAGCCCACGACAATCTAGCCGCCTCGCTGCGGGCCGAAATGTTTTGACGTGATTCGGCAGAGCCGGATTCAGGGAGTTGCCTGTCTGTAGTGTACACTGTTTTTTTCTGTGGGTACCTAGCAGCGCAGCGGATTGCTCTTGCGTGATGCATCACTAGACTATACTGCAGAATCACGGCATGATAGAACTTTGATAGGAGATCGAAACGAAGAAACATGGAATCAATCAGACCTCAAGGTATGATTGAGAGGGGCAAATATCCCCAGAAGTTGGCAAGGCCAATGCCTGGTACTTTGAAACGAACAACGTCTCCATACGCCTGAGGCAGATTGGGTTAGGAGTGATGTGATCTTCACGATAAAAGACACGGCGGCAATTGCCGTGCCATTGAGAGTTTCCATTCTTGTTGCAGCGGAGAGGGCCGGATGCGTTCTTTTTCTGCTTTTTCTCTTTCCTTTGTGCTCAGCAAGACAATTGGCAAGCTGCTTCAATTCAAAGAGAAACACTGAGACATCTTTCGTCATGACGTATGGCTGCGAGGTGCTCTACCCAGGCACCAGGTGAGCCAGGCTCTCAGGCCAGAACAGCTACGCGGGTCGTATATGTAAGGTAGCCGCCTCTTCACACGTCGTTGTCGGTTTCCGGCTGGGAGGGTTGGGGGGTTGGATGACCGAAACTGCAACATAATGAACCCCCTCCTCTATCTCGCAGCTCGTATGTGGAATTGCCATATTATCACTTTCCGGTGATTGCCATTCAAAAACCGGTCAGCGTCGTAGTTCTCACCGGCCATGATCGTAATCCGTGATCATGTCCTCATCGTGGGTTAGGCCACTACCGCACGGCAAGGCCCGCCCTTCGTTTCGTGCTTTGTTGGCCGGCCTCGATCGGATGAATACGAAGCAGCCATCGATCTATTCGCTTATCAAAAGATCAAAAGCAACAACAGAGGCGCATTTAAAGCAGTTATCGTCCCGTATATGCGTTAGTTGTTGGTTGAGTCGGCCGAGTGCTCCTGGCCTTATCTTTTGAGCTTTAGATTTCAACCTTGTAGGGCGCTTTTGACAACTTGGCATGCATCCTGGCACATATCGGTGCGACTGGTAGTCTAGCCACTCGGTTCTCGTGAACTGGTCGGCGGCCTGGGTCCTTTGGGCGGCTGACCGTCAAAATTGACGGGTCCTTATCTATCTTCTCACTCAGAGCTCAGCTCCGGCGCTTGTCAAGTTCAAGACAGTGATGTCGTCTTTGCAAGCCGGGGAGAGCCGGGGTACGCAGAAGCTGAACGGGAGTCTGCCAAGAACTGAACACAACGTCATCCAACCACTTCCACACGTTTCACTTGATGACTGCTGCTCGGCGGCACAGCTCTTTCTCATTGTACGATATAAATGTCCCTATCCGAATTTGTTGTCAGGAAAAATAATCCGTTCTTAGGTATGCGGTTGGCAACCCCGAGTAATCTGCCCTGTAGCCCGTCAACATCAAAATCCAAGATGAAAGGCTCCAAGACACGGAAAAGGATGAGAGGAAGTGATGTGCTGCCATTGTGCGGTATCGAACTGGCATGGGTGGCTGGCAAGCGTGGAGGTTTGTGATGTCCCTGACGATCATGAAGCGTATCATCCTCCCAGACGGTGAAGATTGACAGCAAAAGTTGCTCGATTGGAAACCCGCAATGTGAGGATGTGCGAAGGTGAGAGGCCTCCCTTTCTAGCCGTTCAAAGATTTAATGAGGATCATACACGAGGATGGATCCATGAAGCACTGCATTGGAGGACCAGAAATTTGTCTGGACGACGACATCGACGAGGTCAAAGTTGTCATAGAATTGCCCTTGGGGGCAGCTTTGCATGGTGGGGTTGATGCGTGTAACACCGTACACCGTGCATACACTCACGTGGCGTAACTTTGGCGTATATTACGCTGTGGATTCAACCATCAAAACGCGCCAAGCCGTAACCACTTTACGCGTGTGCGCAGGCAGTCACGTCTCCCAACCAAACGTCCATCGCGCTATCTCCAACACATACCCAATGATGACGGCAGTGACTCCAACCTAGACCCGTACCAGACCTGGATAGAAAAGTATCAATTATCCACCGACGAATATCAATGAACCTAGCATAGCATAAGCATCGAATTCGGCGATAGAATGGCCTCAGATGGCGCCATCAAGGCTATTGACCCGAGCACGGTTCGTCCACTTTCTGGTGCTAGTCCGACAAAAAAGACGGTTTACTGATCTTGGTTTCCGTCAATCAGATCCATCAGATCCAATCTGGTCAAGTCATCGTCGACCTTTGCTCTGTAGCCAAGGAACTCGTAGAAAATGCACTAGATGCTGGAGCCACGACAATCGGTATGTCACAAGATCTCTGTCCATGGGAAATGAACAAACACTGAACGGCTACCAGATGTCCGGTTTAAGAATCAAGGTCTCAATTCGATCGAAGTCCAGGATAATGGCAGTGGAATATCATCCACCAACTATGAATCCATTGCGCTAAAACACTACACTTCCAAACTATCCACCTACGATGACCTATCAACCCTACAGACCTTCGGCTTCCGAGGTGAGGCTTTGTCCTCCCTCTGCGCCTTGTCACACTTTACCATCGTGACATGCACCCAGAAAGAGGCGCCAAAGGCCACCAAACTCGAGTTCGAGACATCCGGAAAGCTTAAGAGCACCAGTGTTGTTTCGGGCCAGCGAGGTACCACGGTCTCAGTCGAAAACCTGTTCAAGAGTCTGCCTGTCCGCCGACGTGAGCTCGAAAGAAACATCAAGCGAGAATGGGGCAAGGTGGTCAACCTGCTCAACCAGTATGCCTGCATTCAAACCGGCGTCAAGTTCACAGTGTCGCAACAACCTACCAAAGGAAAGCGGATGGTCCTATTTTCAACAAAGGGAAACCCTACCACCCGAGAAAACATCATCAACGTCTTTGGCGTAAAGACGATGACTGCCTTGATCGCTATGGACCTCAGGCTGCAGCTAAAACCTAGCAATACTGGACTCCTGAGCAAGGCGCCTGCCACGAACCAAGACACGACGACAGAAGTTCGCATTTGTGGACATATCTCTCGCCCAGCTCATGGCGAGGGCCGCCAGACGCCGGATCGGCAAATGTTCTACGTCAATGGAAGACCGTGTGGGTTGCCTCAGTTCGCCAAGGTCTTCAATGAGGTCTATCGGTCCTATAACTCGACTCAATCGCCTTTTATATTTGCTGATATCCAGCTGGACACGCATCTTTATGATGTCAATGTCAGTCCAGACAAGCGCACTATCTTGCTTCACGATCAAGGACAAATGCTGGATAACCTGAGGGAGTCCTTGATAGAGCTTTTTGAGTTGCAAGATGTCACTATTCCCGTGTCACACACTCGACCACTCAAGAGCTCAACCTTCAGGGGGCCGTCAACAGTCCCTTCGGGGTCAATGACCCAGGCGCGAGGGAGAGACAACAGGGATGCATCGGAAGAGCCGGACAGTTCTCTGCCTTCAGATAAACCTGAAAACGGACCAGGGGGGAATAGGACAGCCAGGAGTGCGATCAATGAGGACTCGGATGTGGCAGTGAGCGATGATGATGCGAAGAGTACTCGGTCTACTGGTTCCCAAACGAAGGCTGTGCCATCCAGATCGACACCTGCTAACACACAGGCATCGAACCTACTTTCACGGTGGCTTGAGCGAAAGTCTGAGGTCCGCGAACAATCAATTCCAGCTGCTCCCATTACGAAAGACAGCAACAGAGAGAGATCCCTTGCTGAAAAGGGGCCGGCATCTCCAGATAGGGCTAGTGGAGATGATGCCGAGTCGGACGCCGAACAGGACATCGCAGAAGACAACGAAGAGGTGGAGGACGACTCAAGGACTCGCGAGGTGGTTGAAGATATGGAAGTGGACAGAGATGAACCGTTAATATCATCCATTTCCCCACCATCTCAGCCACCTATTCCGAAAGGAAGCCTCTTATCAATATCACGACCACCGAAACGATCAGCACAAGAAGAGGTGGCAACGATCACTATTGGCAATCATTCTATCACCAGCGTCATCGGCTCATCCAATAAAAGGTCCCGACTGTCGGAGGGTATGAGATCAGTCAGTCTTGAGAACTCTCCAAAGAAAGGAGTCAGGACTGTTCCTGTGCCTTCTTTCGGTGGCCGTTTGACTCAGCTGTTTGCTGCTTCGGCTGCTGCATCTCAAGGGGCATCAAAGGGCCTCGAAATGACGACTGAGGATGTGGAGATGGTCGATGAGGAAGAAGGGGAAGAGGAAAACGAAGAGGGCAACGAAACGGAGAAAGAAGAGGATTCCGATGAAGAAGCACTGTTCGTGAGCCAAACGAGGGATGTGCCCGCTGTCGAAGTTAATGGTGATGACGAAGAAGCTGATAATCCAGCTCGTGAAATCAGCCCAACCGATGAGGAGGGCAGTGGTCCCACAAATGGCCAGACCACTCAACGAGTGGTGGAAGACGAAGAGGATGGTGAAGCTAAAGCTACAGAAGATGCACATTCTGAGTGTTGCCATCATGACGACGATGACGAGGAATACATTGACGAGGACGAGAAGAAGGCCAGAGAAGAGAAGAAGGTGCAAGAGATGATCAAAGCCGCTGAAACGAAGGCAAATGAGCCAACCGAAGAGGGCGAAAAGCGTTCCCAGAGTTTTGTGAAGGGGCGACTAAAACGGAAAGACTTGACATTCAACCTTGTCCATCGTGTAAAAACAAACGAGGAAAACATCCGGTCTCGAATGGAAGCCTGGGCACAATACCTACCCAGCGCTGGCAAAGCTGGCTCGTCTCCACAGGAGAGCAGCAATGGGGAACAGGCAACAACAGGCCTCGACGCCGCCAACGCCGAAGAGAAACTATCCCTCAAGATCTCCAAATCCGACTTTGCCAAGATGAAGATCGTCGGCCAATTCAACCTCGGCTTCATCATCGCCGTCCGGGAAGCCTCGACCTCCTCCTCATCTTCATCAGAACCATCTTCCTCAACCAAAGAGGACGACGAACTCTTCATCATCGACCAACACGCCTCCGACGAAAAATACAACTTTGAGCGCCTCCAATCCACCACCACCGTCCAATCCCAACGCTTAGTCCAGCCCAAACCGCTCACCCTCACCGCCGTCGAAGAAGAAATCATCCTCGAACACCTCCCCATCCTGTCCCAAAACGGCTTTTCCGTACACGTCGACACCTCGGGCTCCTCGCCCGTCGGTTCCCGCTGCCAGCTTCTTTCCCTCCCCCTTTCGCGCGAAACCACCTTCTCGGTCGCCGATCTAGAGGAATTGATTTTCCTGCTGGGGGATAACCCCCCCTCCAGCTCTACTACGGCGATACCGAGACCGTCCAAAGTGAGAAAAATGTTTGCCATGAGAGCGTGCAGGAGCAGTATCATGATTGGACGGGCGTTGTCGAGGGGGCAGATGGAGAAGGTGGTTAGGCATATGGGCGAAATGGAGAAGCCGTGGAATTGTCCGCATGGACGGCCGACTATGAGACATCTTTGTGGGTTGGGGGCGGCGTTTGGTGGGGATGGTAGCAAAAAAGAAAAAGAGAGGGGGTGGGATGAGTGGGATGGGGGAGACAGGGAAAGGGTTGATTGGAAAGGGTGGGTTAGGGGGAAGAGAGAAGAAGGAGAGGAAGAAGGAGAGGAAGAAGGAGAGGAAGAAGAAGAGGAAGAAGGAGAGGAAGAAGGAGAGGAAGAAGGAGAGGAAGAAGGAGAGGAAGAAGGAGAGGAAGAGGGGAAAGAAATGAGCTAATGAGCATTGAAATAAAGTGATTTTCATATAATTCGATGACTTGTCTTGTCTTGAAGCATGTACGGGTTTGTACTGCGCGGTTAATGGTTTCGTCGTCGTCGTCGTCGTCGTTGTGGTGAACTCGTGATGCTTTGTGGAGTGTAAGCTCAACTTTCCCAGGGCTTAATAAGCACTAAGCTGCCAGCCCATTTCAACAATTACGGTCCGATGGTGTAGTTGGTTATCACGTCAGTCTAACACACTGAAGGTCCTGAGATCGAGCCTCAGTCGGATCATTATCATATCTTTTTTTTTTACCTTTTTTATGGGTGTGTATCGAAGTCGCTTTTTGCATTTGTTATTGGTTCTTTGATCATCTCTTTTTGCCTTACTTTTTCGTGTGTATGCAACGCTTTTTTCCTGCTCTGGTTTGAACTGGAGGCAGTATTAACCAACAGGTAGCTGCCATGATGCACGAATATCAACGTTTAAGTGATGAGTCCTTTCCAAAACATATAGTGGATGGTAATGCCATGAAGAAAATATGGGAGGTAATCTACTGTAATCTGGTAACGCAGTTCACAATGTCACATCTTCCAGTCAAGCCTGGTTGATAATTTCCTTTTGTTGTATAGTATTAGTTTGCTACGTTCAGCGGTAGTTTATCCTGTACTCAATACTCATATCAACAGGAACAAACCTCTATTCATTTTTCTCAAACCAGCAAGCCGCAATCTAGCTTCCACCACACATGGGAAAACGAGACTCATTTAATCCCCAACTCCTCCTTCCTCTTCCTAACCTCCTCCACCGCCCCTTTCGGATCACCAACCGTCGGATTCCTCAACTGCCACGCCATCACCACCTCCAGCGCCTGCCCCATCCACTTCCCAGGCTTCACCCCCAACGCTGCCGCCAGCTGTTTACCATCAATGATCCGCTTCACGCTCGGCGCATCCATTAGGTCCATCTCCACCAGATGATCCAAAAAGGCCTGCCACTCCTTTAGCACGTCCTCCACCGTCTCTTTACCTTCTTCACCACTAGTTCTCTCAGCAACATCCACAAGCACAGCATACAACACCTGCAACCGCCAGTTCGCGCCCACGCCCGGTCTCGAATCCCATTCGCGGATTTTCATTCCCAGCCTGTCCCTCTCCATCTTCTTCCCCTCATCGCCAGCAGCCGGACGAACGACTAAGTCGCGCATCGCCAGGATCGCCTGGCGGTGTCTGTGCGACGCGGTAATCACGTCCGTGAGCTTGTTCGGAGCACGATACCCTTCGCGAGCGGCCTGGGTGGCGAGCGGAGGGGCGGGTTTGCCACCCTTCAAGGGCGGGTCGTCGGGCAGAGGCGCAAAGGGGACGAGGGCGGCTAGGTTCCAGGCGAAGTAGGCGGATTCGGGAGAGGTGACGAGGAGGGAGTAGATGGAGCCTGGGGTGGCGAGGGTGGTGGAGAGGGAGTGAAGAGTTTGGTAGGCGATGGGCCAGGAGGTGAGCGGAGGGCGTGGGAAGTCGGGTCGCGAGGAGTCGGTGAAGAGGGTGTGGTAGAGGGAGAGGTCGTTGATGTAGGTTAGGGCGGAGAGGGGGTCGGGGCCTGCGGAGGGGTTAGGTTTTTTTGAAGGGAGGAGATTGTAGAGGAGAAAACAGGACTGTACTTACCTTTGAGCATCTTCTCCAACTCAACACCGATTCGCTCTCTGCTAATCTTCAGTTTGAGAGCTTCCAACACCCTCTCGTCACCCATGACTGCCTTCGCCTCCTCGTCGATCGTGAAGCCGAGCCTGCTAGCAAACCTGACGAGTCTCAGCACCCTCAGCGGATCATCCATGAACGTCTGAAGCGGCTCCAGCGGCGTCCTGATCAGCTTCCTATCCATATCCTTCATACCGCCCGTGAAATCCTCCACCTTGCCGGTGTGCAAGTTGTAGAACAGCGCATTAACCGTCGCATCTCTCCTCAGCGCGTCCTCCTCAGCCGTACCGAATTCGACTTGCGGGTTCCTGCTGTCCTCAGTATACGTCTCCTTGCGCAGGTTGACAAAGTCGACGTCCAACCCAAAGAGCTTGATGGTGGTCGTCTCCAGATGCTTGCTCTTGTCCGGGTTGCGCGCGATCTTGTGCAGGTTGCCCACGTCGGCAGGACCGATGGAGTGGCGCTCCCGATGGGCCGGGTCGGCGTCGCAGTAGTCACGCAGGCGCAGGGCGAAGGCCTCGCCCGTCATGTTGTTGATGGCCACGTCGATGTCGTGGCTTTCGGTCCCGAGGAGCTTGTCGCGGACCCAGCCGCCCGCCCAGCGCAAGATGACCGGCTCATTGACGTTCTTGCCCTCCTTCTCTGCTTCGGCGGCTTCTTGGGACTTGTTGATGTACTCGGCGACGTCGACGAGGAGACCCTTGAGCTGGGCCTCGACCGCGTTGAGCGGGATGCTCTGGTCCGTGAAGACTGCGCTGTCGGCCATGACTGCTTGCCGTCTGGTTCTAGCTGCAGCAATGACGGGAGGTGTAGTGGCTCTTATGGCCTGCCTCTTTGCTGAGTCGCTCGCTTGAGCTTCAAGGTGAGCGGGAGCTTGTTGTTCGGGCTTGTTGTCGGATGGTGGGGGTGGTGAGGAGAAGTCACCAAACTTGCGCTTCATGAGGAACGCGGGAGAGTGATGAAGTCGTCTCAGCGGTAAGCGGCAAAGACGAGAAAGCATAGACTGTTTGGTTGTTTATTGAGGGAGGGATGTCACTTTCCGTTTACAAGGCTGTCTTGTCGTCAAGGTGAGATGGAAACTGAAAATGTGGAGTGCAGGCTTTGAATTGCTGTGAGAGGCCGACAGCTTGATTGTTCCATCCCACCACGCCGGTGACTCAGTCCGCAGCAATCCTATGATTGACAACTTGAAGGCAATTCAGTTTCGAATGTCACGAATTAGCAGCGTTATGGAATAGTTTGGAACATTGGAGACTTTACTAAGTTTTATACATCACAGGTTGCACGATCATCGAAGTTCAGGTAAACGTCGAGATACGGTATTCACACTGTGTGTCATACGGTGCAAATGAAATAAACAGAACCCCTTTTCGAGTTCAGCTTCAGCTGATGCGAACATTGTCTTTCCACAAAAAACTACTAGATGACTTCTAGATAACAATAAAACCCAGCCAAAAATGACCTGTCTTGGCCTCGCCTTCTATAATAATGAAAATGAGCATACGTAACTCCCAGATTACCCACATTAAGCTTCTCCATCTCTCTCTATCCACCTCAAGCCGTGACCTCCTCCTTCTTCTCCTCCTCTGCCGGCGCCTCAGCAGCCGTTTCTGCCAGGGCCGTAGATTTCTTGGGTTCCGCCTCAGTGACAGGCTCCGGTACAGGCTCCGGTACAGGCTCAGGCTCAGGCTCATCCAAGGCCAAGTCCGTCCTCAACTCGGGCAAGAACCGATCGATCCTCTTCCACGTCTCATCCCACAGCTCCTTGCGCTCTGGGTTCTTGCTTGGTGGTACAAGATAGCCGTTGCTCGACATGATCAGCAGCACATTTTTCAAGTTCTCCGGTACAGCCTCCTCCTATAAAGCGCAAGATCGTTAGCTTGTCTGACTTTCGTCGTCACGGGAATCCAAGGCGCATGTTGGGTACTTACCAAGCTATCTCCCTGACCACTGTTCATCAACCGATCCATGATCTCAATAATCTTTAACCACAGATCCAACATGCCATCCCACTGGGACAGCATCACGAGGTACTGCAAGAAGACCTTGGACAGCAACGACGCCGCCTGCACGCGCGTCTCGCTCATGCCATCGCGGTCGGACGAGAACACCTCTGGCTTCAACAATACCAGAATCAGGGGGAACAGGACTTCGCCAAAGATAGCGGTCCACTCCGAGTGGTCCTCCGAGGTGAGCTCCGGCGAAAGAAGGGACCTCTGCATGGAAGCAAAGGCCAGGTGCCGGACTTCACGGCAGGGGTTGGTGCACTGAGTGGTGAGGGACTTGAAGATGGGTAGCCAGTAGGCGGACCATGCTGCTGTTGCGTTAGCACTCCATCCTCGTAGATACTCGTGCAGAATACGACTTCCTGAAAACTTACCTTCGTTGCTCTCCAGATGCGACTGCTTCATCAAATGCGGAATACGCTCCGTCATCTGCGAGATGATGTGGATGGCCTTGATTCCCCGCGCAACCACTGCGTTCTCGCTAGGCTTCTTGTCCTGCTTGACCGGTCGGACAGGAACCTTCCTGCCGCTCTTCTTTGCAGTGCTATCCGCCCTCTGCTCCTCGATCGCACCAATGCTAGCCATGGACGCGAACTCGTTGAGAAGCCCAATCGCCGCCTCATAGTTGTCTGCTATAATTGCCGATGGTGTGCCCGACACTCCGCTCTCAAGGATTTCGAATACCGCAGGCGCCGAGTCGGGGTTGGTGGCCAAAGTCCGCAAAATCACCCAGAAGTCGGGTGAAGTCATCATCTCGCTCTTCAGAGGGCACGGCTTTTCTGTGCACTCCTTTAGTCCGCGAAGAACAAGAGACGATGTCTTGAGCAGGATCTCCTTGGAAAAGAGGGATACAGTATGAAGCAGAATGGGGACCCGGATGAGGTCAAAGTCCTGACATGTCGTTAGTTTCTCGTGTTTGCAATACGCTTTCGGCCGAGCACTTACATAGCTGGCTTGAAGCAAGGCAAACAGATAGTAGGTTGCCCGCTCAATGACAATGGGATGGTAGTTGTTGAAGTCGCGCACAATGGTGTGGATAGCTCCAATGACCCGCTTGCCCAGCAGCTCGATGGTTCCACGGTCACGAAGAGCCAACACTGTGCAGTATTCAATGACATAGACAAGAGTAGGGTCATAGACCGCCGTGTTCTGGCGCGCCTTTTGGCCGTTTGTCGGGGAACTGGGAGGGATGTTCTCTGCCTTCACAGTCATAACAGCTCCTTCAGGCCCGTTGTCATCAGGGATCTGAGCCAGCAGCGCATCCACAAGCGCCTCGAGGTCCTGCGGTGGGAGTGACGAAATGTTGGCAAAAACATCGCCAATGTGGCACTGATTGACGCAGTCAACGGTGCAAAGAGTACTTTCCAACTCTTCATCCGACGGCTCGGGCGGGTCATCTGCCGCATAGCTCGAGATGTACGAGGTGAAGGCGGAGAAAAAGCTGGTTTCGTTCTGTTTCTGCCGGTCAATTACGTTGGAGGGGCTCTGCAGCGGTATCGCTGGCAAAGAAAGTCGGTCTGGTTCCGTCGAGAAGAAGGGCGGTATTAGTGAATTAACAAATAGGTTGAGCCATATCCGGACGATCTGGTTACGGTTAGCGTCAACATACTTCCCTCACTGAACCAAAGGGTACTCACATATTTCCAACTATTCCGAATGATATGCTCCGAACCCGTCACCACGCGGAACAGGACAAGCGTAGCCAGCTGCGGCCGAACGTCTCTACCGAACTTGACCGCTAGCTCGCTCACCATGACGCTGTTCTCGCCGACCTGGACTTCAGTGTTGAGTTGTGTGTTGGACAGTGACTCGCTGCTCAGCGTCGAGATCAGGCTCAGACGGTAGACGAGCTCATCCAACGCTTCTGAATTGCCGTACTTGGTAGCAATCCGCGCGCACTCATCGAAGCCAGTAATAACCCTGGCATACACGGTGTCGTCGGTTGCCGACATAAAGACAAAGAACAGGCAAGAAATGATGGCGTTCCACGTCGTGTTGAAGATATCGGCGTCGTAAATATTCGTGTCGCAGAGGACCAGCGGGCCAGCCGACTCCGTCTTGAGAAGGAGCTCCTTCCACGCGTAGTCAAATCCATGTTGATTATCGTGCTCTTCAGGCAAAATGATCTCGTTGGACTTGATGGCATCATATATATCTTGCAAGTATTCGGGTGCGAAATCCTTGCCGCCATTCTGCCCGCGCAAGTTGCGGGCAAAGTCTGTGTAGGTCATGCGAGCATTGCCCCTGAAGTTGGGGTTGTGTTGATCCGTATTGAGCATGATGATGGCGTATGTGAGAATGTAGACAGCATCCTGGTCTGCCACGTCCTCAGGAGTACTGCTGGCACAGTACTTCTCCGAGAAGGAGACCACGATACGCTCGATGAGCTGTGCCTCACCAGGCAAACGGAAGGTCTCCAAGAGAATTCGCAGTGCCTCATCGACACGTTTGCCGGTGAAGTCCATCATACCAATAAAGTGGTCAAGGATCGCCTCATTTCCTCTTTTTGAGATGAACTCGCCGAGCATCTTCTTATTAACCCTGGAAGTCCCCTTCAAAAACGTCGCAACGCACACAGGGTCAGTATCGCTGGCGATGATCCCCTTATCCTTCAGGTAGGCCAGGCCTCCCTTGGGGCTCTCATTAAACTTGTTCGTCCCCTTGATGATCACCTTCTTCCTCGCCCGCCTTTCTCTCAGTTCTTCTGGGTCAGGTAGACCCTCCGTCTCCGGAGCCTGATCCAGCCTCTCAGCAATGTACTGTATGAAGCGAAGGAGTGCATCCAGACACAGTGGTGGAACGCTGGTGGTGCTCCACGTTGCCGAGTCTGGGAGGGCATTTCTTGCTAGCAGTCCGATCAGGTCCTCACAGAGGTCCACCCGATCTTCGTCACAGTCGTAGTTGACAAAGAGTTCGACCATGAAGTTTGGCATCCGCACAAGAACCCCTATGTTTTCCACCATCGCCTGTCTGGCATCCGGTTTTCGCGTGCCTCCTTCAAGACCCAGTTTCCGGCGGTCCCCGACCGGAACAGGCGTCGGTGCCCGGCCATTACCGGCCTGCGATGGTGGCGGCTTGACAAGCTTGGGCGCCTGAGGAATACCCGAATAGAGACTTGGGTCAATGCCAGGTTCCCGAGGGATCTCAACGGCTGGATGTAGGCAAGCGACCAAGTATGACAGATACAACTCCTGTTGGAGCTTGAGAACCCCCCTGCAGGTTGAGAGCAGTGTACCAGCAACAACCAGCGCCTCTTGCAAGACAGCCATGTTATCCGACCGTACGAGCTGGAAAAGGTAGGAGCACAGCTGGTCCTCTGCAATGGTGGCGAGCGCAGGATGTCTGGCAATGGACGGACCAGCAACTTCAAGAGCGACATGGATGATGCGGAGCGCCATGACCCGCATCTGGTCAGGATGCTTACGGTCATGGGGGTTTAGGAAGCTCACAAGAACACGGAACAGTTCCCTAACAGATGGTAGTGAGTAAGGGCGGAGATCCATGGACGCAGTACTTCCAGTTCCCGAGCTGGTGCTGCTGCGACGAGCCTCTGCTGCACTTCCAATGCTGCTGCGATGCCCATTTTCCGTCTCAACAGCTGTAGAAGGCCGTGGTTCAGCAGAAGACGTAGCCGTCCCCGGCCTTTCGTTCCCCTGCGCTGCCAGCAATTCAGCGACCACTGGAGTTACCGGCACGTCTGTTCCGTTGGCAACAGGGTCCAGCTTGACACTATCCATGTCGCCGCTAGTCTGTCGGTCCAGTGCCTCGCTCTCCACGCCAGCTTCCACTTCCAAGTGCTTGAGGTCCTCGAAGATGATCTGACACATGCGGACCATAGACGCTTCCGCCGTCTGCCTCAACACAGCAGAGAACCTCGACCGCGAGCAGATGGTCAGACCCCGGCCCATCATGTCACAGACACTCTCGTCGCTCAGGATGTCGCCGCCGGGCCCAGCCAGCATGTTCTCCATTAAGTGTAGTATCATGAGCAAGACAACCTCCTCTTGCGCCGAATCGCTAATGTCGAACTGGCAGTGGGTGATGGCTGCAGAGAGGGACTGCATGGCCAGGGCGAACCGAGGAGATTGGGGCGCGATGAAGCCATAGGACAGAAACTTTTGAATGGCACGGAGCGCAAGAATCGTGATGGGAGCGGCGGTGCCCTTGGCTTGGATAATCTGGAGGAACGGGTAGAGTAGGACCAAGGCATCGAACTGGTGAATATCTGCGATTATGCAGTTAGCCCAATGATCTATATCCTTGGAGACGTTTCTGCCTTTTCATTGACAAGACGCGTCGGTCGGTCAGAGAAACAGCGCCGTCTCTATAGCTACCTTTAACACCCGTCAACTCTTGTCGAAGCCTTCCGAAGCCTGATATCAGCGGATTGTCCAATATGCTCTTCCCTTTCTTCCCCCTTAAGCCCCATCGGTTGGTAGCCAAGTCACTGGAGCCATCAACGGCCGAGGACCCAGCCAAGTTCTTCTGATCGCGACGCAGGGCCGAGCCTGAAGGGGGAACGAGCTGGATCAGGTTGGGACTGCCGCCCAAGATGGCTGACACGGACGAATGCGGCGAGCGGGCATGTTTCTGAATAGCGGACGTGATCGCAATACATTCGGATATGACGAGGGAGACAGGGTCAACTGCCACGGAGACAGGGCGGCTTCGGTACTGCATGCGCGACGACGAGAACATGGGGCTTTTGCGGGAGACGGAGATCGGCGTGCCGGGTGCTTGTGCTGCTGCTAAGACAGCCGAGTCCGCGAGGGCAGCTGGGTGGTCACCGGCATCTCGACTCATGCTGCGGCTGCCGGTCTTTCTTTTGGCGTATTAATCGGGGGGATCGTGGAGGTTCGGGCGGCCGTCGTCCTCGGTGAGCCTTCAAAGAGAGTAACGGCGTCGAGTGTTTGCAGGTATTCGGCGGGAGTTGTAGAATGCCCTTGTTAAGATAACAAAGTGGGAAGGGGGGTAACTCATTGGGTGTGACAGGTGGACACGGTGGACAAGGTACCTCTAGCGCGGGTACACAGTAGTAACAAATGTCCTTTGGAGATCCAGTACACCTATCAGTGGCCGCGGCTGGCAACTAATACCACGCCAAATTAGAGAAGGAATGTACCTCGACAACGGCAATGCTCTTCGACAACACGGAGGGTTTTGAGAGTCTTGACCTCCCGGGCCTTTTAGAACAGATATCGATGATCACGAACTTGTAAGCAAGTGCCTATGCAAACTTCAGGCAGAGGACATATGTCACGTATGTACATGCACTTCGGGTGTCCGAAGCCAAATAGCAACTACCACCGGGTAACCATTCGAGAGACGTCCAGGCATAGTCTTTTAACCCGCTACGCTCAGATACCAGGATGAAGCGACCAAAGAGGCGTATTTCGGAGCCTAACTCGTTTGTGGTCGCTATAGCAGACTGTAAAGCAAAAAGACACTTCCCGGAACGCCTCTGCCATGACCTTCTGAACTTCTTGGCCGCGAGACGCTTCTATTATACATGATCTTAGATTTCCCCCCAAAAAAGACTTTGGTTTTCCGGTCCGTTCCTGACATGAGGTGAATATGGCATGAGCCGTCGCCAATTACATAATACCTAGTATCTGACCCTCACTCTCCAACTGCCCATTGTAAACAAGAGTTAGGTATATATATGGACGGCCTTGGCAAGTGCCTACCACCCATTTTCTTGCTTGCGTCCACTTGGCGAAACACGGCGTTAGACCAGAGATGAGGATGCAGAATTGTAACGAGAAAGCAACATTAAAAAGATAAAAAAAAAACTGGGTGGACGCTCGAGCACAGCTCACTGAGTGCCCTCTTTCTTCTCCTCCTTGGAAGCAGCATTGGCTGGTCCGTCAGCCGGTCCGCCTTGTTGTCCGGCTGCTGGTTGCTCTTCCGCCTTCTTGTTCTCCTGCATGGCGAGGTTCTGAATTTCGTTCTTGTCCTTCTCCCATTGGCCAGTGGCGTCGCCAAAAGACTCCTTCATCTTCTGCTCCTTCATCGCTTTCTCCTTTTCCTCCTTCTCGCGAGCGATTCTCTCCTGCTCCATTTGCTGCCGACTGTTAGTGACCTGTCAAACTTGCATACCCAGATGCGTGATTGCTTACCTCCATGTGCTTGATATCGTCTACACTAGGCTCGTACAAATGCCAGATAGTATAATGAGGGAGGCCAACAACTGAAAAGCCCATCCTCCTCGACATCTGTGATCATAGTGGTTAGACCAATCCAAAGGCGCGGGAAGGCCTGACGAGCTTACCTTTCCAAAAGCCTCTGTCTCGGCATGTTTTTCAAAGCTGAACGCCGGGAAGTGGACGCCGTAACGGAAAACCTTGGCCTTTGCCAGAATACTCACTCCACCAACGCCGTCGATCTCCATTTCCATGTCGGGATCGCCATAGGGGTCTCGGAGATACGCGAGATGGGGACGCCAGGTAGCATATTCTGCGTATCCCTCCACGATAACTGCATCTTCGTCGAGGGTATCTGCGAGTGCGAGGGCGGTTTCGGACTCAGCCCAGGAGTTGAGATCGTAGGGCTGTTCTCCGCCCAGCCAGTCAGGTAGCGGGCGCCAAACATCTAAAGTCTTGTTAGCATTTCCGGTCCTCTCTCGAATATCAGGTAAGGGTTGAGTGGGCTTACTTGGCACGATCACATCCTTGTTGTGGCGCATCAGATCCTCCAAGATCGTGGTAGGGCAAGTCTCCACGTCGACATCACGCCAGTAGACCCACGAATGATACGGCCGGAGGGCAGCGCTGAGAAGCCAGTTTCTGGCTTGGGCCATGAGCTTTCTTCTGCTCGCCTGCGCGGCGAAACCGTGACGGCTTTCCACATCCTGATTAACCTTCTGTCCAAAGTCTTTCTCAATGATGGAGATTTCGCCAAAGTGCTTGGACGGGTCGGCGCTGGCTTGAATAGCCTTGAGCTCCCGTTCAAGAACCGCCAAGGTGTTGTCTTTCGAGTCCGAAACGAGGAAAGCGAGATCGATCAGATGGTGAGGATACGTAAGGTTGAGGAGGTGGCCGAAGAACATGGGCATATGCGCTTCGGCATCGCGCAGCGGCACGCAGATAAGAATTCGCTCCTCTCTCTCCCACCCTTTCGCGGTGCCCTGGACGTTAGACAGGTCGTAGTATCGCACCGTCTCGAGTTGGAAATCTTCGGAACCGGAGCCGAGCCAGGAGAACGACCCCGAATCGCCGGGCCAAACGAACAGCCCGAAGAGGAGTAATGATACCAGCGCTATTGCCAATCGCACGAATAGTCCCTTCCGTCTTCGAAATGGTGGTGCCGCGCCTCGAGGTTGGAATCTGTGGAATGATTCCCGTCAGCTTCCATTGTTTGTTTTGGTGATTCAGGGGCTCCGGGGGGGCGCAAAGCACTTTACCTGTGAGGAGAGATCTCGAATGTGTTTCCTCGCGGATACCCATTGGAATATCCGCTCGCATGGTGTCGAGGGACCGCCTTGGACCCGGAGGAAGATGCGTATGGCAGCATGATAGATGGTCGCTGCAGGGGCGGCCAATATTATCGAGCACCTCAACCCCCCTTTGCGCGCGCAGGGTACCTGAGTCCTGTAAACCGGAAAAGCTAACGGATGCTGCAGACTGGGCGGTCGCTCGCTGGATATTGTCGACGCACGCGCTGTCGAAACTCTGTCGAAATGGATGGAGAGTGGACCAGGCCGATTCAGGATCAATGCATCGTGGTCAGAGAGAAGTTTGGGCGGAAGATCAAGACGATCGCGTTCCCCGTAGCACCGAGACGTTTGAAAAAGCTGAGGTGTTCGCACCGGCCTGTGGGCAGCTTGACGGATACACGTACTAAGTACCAGTCCAGGTAAGATTGGCGGGTGGGATTTCTTTACCAATGGCGTCGCAAAATGGCCGGCCGTTCGACGGGGTCCTGCCCAATTGTAGTGTACCGCAATTGCACCCCATCCCAAAATGACCCCAGACTTGGCGCCTTGGTTTCAGGAGCTCTACAAGATTTAGAGTCGCCGTCGCCAAGACTCTAGAATTGCTGGCAAACCAAGTCAACCTGAAACTGTGGCAATCGAAGTACTGCTGAGTCTGTACCGCAGTCGTCATTTCTGTACAATACAAATACCTCAGGGTGCGTCTTCCAATGTAAGACACAGACGATTTGGAAGGGAACCGGGCTTTCATCGCGGTAACTGGTCATTCATTCTGCTGGTTTTGAACGTCCTTGCACCTCATCATGGGCAATGCCTTTGGTATGACTTGAAATAATCAAACATTTTGCAACTTGTTTTCATTTGTTCTATCTTGCTTCTGACACCCTAAGGCCTTGGTGTAAATGTCAAGGACAGGCACACCGTCGATCCTTCACTACATCCATTTTTACTGGTCATAAAGAGATGCCGAGTCATGACGGGAACACAAATCTTACCTCGTCCAAGATGCGTTGCAACTAAACGTTTGAAACGTTCGCGCCATCAACTACTGACCGGTCAGTTCATGGTCATACGCGAATCGGCATCAAGCAGAAGGCGAAGACGACACAGATCAGACAAGCCGTTTTAACTCAGCCCTACAAAGCCGGCCCAAGCCTCCCACGCCCCAAAACGGTGCGCAGGAGACTCGGACAACGGAAGCCAAATGACACCCCGAAGGGAAACACCACAACTAGTCTTCACGTCCCGAAGGACGCTCCAGTGCGGATGGATGGCTCGGCCCGTACATATCGTTGAATGGATAGACTGTTGTCATCATTGTGCATGGGACAGAAGGAAAAAGACAAAGCACCTACCAGATGGGCATGTCGACTCTCCCACTAGACGCAAGGCCATTTTCAGATCCTAAACGACTTTTAGTTTGTTAGCCAACTTGCTCGCAACGAGTGTGAAAGAGTTGTGGTTGCAAGAAAGGGTTGGGGTGATTGCCATATCAGAAGTTTTTGGTATAATTGGTTATCGCTCATTATTATTCAGAAGCAGAACTGAAAATATTTTGTTTCATCATGGACAATCGGGTTGGTGAAGGTGAAGGTAGAAAGCAATGTGATGCTTACCTAGTGGGTAAAGACCGAGAAAACGAGGTGGAACAGCGACGGTGACATGACAACTTTGTCTGTACTATTGATTGTTAGTCAACGGTTCCTCCAAATGTGTTGCAAGTGAAGAATGTGTTGAGTGAGTAGTCAGATGGTAGTGCATGTTGTTCGATCGCTCATAGAATATCGCGAGAACTGTGGTTATGGGATCATCATGAGATGTGAAAGGCAAGGGGGGATAAACTTACTCCATCCGTGCGAACCAACGTCGGCCATATCAGACAGCCAGGACATCCTCTCAAGCAATGGGGTTCGCCATCGCACAATAACCAAGAGGATGTATGAGCAGCTGACATGACCATGCCATTGCTGCAACCAGCGCACAAGGCAGCCCAACCAAAGCAACCATGATCATCGTAAGAATATGGTTTCATGGTTGCTCCCCAAAGACAGTGGCCATATGAATTGAAGGCATTGATCCAATGCCAACAATCGCAAGCCGTTCCTGTCGTTGTGAATGGTGTGGGTTAGTGGAAGAGTTCAAAATGAGGTTGGAAACTGAAGTCGGCAGAGTTTTGTAGCTGCGCAAAAAATTCCTCCATTGGTGGCTTTGACGCGGGTTTTGGGTGGGGCCTGTGGCTGAGTGGTCAAAAATGACAGTGAATGTGAGGTTGCGCCACAACTTCTTGAATTTGAGAGTGGACCCACTGTGGACGGCGACTCTCAGGTCTCATTTTCAACAGAGGAACCAACAGAAGTCATCAACACAACTGTGAACAAGGAAAGCCATACACGAACGAGGTCCCTTTTCCCTCAAAAAACTCAGGATTTCCGATTAGGAGAGCGTCACGGACATCACAGCAATTCACCAAGTTCAACAAATTTCCGGCCCTCAAATTCTGGCTCCAACATGGCCGACAGAAGACGTATTAACGGACCGGTTGGGACCACCATCCCTCCCATCTATGACGATGCTTCCGAGAAGAAATCTGAAGTTGCCAGGGCCACAAGGTCACGCCCGGCGAATGTAATTCGCAAAATGTGTAAGCGCCATGAGGGCATCCTCTTTCTCTCTCAGGAACACAATCTGACCTCACCTTTAGATCTCAAGACGGGAGTGACACCTTCGGCCTCTGGCTCTGCTTACCTAGAGATTGAATCGTCTGGAAATGGCGGCTCCGGCCTGAAGCTCAGTTGTAGTGTTCATGGACCTAGAGCCTTGCCCAGGTCAACGCCTTTTTCTCCTCACATCATCTTGTCCACCCATGTCAAGTTCGCGCCCTTTGCGACCAAGCAAAGGCGTGGTTACATTCGTGACCCGATCGAGAGAGATCTCGGCACCCACCTTGAGGCGGCTCTTCGGGGATCTATCATTGCTGACCGTTGGCCAAAGAGTGGTGTGGATATCATCATCTCCATTGTCGAAGGAGAGCAAGATCGCGAGACGTCCAAGGCCCAGGGCATTGAGGCATGGGACACCATGAATGCCTTAAGTGGCTGCATTACCGTTGCCTCGGCTGCACTTGCTGATGCTGGCATTGACTGCGTCGATACTGTTGCCGGAGGTGTTGCCGCCTTGGTTCAGGATGCAGGTGACGATGCTGCTCCCAGCATAGTTGTTGACCCGATTCCCTCTGAGCATGACAAGGTCCTCGCAGCATGCTGCATCGCATATCTCCCCACACGACAAGAGGTCACGAACCTTTGGTTCAAGGGTGACCTACCTGCGTCCGATATGGACGTTTATACGCAGCTGGTCGAAAAGGGCATTCAGGCTTCCAAGAGCGCCAACCGCGTGCTTGTGGACTGTCTGAACGAGACCGTTGGGTGATTATGAGCTCGGCGTGGCAATGTATTTTTAACTTTACGCGAATGGGAAATACTCGTATTCAAACCTGTAAGTCCATCAACCACCGAAAAAAGGGAGAAGCACGTGGAATCTTATGGTCTGACCGTTCATGATCTTAGAGTACCTCTACGATTCTGTACGATTTGTCGACCAGAAGACCGGCTTCTGATGATGGAGGTCGAGCTGCCATCCACCTCGTTCTTCCCGAAAGCCCATACGTAGGGTAGGATTGATAGAGGGCACCGATCAATAGCCAGGCTTTTCAGCACCAACAGAACTGCGTTTAGAGGGTCGAGCGGCTGGCTGCGACACTCCACACTGGGATGGTTATGTTCCGGCGAGGAGCAGTTTCGAGATGCCTGTCACGGTTTGACAGGTTGAGCGAGCGCTCTTTTGCTGAAACTCAGCTGGCTGATCGCAGTGTAACGGACGAATAGCGTCCGAAGAGAGTTGTGATTGATAGGCAGAGCTCCCCTCTGAGGTCGACTGCCGAAACACCACAAACCGCGGGGTGTGAGAAGCTTCCACGTTCTTGGCCTCAATGATCGCCTATTTCTGAAATTGGAAACAGGATGCGGGGGAGATTACGCGTATCGTTTCTTTCGTAGCAGCATGGCAGGCTCAAAGCAGGGCAGACATGGCCAAAGGTGTGGCTGATCATGAACCGCAGTTCCAACTATTTGAGGTACACATACACCTGAACGCCCCATTGAATCTGTTTTCTTTTCGTGTCCGGTGAATCTTGATACATTGTCTGAAGGGAACTGTTGTGGGTATAGTTCGTGTGTGTAGAAAGGTATTGTAATATCGTGTTATTACTGGCGTTCCGGTATGTAAATTACACCGTTACGAACGCCACCAAAGGAAAGTTCGTCCGAAGGCGGGCGTGGTACCACCACGATGCGACTGCACAGTGCCGCGTTCAGCGACGCCCCCCGGCGTGGCGTGGTCCCCTCTTTCCCCTGAACTTCTCCTTATCAGACCCCCACGGTCCCTCCAAAAACCCTCCAAACATTCCCACATTGTCCACCCAGGAATTGGAACCACGACAATCTTTCCCGTCACATCCTCCAGAATCTCACCTCACTCAGCTTTCGGGCTAGTTTTCTCTCGCTTCGCACCTGGTCACTTCACGTTTCCCAAAACCACCCTACTCTCGTTCTTCCGACGGTCCCGGCTGCCTACCTACCATATTGTATACTTTTAATTCCTCCATAGTGCTTGTCCATTCGTTTTGGCGGCCGGTAATTCCACCTTCCAGCCTTCCTATTGTCGATCAATTTGTCCCGTCTCCACTGCGAGTCTGCGACAGTTCCAGGTTTCCCGATGCGGTCGTCCATACAACACTAGTTCCCCTATTACGCCATTGTCGACGATAACTTGAACAAACCCCGCCGAACCGAAACACCTGTGCCTTGTCCGACTTGATTCGCATCAGTTACTACCAGCTCTATTAACCTCTTGCCGATGGGGAAAGACAAGAACTGTACGTCTACTCGCAAACCCTCAGGTCTCCAAGATCGCGACACTGAACAATGACAGGGCGATGGGGTGTTATCTTGGACGCTGGGTCCTCGGGGACACGACTACACATATATCGCTGGAAGGATCCCGAGAAGGCGCTTGAGGATGCGTCGCCCGAGGAGTTGCGCAATCTGCCCAAGATCACGACGAAAAAAAAGTGGACCAAGAAGATCAGACCTGGAATATCGACATTCGGCGAGAAGGCTGGGGTAGTCGGCGAAGATTATCTGAAGGAACTCGTCGATCATGCGCTCGACATTATACCCGCGGACAAGATCCACGACACCCCGATATTTTTAATGGCCACGGCTGGCATGCGCCTTCTTCCCCAGGTCCAACAAAATGCCATAACCGGCGCTGTCTGCTCATACCTGCGCAAAAACACGAAATTCGCACTTCCGGATTGCGACCTTCATATTCAGGTTATCCCGGGCGAAACCGAGGGATTGTACGGGTGGATTGCGTCTAACTATCTCCTGGGGGGTTTCGATCATCCAGAGCAACATGCGCATGGAAAGGGTCATCACACATATGGGTTCTTGGACATGGGAGGCGCATCAGCGCAAATCGCATTCGCACCTAATTCAACAGAAGCCGAGAAACACGCGAACGATTTGAAGCTCTTACGACTACGAACACTCGATGGATCGCCAGCCGAATACAAAGTGTTTACGACGACATGGCTTGGTTTCGGCGTCAACCGCGCGCGGGAGGCGTATGTTCAAAGCCTCAGAGAATTATACACGACTTCCGATGTCGGCGAACTACCCGATCCGTGTCTACCGAAAGGGCTCAGGATGTCACTGGATGGGACTCCAGTTCAAAAACTGCAGAAGGGCGAGACCAGTCTCATTGGCACAGGCGCTTTCGACGAATGCCTTAGGAAGACCTATCCCCTGCTCGGCAAGGACAAACCATGTGCAGATGACCCTTGTTTGATCAATGGCCAGCACGTCCCAGCCATTGACTTTGATGTCAATCACTTTGTTGGAGTCTCCGAATACTGGCACACCACACACGGTGTCTTTGGTGGTAAGGGCGATGAGGCATACGACTTCACCACATACCAAAAGCGCGTCAAGGACTTCTGCAGCCGGGATTGGAACAGCATCGAACCAGGCCTTGATACCCACAAGAAGTTTGCGGTCAAGGATGCGCAAGAGGCTTGTTTCAAAGCGTCCTGGCTCATAAACATCCTACATGAGGGTATTGGCGTTCCTCGTATTGGTGTCGAAGACCTTCCTGAGCCGGGCCTCAATGCCTCGAAGGGCGCCATCGAAAAGGCCAAGCAAAAGGGTTTCTTAGACCCGTTCCATCCCGTGGACAAAATCGATGGCATTGAAGTTAGCTGGACACTCGGCAAGATGGTTCTCTACGCGGCAGGACAAATACCTCCCAAGACCGGTGACGACAGGTATCCTGTCGGTTTCGGTACCAACATCCCTTCTGCCGGGGCAACGGCGCTGCCACCTGATTTCCAGTACGCAGGTTCGACATGGACACCTCTCAGCGGCGGAGCCAGCCACAACGACTCTCCCTACCACCCGGTCGTCAATGGGACTGCTGACGATGGCAGTGACTGGGATCTGGAAGCCGAGAATCTTCTTGGCAAGACAAAAGCCAAGACCACTCACAGTCTTCTCATCGTTTTCCTCATCTTCCTCGCCCTTCTCTTCTTCTTCCGCAAGAAGGACAGGCGCATGCGCTTCTATGGCCGTGTTAACAACCTCTTCCATAAGCCCCGCCGTTCCGGCCGTTTTGGCAAGGTGTCCTCGTCTGGCCACAGCAGCGGTCCCCTCTCCAGCCTGAAAAACAAGCTCTTTGGCCGCGGCTCCCTCTCTTCGGGCTCTTATGAGCGCGTTCTGGAGGAAGGCGGGGCCGATGAGTTCGAACTCAATGACTCCCACTTCCGCAACTCCTCGGCATCTTCCTACTTCGACCATAACAACGATCTCAACGGCTTCTACTCCGACTCCAGCGACAGCAGCTCTAGTGGAGGCGGACAGTCTAAGCTCGGGATCACGTCGGGGTTGGCAACGCCCAAGCTTAACCTGGATAGCCGGTTTGCTGATCTTGGCGGCGGCAATGGAGTAATGACGCCTGGCGGCTCGGCGCTCGATAGGGCGGGCTTGGTGGTCAGGACGGATAGTCGAGAACGGCTGGGGTTGACGCCCACGACAACGACTATGAGTCTACAGGGGAGGAGGAGCCGGGCTGGTAGTCCCACGAGGCTGAAAAGTCCTTTGATGTCGCCTTTGCAAGGTCGCTTTGTGGTTGGTTAAACGATTTGTCATGGGGAACGGCGTTAGCGGACGTGTTATGGGTTTTTCATTTCAACCTTTTTACCTCTGTATATGGTACTTTCTTGGTCATGGATAATTGTTCTTCTAGGAGGTTTACGGCCATGTCGTCCAACGATTTTTGTATGATGACGACGATACAGGTGGTCTTCAAGTCCATCTGAGCGATGGGCTTTCTCAGTACATTTTTCTTCTTCATTCTTTCTCAATGCCAACAGCTAGCTAGTACGGCTTTATTACAAACTTTTGGAACAAGATACCTCATTCTTACTCACGGACATTTCGACATCTCTCTATATCACGGTTTCCTTGTTCATTGTTCTCACACCTGGGTATGTTTGCCTCCTCAAGCATCTAAGATATATCCAACCACGAACTCTTTCCTGTGTCCGC
This sequence comes from Neurospora sp. FGSC 26628, assembly GCA_009805345.1. Taxonomy (NCBI): domain Eukaryota; kingdom Fungi; phylum Ascomycota; class Sordariomycetes; order Sordariales; family Sordariaceae; genus Neurospora; species Neurospora sp. FGSC 26628. Next base: position 121,398 of record RAOO01000064.1, read on the forward strand.
AAACCAACCCTGCCCGTCAGCCGGGAAGGAACGACTTCCTCTCCACTATTCTCCCCCGGGAACGTCTCCCAAGCACTCGGCCGCTCGCCACTCATTGATCATCATCCCTCTCCAAAAACCCCGGATCCGTCCTCACCTTACTCTCAAACTTCTTCCACCACTCCTCAAATGCCTTCAGCGGCACCACCTCCATCTGCCCTGGCGTCGACCCGGTATAGCTCGATAGAAAGTTAAACGCATTCTTGATGATCCTCTGCGCCAGCACCAGCGTACTTGGCTGCTGCCGCTCTGCCGAAACTGGTACCAACGCCCCTTCTGTTCCATTACCACTTGTTGCTGCTGCAGGTGTTGTTGTCCCCAACGAAGCCATCCTACTAGCCACACTCTCCGCGTCCTCAACCGAAACCCCAATCACCACATTCTCGCTTCCCGGCCCTGTCCCCGCCCCAGGTCCAACCTTGAAAATAGCACTCTCCTTCCCCGGCCCGATCCCTCCCAAAAACTTAAAGTTGGGTGTCGTCTGCCCCAGCGCTGGAGAGGGCGGGGTGACGAGGTAAATAGCTGCTGCGGTCCCCGGAGGGAGGACTACACCAGGCAAAAGGAAGACGACGACGTGCCCGAAGGGCTTGGAGATGGCGGAACCGGGGGGAGAGTTCGGGTTGGTGGGTGGGATGGCGTACAGGAAGGAGGTGGGACTGGGAGCTTCGGTGGGGGTGATTATTACGGGTTGGCCGGCGGGGACGAGGCCGAAGAGGGGTTGGGACATTTTTATGTGATTTGGTGGTGGGTGGTGTGATTAGAGAAGGGGTTTGGTGGTGGTGTTGATCGCCTGTTGCTGTTGGGTACCCTCGTGGTGTGGTTGATGATGAAAGCTTGGTGTTGCTTGACAGCGCTCACAGCTGTCGTAGTATCTCTCTCGGGTTGGTGATTTTGCTGGTTGTTGCCTCTGATATATATCCGATGAGATAGGATACCTATCGATGAGGTCCTTCAAGGTACTGTTGTATTCGCAAGACCGTGGGGTGAGCTTCGGTCGTGGAGAATGAAAGACCACAAATCTGAACTTGCGGTCGTAGCGTGTGAAGCTCCTGTTAGTGTCAATTTTTTTCCAGACAAAGACCTGGACTCGAGGTAAATGACCGATTCCGTTTGTTGTTTCCTCGAAGATGCCGCTTTGTCCTCGAATTTCAGTTGTTTTCCGGACGTGGAGCGGCCGAAGCGTTTATAATGCCGTAATATGGTGGGGTCAAACAATGAGCTGGCAGCAAGGTAAGGTGTTCTTTGCGCACAAACATCACTGGCTTTAGAGAGGAAAAAGGGATAGTTCGAAGATGGCGCCTATTGGCAAGACTAGCAGTTAACTTATACTTGGGATTTCTCCCCGATAGTTATCTAATATTTGTTTCTGCACTCTCATCGAAGCTGGTGATGTGATGGTGAGATATCAAGCTGCTGGTGTGGGTCTCCCGTCTCGGATGCTTCCTTGTGACGAGCTTGGGCTGCGGGCAGTTCAGAAAATCATTGGGTCCTGGAACCACCACAGAGAGGATTCTAGAGTCCTCGACATGAAAAGTTGAGGCTTCAACAGATGGACCCTGGAACTTCACCACGCCATCTCTATCTTGGGAAACAATGGCATATTTTGCCGAGTCCTTAAGTAACGAATGGCTTTCGATGAGAATTGTTCCTTTCTTGCTGTGAGTGTTGCCCCTGTACTGTGAGTAGCTCTTTCCCCCGCTAATAAGCGCCTGAACGACATGGTCTTTTTGTACCTCGATCCTTCCCATCCACACGTTCCATCCCGAATCTCGCCATCTGAGCTGTTTGAAGAAACGACGATGTGGGATAAATCCACATGCGTTTGTAAACTCTAAATTGAATCTGTTGGAATCATCTGCATCGGAACAGTACTTCGTGAAAAAAGTGCCCAACTCATGCTGTCTCTAGGACGAGATGCTGTTCATGTCCCTCCCCTCCCAATCCCCGAAGGTCTTCAATTGGGCTTATGAGATTAGCGCACCCCAATTTCTGTTTCCCCCACGCTCTCTTTCCCTTGACAATATCCTCTCAGTTGTGCCTCTCAAGCCCAACTCAACTTTCAGGGCCTGCCACACCAGGAATTCAGGCTTTCGACTTCATTTTGCATCACTCGATCCCGTGTGTCCCACGCCATATTATCCAAGGTCTCACGAACCCATTCCTCAACCATGACTCCTCGGTTGTCCACCCTCGACCTGGTGGCTAAAGTCGATGCGTACGTATCTTTTTTCTGTGAAGCCGAATCCTCTGTGATCACAGTCGGAAACATGAATGGGATTCAGTGAAACAAATCTGAGGCCCACCGGGATTCTGTACATGACGAGAACAAGCGCTTACATATTCTCTATAAATCAAGCTTCCCTTACGCGGACAGGGATCCTGAGGCATATGCCCAGATCATGAAGTCTTTCTACACGTTCGTCTGGGAAGATCAACAGGGCCAGATACCCATTGGCTACATGAAGTTGGACATTGTCGATGCGCTCAACCAAGCCCCAGCAAATCTCAAAGGGCAGTTAGGGTTGCACATCGATGTCTCTAATAGGACTGTGGTGCTCTTCCGTGACGCCCCTGACAAAACCTACGAGGAACGCACTCGGCTTGTCGGAGAGCTTACTGCACTTTGGCACGAACAAAAGGCCTTTCCCATCCTTAAAAGCTGGCGGAATGAGCTGTGGCCAGTTTATGGTCGCAACAAGGAGCTCGTGTTCAGCATGGAGCGGGCAGCTATGGGCCTCTTTGGAACCACACGCTACGGCGTGCATATGAACGCCTTCATCAGACGCCAGGACGCCAGCAGCAAGTATGACGTTAGAATCTGGGTTCCCACGCGGTCCCCGACCAAGTCGACCTATCCAAGCATGCTGGACAACGCGGTAGCGGGCGGCTTGATGACCAACGAAGACCCGTTCGAGTGCGTGATCCGTGAGGCGGACGAAGAGGCTTCACTGCCCGAGCATGTGGTGAGGAAGGACGCCAAAGAGGTCTGCACCATCACGTACATCTACATCACGGACGAGCGCGCGGGAGGCGAAGCTGGGTTGATCTACCCGGAATGCCAGTGGGTTTATGATCTAGAGCTACCTGCGGATGGAAGTGTCGTCCCCGAGCCCAAGGACGGCGAGGTCGAGAGCTTCAGCTTGCGCACGGTGGAGGAGATCCAGGAACAGCTCGCCCATGGACTGTGGAAACCGAACTGTGCAGTCGTCATGCTCGATTTCTTCCTTCGGCACGGCATTTACACGCCTGAAAACGAGCCGCACTACGACGCATTTCGCGACCGGGCTCATCGACATATCGCCTTTCCCGGTCCTCATCAGGCCTGAATCCATCCAGCGCCTTCCGCAGAGCACTAGCTCTCTCAAAGGCAGAAGGACAACCCTTGGCTCGGTAGCGGCATAAATACAAGTACTTGCTTCCGGGTATCGTTTGATTCATTACTCTCCAAAGACCCCTAGTCCCCAGGAGATGCTTTTTTTGGTCCACGCATAACCTTAAACGCCCGCCCGCCCTCCAAAGGTCCAATGAAAATTGCTCGCGCCCTAGACTCCTGATCGGTCTAATGCTGTTCTGCCGCTGCAAACATTTGCTTTTTATCTCCGGAAAATGAAGGAAACCTGGCTCTCAAGCGTTCCTGCTGGCGAGGAGGTAGACGTAGTCGACACGCAGGGGCGTGAGCTTCTTGTAGGGGCCGTCGAGCGCCATCAAAAGTCCACCGTAGGACATATACGCCTTGCTAGATTTCGCAACCGAACCAGTCAGCCACTCGTTCTTCCTCAACTCCGGGGTCGAAATGTTCCCTCCCAACTCCAAGGCAACAACTTACATGGTCTGTCCATCCTTTCCGTCCTCAAACTTGTAGACCTTGCCGTGGCAGACATACTCATAGCTGTCGGCCAGGGTCTGCTCAACGCTGCCGAGCTTGGCAGCATCGCGCCAGCCTCTCTCGTCGTCCTTGCTTCCGTCGAGGGACAAGGAAGTCGCCAGCGCGATTCTGAGGTACTCGCCGACCTTAACCGGGAAGAGCTCCTTGTTGATGTCGAGCTGCATGCTGGTCTGACCATCGACGGAGGTGCAGTAGAGACGGTCGACGCGGTCGTACTTGGGATCGCTGAGCCTCTCGACCTTGAACTCGTCCTCGAAGAGTTGGGCGTCGGACGTGAGGGCGGACATTGTGGATGCTGGTGTCGATTCGACGAAACGATGGATGTCGGATATTGAATGCTGGGTTGAAGTTGCACTTCTGTCGAGAATCTAGCTCGTTTCAATCGGTCGGAAAGCGGGTTGTCGCGGATTGGTAATGAAGGTGTTTTGGGAAACTTTCAGATGGAAATGCGACTGCGCGATGGAGATGCCGCCATGCAGTTTGCCGTCCCAAAAAATTCCAGCCTCGCGGCAATTGGACCAGGCTGCCGGCAACTAGTGGGGCACTCACCAACGAGAATCCCTGTCGCGTCTTAAAGTACAGCGGGGCTCTTCAGGTACTCCAGTGACGTCCAAGCTTCCAATTTCTTTAAGGACGAAATCGACAGTGTCAGAACTTGAAGAACACCTCGACATCATTTGATACGAAGGATTCGATACCGAACTGAGGACTGCAACTTACCGGATCAACCATGTCCTTTGTCAAAAGGAATACCGTTCTATCCTCACCGAGAGCCGGACTTACGGCATCTACTCCTCAGCAGCAACAACACAAACAGGAAAAGCAGCTTGCGCCGGGACTTCGACCATCACCAACAGATGGCAGGTTGACCACTTCAACTGGGACTGCTTCTCTCGACCAGCTTCTTGCAGGACACGGTGGACTTCCTTTGGGCACATGCTTACTGGTTGAGGAGCAAGGAACCACCGATTTCTCTGGCATTCTTCTACGGTACTATGCCGCTGAGGGCCTCGTCCAAGGGCATCAGGTCCACGCAGTGGCCTTCCCGCCGGAATGGAGGCATCAGCTCCCAGGCTTGGCCTCCCCTGACAAGAAGTCAAAGAGCGCATCACCAGCCCCGGCACCCGAAGAGAAGATGAAGATCGCGTGGAGATACGAGTCTTTGGGCAACAATGCCAATGCAGGAGCTTCTACTCGTGGGGATTCCGGAGCTCCTTTCTGTCACTCCTTCGATCTGAGCAAGAGGCTTGCAAGCTCCGAGTCCAAGGGTACACTGAACCCGATTCCAGTTGGCGGTGCTCCGAGTCTAGACCGGAGGAGTGTTGGGACAGCTTCACCTCTAAAGACTATTCTCAAGCAATTGCGGGCCAAGCTGGAGACCTCTGGACCAAATGCCATTCATAGACTGGTGGTGCCCAGTCTTCTGTCACCAACCCTTTATCCTCCTGGATGTGCCCAACCCTCGGAGGTCCTACAGTTCTTGCATGGGCTACGGGCTCTCCTCCGACAGTATAGCTCACAGCTCACAGCAATCATCACCTTCCCGACGTCACTGTTTCCTCGCAGTTCGGGTTTGGTCCGGTGGATAGAGATCCTTTGTGACGGCGTCGTCGAGCTCATCCCCCTACCTGCCAGACTTGGTGCTGCACCCCCGCCGCCTTCGGGGTCGGATCCCAAGGCAAACGAGCAACCTCAGGGTCTGTTCAAAGTATACACGCTGCCTGTATACCACGAGAAGGGTGGAGGAGGCGCAGAGTCGGGTAATTTCCGTGAGAACTTGTCGTTCAGCTTGAGCGCATCCAGGGGATTGGTGATCAAGCCGTACAGTCTCCCGCCTATGCTCGAGGATGAGGAGGAGAAACCCTCGGCTGCTCCAAAGAAGGATGGGCTTGATTTCTGAAGTCCTTTTCCGTCTGGCAGCTGAATGGTTGGTTTTTGGAAATAACCGAGTTTGTTTAACACCCTTACAGTCTCATCACATGGATGTCCAGGTGAGCTTCTTGATCCTCACATTGAAACTTTGCCTCTTCAGTGCCCAGGTGTTGGGTACGCTGAAGCCCACTGAAACCATTGCTGGAGGCCCCGCCAGAGGCTCCGAGCTTACAGCGTCTGGGGTGGAGCTCAACGAAATTGTGTGGGGTCATTGACTCACCGCCTAAATTTCCGCTGTTTTCTGCCACGGTGCGATAAAAGCCCACGCATCTTGTCCCAGAACTTTTCCACTTTCTTTCCCCGCGTCGTCGTGTCCAACAACAGCATTTTTGGTAAGTCAAAACAGCTTTTCTTGCACACTTCCCAGTTGGTCTTTTATGATGAAACAACAAACGTATCAATCTGTCAATCCCCTGATTCATAGTGATGATAAATACGGCTGTCCAAGGCTTCTGATCCTTTGCCCAATTCATTTCTCCTGTTCACACACGCAAGCTTTCTTTTCGCGAACTGCTTCTAACCAAGAGAAAAATAGGCACTCCACCGTTTTCACACATACTCACAATGGCATCAACCGAGGACGACAGACAAGTGCGGATCTCCAAGATCGCTGGCCGGTATCTCGTCTTTGACATTGACGACGTTACGTATATCCGCCGCCAGCATGGCATCTGCGCCGTTTTCACGGGCACCATGCCGCAGAATCCCACTCAGAATGTCTTCCTAGGATTGCCACTGGAGCTGTATGCCGAGGATGCCAAGATGCTTTTGGACAGGAAGGTTGCCTACATTGCCGATGACCCTTTGGAACACTTGACCCGGTTGAAGTCGATGGATGACGAGACGCGCAAGTCGTACCTGCAGTCCATCAAGACGCAGCGGAGAACTGCCCAGCTTGTGATCGATGACGCCAAGGCACAGTCTCAGGCTAGGCACAAGGACAAGCGCAAGCCTAAACAGCCACAGCCCCCTGTTGTCGTCCCCACTGAACTGCCGCCTGCATCTGTCGACGATGCCGCCGCCGTAGAGCAGGAAGAAGGAGGAGAGGAGTTCCTCTTCGAGTCATCATCATACAAGCCAGCCAAGACGGCGCCGGCGACGCCTCAAAAGCCGCCGGTCAAGGAGAAACTGCCTGCAATCACCCCAACTACCAGCAATGCCATGATTTCTAACGGGACAAGTAATCCTGATGTAGAAAACCACACTGCGCTGCCATTGTATTCGTACTTGAACGAGAGGGGATACTTCATCACTCCAGGTCTGCGCTTCGGTGGTGACTTTAGTGTCTACCCCGGCGACCCTTTCCGCTATCATGCTCATTATATGGCAAACAGCTATGGGTGGGATGAGAAGATTCCCATGTTGGATCTCGTCACCAGTGGTCGTTTGGGAACGGCTGTCAAGAAGAGTTTCCTCATGGGAGGGCAGAAACCGGCGACAAATGATGGTGAAGCTGGCGAGTTGAGGGCGTTCTGCATTGAGTGGGCGGGCATGTAGTTTCAGGCAGCTTGAGCATTTGATTGAAGAGATGATACCCATTACAACCATAGGAACAAATCGCCCCAAAACAAACAATCATCAAATCAAGAACCATCAAAACGCCCTTTCAATCGCTTCCCAATCGCCCCAGTGCATGATTCACAACCTGACCAAGTTCCAATGATCACCATGCTGTTGAATACTCGACTCCCGTATCTCTTAAGGCTGGCTCTCTTCTCAAAACATGTTCCTCACTTCTTCCTTCATTACCAAAAACGCGCGTAGTGTAAAGCCATTCGGAATACGAAATCTCTTGCTCCTCCCAATAAAAAGTCCATAACCCAAGTATCAAGGCACATAAATCCTACTAAAACTAATAACCTCCCTCCGACAACACACGCACTTGTCAAAATTATTCATGGCCAAACTAACCCTGCACTCATCGCAAAGACTCAGACACCGACACGGCCAAACGATAATCGTCCTCGGCGCGCACTGACAAACCACGCACTGCGGTCCTTCACTACCCAGGCCATCCGCACCCGTTGCCCAGTCATTGCTTGCACCACCACTTTGTGTACTAGTAGTACCAGTACCCCCTCCCTCCTCCTCTGGGTTAGGAGGGGCCTTAGCAGCCCGTCCAGACAACAATATCTGTTCCAACCGCCTCGCCTCTTCCTCGGGCGTCATCATCTGCGGCGTACTTTGTCCCTTGCCGTATCCGCCGTACAAACGACGGTGTTGGGCGCCAGATAGTAGTACCTTGACGCGCTGGCGCGCTTGGTGCTGGCGGAAGCGGGAGCGGGTCATGATCCCTTCTTCGAAAGACAAGTGGGCGGCGAGGGTGATGGCTTCGTCGCGCTCTTCGGGCGATTGAGGGTTGAGGAGGCGGGCGAGGTCGGAGGCGGCTAGGGGGAGGTCTGCTACTTGCGAGGGGGTGGGTTCCCGGGAGAAGGCCCATGATTGTTGGAGGGGGTTTTGGGTGTTGGGCTTGTTGTTTGGGTAAGGGGACGATTGAGTGGGTGTGCGTTGGCCGTCTTCGAGATGGTTGTTCTTGTCGCTGTCGGACTCCCAGGCATTGTCTAGGTCTGATAGCGATGTGGTCTCGGCTGTGGAGATGATGCTTGTGGTGTCGAAGTCCGGGTCATCTAGGTCGGTACCGCCGTCGGGGGGAATGTAGTCACCGCTTGTATCGATGTTTCCCCACCAGCCGCCGTTTAGGAACCAACTGTATAGCTTGGAGTCGATGTCGGCTTCGCTGGCGCCGGTTTGATCACTGCTGAGGGGTTGTTGTTGGAGGCGCCGGCGGAACTCGGCTTCCACATCGACCCGCTCACTCCGCGGGACGGGGAGAGAGTTCGGATCTGATGCGTCTACCCAGATGGCTGTTGCGCCGCGGTCACCTCTCCGCCCTGACCTCCTGCCGTTGGTGGCAGTCTCGGGCTTTGGTGGCTGAAGGGCCAACGCCCGTAGCCAACGAGGGGGGTTCCGAATCCCAAAGTAAGAGAGTAGCTTGATAACGACGAGCATCCAAGTGGTGATGATCAGGCGGCTGACGTGCATGACATACTCGATCGCCAACAGCCACCTGCCACTCCGTTCTGTGGCGCCCACCCCGTCTCGCAACCGCCTGGCGGAAACGCTGTTCCGGGGGATCTTCTGAGCTGCCCTTTCCCTCGCGTAACCGCTCGTAGCGTTCGCTTGATCTTCCTTGACAGGTACGAGACCGATGACACCGACGGAGTCGAAACGGGAGCCCGATGTTCCGCCTCCAAGCCATTGCATCCTAAGCTCTTCAATCTCGCGGAACCGCTCGTCTTCCAACCAGGTATATCGCTTTACATTCACCCGATGATCTTCGTTCAGGTAGACAGCCTCACTAGCCATGGTAATGGCTCCAAAGCCAGCTCGAAGGAGGGCAGTATAGAAGTCCATGTCCCATCGGATACGGATATCGGAGAGAGATCCATTGGCCTGCATGTTCGCGTGGGCTCGAGCAAGGCGGTCTCTGAGGGTTGGGCGTTGTTGTCCTGTCTCAAGAGGGCTTTCAGGAGCAGCGAACGCTGAGAGCCCCATAGTTAGTACGTAGATTACACTGCAGATAAAGATGCCGCATATGATGAGAACATGCGGTACAAATCCAATAATGCAGACCGTAGGGAACCTCAAGAGTGCTTGAGCCGAGCTATCCTCAATGGAGAAAGTAACGGCGCCCCAGACAATGCTGCCCATAAAGCAAAGTCCCCAGAAACCAGTGTTGATCAAGCGGAATTTGGACTGTAGGTTGAAGACACCAAGTATTTGGCTAGTGAGATGGCTCATGGCGGAGAGAAACGCAACCAGCAAAACTTCTGGAGACGTGTTGACTCTTCTTAGAATCATGCTGCGCGTGACAGCAACAGCAGATCCCGCCAATGCCTGGGAAGAATTCCCCTTGCCCGTAAAGAGGCCCCAACCCAGCTGGTTGCTGATGGCGGCATCAGCTTCGGCAAAGGCCAATGAGTGCTCGAAAAGCGTCATGCCCGTCTCTGCGGCCACTGGACGGCCCTGAACCGTCGCAGAGAGAACCTCGATGAACTGGCTCACACAGAAGGTCATGAACAGAGGCCAGAGCCGGGACAAGGATCCTACTAGTTGCGGCTGCTCGTTCGAATTGTTATCCCATGGCACCATCCTTATAGCCTGGCAAGATTGTTTATCGGTTGCGCCGAAGAGCAGGGTCGAGCTCAAGCCGTGGAGAAAGTTATTCTTTTCGGAGAACATGAGGTCGGAGCTCTTGCTGGCGTTGCCCCAGCGCAAATCGGCGAATTCGGGGGATGTTTGGCACTGTATCGATTCGAGGATCCGTTCAACCTGCCAAGCGAGGACTAAGATAACCGGCAACCGGAGCGCAAGCCGCACTGTCCATGATAGCGTCAGTCGGCGGCGAGTAGCGGCGAAGATGTGTGTTCGGTTGAAGACCACAGCCATGACAATGCATGCTAGCGCCCACTTGCTTGTTGCGTAGCTGAAGACGCTCCCTAGACCTCTGGCGCCCTCCATTGTAAATCGCGATGCGAAGGCGGCTGACTCTTGGCCCGTAGCAGTGGCCGCGGCGGAAGACGATGCGGATTCGAGTATGGCTCGGGCGGCGTCGGCGGCAGACGTGCTGTCGGGAGCAGTCGTGACAAAGAAAGCGGCTGGGTCGGTCGACTCGGCTATGACGCGCTGGCCAAAGCCGTCAATGGCATCGGGGTAAAAGATATAGGAGCCGCCCAGCTTCCCCAGCTTCTTCACCATCCGGGGTCCTGCCCAGACCAAATCCTCGAGCGAAGGCGCCAGTTTCGTTACGTTGAAGGCATAACCCAGGCGCTGGGCGGTCCAGAGCGTGAAGTTGTGCCATGCGCTGGCATTGTTAAGCACCGAGACGGATACTGCTGTCGGGGCCAAGGCTGCCGCCGTTACAGCATCCGGCAGGGATACACTATCGTCCATGTCGGATCCTAAGGTATGGGATGGAAAGTGAAGGTATCACGGTGATCCTCTGAGAGGCTGAGTCACGACCGCCGGCTGCGTCGGCAACTGGCTAACCGCCTATCTTCACTTCTGTCTCTTCTTTGTTTTGTCTCTCATCTGGTGGTTTCGCTCAGGAAAATGTCCAGCATCTTCGCATGAGGACGGGTGTTGCTCGTGTAGGTAGTGAGCCGTTGGGTTCCAAGTTGTTTGATAAGGAAGTGGAAGTTCAGGTTGACCGGGATCCAAATAAGACGGAAGGAGAGGACCGCTGTTGCCGCGGGACGAGACACACTGCGACAGTGGGCAGAGCGGAGAGAACGAACTGACCGACACTGGATCGGAGCAATCAACTGCAGTGAAGCGGGATGAGGTAACTGGTGGGGCTCCACGCCCCGACGGGACTGTTAGCGTCGCGTCGCGCAGCTGAGCCCAGGTGCCCGTGGCGCCTCCTGAACCCGACGCTTCAGTTGAGTCCCTTGCTGGATTGATTCTTAGCTCTCCACCAGAAAAAGCGTCTCCACCAAGGAACGCACTTACACTTGGACATTGCACTTCAAGATTACTCGGTGATAACCGACGACAACACCTAGCGCAACAGCATATTGCGATCCTCACGACACGCGGATAGATCCTTCGTACCATTCAAACCGCTATTTTTAAACCGTCGAAACAATGGCTTCAGCAGGACAGGCCCCCATCGCTACGTATGTGTCATTGCACTCCGACACATACAAAGCACCGGCTGGTGTCGGGTGTTTTTCTCTAGTCAAGAGGTAATCCCAGGAGACGATCAAGCTAACCAAACCCATGTTCGCGTCTTGTGTAGAGTCTATGTACGCAATCTCGAGGAGCGCGTCAAGCCAGAGCCCCTCAAGGAGGCCCTGCGCACCATCTTCTCCGAGTACGGAAATGTGATTGATATCGTCGCCAAGACCAACCTCAAGGCCAAGGGCCAGGCCTTTGTGGTCTTTGACAAGCCCGAGTCGGCTCAAGCTGCCGTCGACGATCTCCAGGGCTTCGAGTTGTTTGAGAAGCCCATGGTGGTGGCCCTGGCGCGGACGAGGAGCGACGCTACCGTTATTCAGACTGGCAACGAGGAGGAGTTTGACCAGCACAAGCGCAGGCGCATTGCTGAGAAGGGTATGTTCCTTTCATCTCCCAATCTTCACTTGGCAACAAGGATATGGCCTAACAATCAACCATTACAGACAAGAAGAGAGCCCTCGAAGTCGCCGAACAGCAAAACCGCCTCAAGCGCCCTCTTCAGGGTGCCGCTCCCGATGGGCGCCCTGCTAAGAACCAACGCGGCGCCGGCCTCAAGGCTACTGGCCAGGGACCTGCTGCTGTCGTCCCAGACGAGTACTTGCCTCCCAACCGTATTCTCTTCGTTCAGAACCTACCCGACGACTTCACCAAGGACGACCTCACAGCCATCTTTTCCCGCTTCGATGGCTTCCGCGAAGTCCGTACTGTGCCTGGTCGCAGCGGTATTGCTTTCGTAGAGTACGACGCCGAGGCTGGTGCCATCACCGCCAAGGAGAACACGGCCGGCATGGCTCTGAAGAACGGCGAGAAAATCATGAAGGTTACCTACCAGAGACAGTAGAGCATGCCTGGAAGCATGCCTGGAAAAAGTCAACGAAAGGAGGTAATATTGTGCGATACAGGTGTTATGCACAGTATAGGTGAGTGGGATAAAAGGTTTCCGTTGATAATGGGCACCACTTGGGCAGTTTGCAAAGCGCCTTCTTTAGATACCCAATGCTACAACAAGAATAAAAACAAGACAAACTCCTTGATTGCGCCCATGCCCTTTACTTCCACAATTTCATGCAAACAAAACATTCTTGATCGTCATCGACAGTCCGTCCAGCCATCACACGTTCCCAGTACGTTAACAAGTACGTTAACAAGTTGACATCAAACTAAAAGATGATGTCTTCATCCTCCTCGGCAGCCAAGATATCTGCAGGGGTATCTTCCGGCAGGTCGGTCGCTTCTGGTGCTGCGGGTGCTTTGGTCGCTTGTTCACCTTCAGCATTCTCAGCCTCCGCAAGGGCTAACCGCTGCTGCTCTGCCTTCTTTGCTTTCATCTGAGCGTCGGTTTCCGCGTTGTCTCGTTGCTTCTTGGCAGCAACCTTCTTGAGTCTGTAGAACTCCTCTCTGTCAAGCTCGTCGAGTTCCGAGTTGATATCTACCATAGCTGTCAGTAATTTGCCCTTGGGTCAGAGCCTTGGGCAATATGACATCAACTTACACTTGATGGTGTTCTCAGTCCGGGGAATAATGACGTGCTCACTAGAAACTTTGTGTTAGTGACCCCATTGTACCTTTCCGAAAAGACGGAGAGGGTTCGCCTTACATCGCATTAACTCTTCGGTTGACGACCTTGATGACCTCATCAAGGATAACGAACGCCGTCTGCAGACTAGCCAGCTCAACCAAGGCCTCCACCGCTCTGGCGTACGTCTCGCGACACCGCTGCACCTGCTGACCACCCTTGCCCAGACCCGTCATGGCGAAGTCATTGTTGCCCTCGGTCTGGTAGGCCTCGAAGGCGGGGAGCAGCACACCCGAGACGTTCTCCTGCTTGGCGCGGATGCGGAATCGCGCCGACTTGGCCGACTCTTGGATCTGGTAGCCGATGTTGCCGCCGACGGCGTAGGTGACTTCGGCGAGGGAGAGGGAGGCGATCTGCATGACGCGGCCCATCTTGCGCTTGGCTTCGTCGATTCGGCGGGTGATTTCTGTAAGGAGTGGCGTGTCAGAGTCTCTATGCTTGAAGGGTACTAGTGGTTTCGAGTGGTTATGTACCTCTGAAACGTCTGTTTGAAGTAAAATTGGTTAGCACCAAGCTCTGTGTAAGTGTACGGATGGATATGGGCCGGGAGAGGAACAACGGACTTGGTGAGAGCTTCACTCTTTCTCTTGAGCAAGCTGTGACCCGTCTCGGCGCCCTTGAGCTTGGCTTTCATGATACCCAAGGACTGCCGTGTAGGGAAGACGGCCTCGCGATCCTACCACCACCACCCATTGTTAGTCAACGCCATGGACCCGGTTGTTGTCGATTGCGGGGGACCAGCAGCTAGGATGGATGTCATACCGCAGCTCCAGACATGTTTGCGATCCGGCAATGGCCAAGGTGTACTCGAGGTGGGGTAAGAGACTAAGGCGACAACAGGTCTGATTGTAGGAGTCGTGATGCTATCGCGACGACGACAGATAGGTTCGATATCGACTTGGGACGGGCCGTGGTCGGTGGAGCTCGATGTTTGGAGCTTGGATGAGATCGAGACGGGGTTCGTTCCAGGTGATGGCGTCGTGGATCATTGGCCGCCCACTGCAAGTCCGCCCTACGTAACAACTGGATCCAGCCAGGCCTCCCCGGGGATGCGGCTGCCACCTGCTGCGGGTCCTAACTGTTGCCAAGGTCTGGGAGGTTATCAGCAATTAACCCCACTGAAATTGGCTCTTGTTTTAGCGGGACATCTGCCAAATGATCGCTCTAACTCCGTAAATGGGAGGCTGGTCTGAGCTTTCGCGAACTCGTGTGAACAAGGTTGAACTTCGAGACGAGCCGGGCTCCCAAGAAAAAAGAATCACGGACAAAACACAGCGACAACAAGCCAGCGAAAACGAAACCCCGTCGCCGTCCGCCCATTCTCCAAATCTTGTCGAGAGGCTGGCCCAAAATCGTGGGAATACGGCAGGAATGCCTCTAGGGACCTTTGCTCCTTGAACATCGATTTTATCCAGCGACGCCACTCCCGGTCTTCTTCTGCAATCCAACGCGGACCACCCGACCCTTCGCCATGTCTATCCTTTCACGCGCCTCCGACCGTCGCCCAGACCTCTCCTTGGTCGTATGTCTTTTCCCTCCTCTTGTCCAAGGTCTCTGCTAATCTGATTTGTGTACCGGTAGAGCGAGGAGGACTTTCCCTACGAACAAGACATCGTCCGTAACCCCGGCAGCACAAAGCCATGGCTTGCATATATCGAGGACAAGCTTCAGAATGGGACGGTCCAGGAGCAGGCATATATCATGGAGCGCGCCTGTGTGCAGCTTCCTCGATCTTATAAGCTTTGGAAGATAGTGAGTGCCGGAACTTGCCCCATGACCCAACATGCCAACTGACTTGGTCGCCAGTACCTCCGGTTTAGGACGAAGCACGTTTCGAAGCTCAATGCCGCCATCTTCGCCTCCGAGTACCAAAAGGTCAACAGCCTTTTCGAGAGGGCGCTCATCCTCCTCAACAAGATGCCTAGGATATGGGAGATGTATCTCAAGTTTCTGATGCAGCAGCCGCTTGTGACACACACACGACGCACCTTCGATCGGGCCCTCCGCGCTCTCCCCATTACGCAACACAACAGGATATGGGCTCTGTACCGACCCTTCGCCAACTCGGCCGAAGGCGAGACGGCCGTCAAGATCTGGCGCAGGTACATGCAGGTTCACCCAGAGGATGCCGAGGACTTCATCGAGTTGTTGGTAACGGTGGGGCTATATACGGAAGCCGTCCACAAGTACATCGAGATCCTCAACAACCCGCGATTCACGAGCAAAAACAGCAAGGGACACTACGAGCTGTGGAGCGAGATGGTAGATTTGCTGGTCGAGCATGCGACGGAGGTGGAGACGGGGCATGAGACGGGAATCGACGTCGAACGCATCATTCGCAGCGGTATCGAACGATTTGCCGACCAGAGGGGTAAGCTGTGGTGCGGCCTGGCGACCTATTGGATCCGACGAGGCAGCTTTGAACGCGCACGAGATGTTTTCGAGGAGGGCATTACGACCGTCATGACCGTTCGAGACTTCACCCTCGTTTTCGATTCGTACACGGAGTTTGAGGAGTCCATCATTAGCGCCCTGATGGAGATGGCATCGACCCGGGCTGAGAAGGGAGAGGTGGACGAGGTGGCTGATTTCGATTTGGATATCCGGATGATGCGGTTCGAACATCTGATGGACCGCCGACCCTTCCTCTTGAACGATGTTCTGCTGAGGCAAAACCCCAACAATGTCACGGAGTGGGAGAAGCGTGTGGCTCTGTGGGGCGACAATAAGGAGGAGGTTGCCAAGACTTACCTTGATGCTATTGAAGCTATCCAACCAAAGAAGGCAGTGGGCGCACTTCACCAGTTATGGTCCAATTACGCCAAATTCTACGAGGCTGGAGGGGACCTTTCAAGTGCCCGAAGAATCATGGAGAAGGCCGTCAAGGTCCCTTATAAGTCCGTTGCAGAGTTAGCAGACATGTGGATCGAGTGGGCAGAGATGGAGCTTCGAAACGAGTGCTTCGACGAGGCCATGAGGGTTATGGCAAAGGCGGTACAGGCGCCCAAGAGGTCTACGGTGGACTACTTCGACGAAACACTCTCGCCACAACAAAGGGTTCACAAAAGCTGGAAGCTGTGGAGTTTCTACGTTGACCTTGTGGAAAGTGTCAGCTCCCTGGATGAGACCCGCAAGGTGTACGAGAGGATATTCGAGCTTCGCATCGCCACTCCCCAGACAGTGGTCAACTACGCCAACCTTCTGGAGGAGCACAAGTACTTCGAAGAGTCGTTCAAGATCTACGAGCGCGGTCTCGATCTATTCAGCTACCCTGTGGCCTTTGAGCTCTGGAACCTATACCTCACCAAGGCCGTCGACCGCAAGATCAGCATCGAGCGCCTCCGGGATCTCTTCGAGCAAGCCGTGGAAGACTGCCCGCCGAAATTCGCCAAGGTTATCTACCTCATGTACGGCAATCTCGAAGAGGAGCGCGGCCTCGCCCGCCACGCCATGCGTATCTACGAGCGGGCCACCCGCGCCGTCGCCGACGAGGACCGCGCCGACATGTTCAACTTCTACATCACCAAGTCAGCCTCCAACTTCGGCCTGCCCTCGACGCGGCCCATCTACGAGCGCGCCATCGCGGCCTTGCCCGACGCCGAGGCCCGCGACATGTGCCTCAAGTTCGCCGACATGGAGAAGCGGCTGGGCGAGATCGACCGCGCTCGCGCCATCTACGGCCACGCCTCGCAGTTCTGCGACCCGCGCACCAACCCCGGCTTCTGGGCCAAGTGGGATCAGTTCGAGGTGCAGCACGGCAACGAGGATACCTACAAGGAGATGCTCCGCATCAAGAGAAGCGTGCAGGCGCAGTACAACACGGACGTCAACTTCATTGCTTCCCAAGCACTGGCGAGAAGTCAGCAGAAGCGGATGGAGGAGGAGGCAGCAGGAAATGGAGGAGGAGAGATGGACGCCGAGGTTGCGGACGCGATGGCGGCGCTGGAGAGACAGGCGCGCGCGCCCGTGGGCTTTGTGGCAGCTTCTGAGGGGCCGAAGGGCGGCAGTATTCCGGTTCAGCCTGTTCAGGTTCATAACCCGGATGCTATCGATCTTGATGAAATGGATGAATGATCACTACTTTTTCTTTTTCTTTATTGTTTGTGAAGAGCTTCTTTCATTTGTCGTTTTTCCTTGGGTTCGGGCTGTTGCGCGTGGATTTTCTGGTTTTCACGGCGGGGTTGGCCTGTATTGTACATAGACTGGAACTGGGAAGGGGGCCGGCTACTTAAACATTTATCATCACATAAACACAACTCACATTGAACGCTTCCATTCATTGAACTGGGTTGACAGGGGAAGGACTAGAACGGGCTGGAAATATCTCTTCGGTTTCTTTTCGTTACATCACTTAAGGACTGGCGGCTCGTGGAGACTGCCCAAATATTTTTGACTGTACGCAGGCAGACAAGGGAAAAGGGGAATGAAGGCTAGGGGTTTCGGGGTGCATAAGAACAAACCTATCTCCAATTGACCATCACAACCAATGCTGCAAAGTTGAGCAACGTCACAGCTTCTCATTCATGTTCTTGATAAGCGCAGCATAGTCGGTCTGGATGAACAACTATATATGTGTCGAACTATTAACATGTCGATAGTAATAAGCACCCATGCTACTCTTTGCTTGTGGAGAGATCTTGTTCATATCTCATTGAGAGGAATTTCCTATTCCAAAACAGAAGAAAACGAATACCGTCAATCGGAAATAGTGATAGTACAGCCCGTCAGAAAGATAAACATCAACGATCATGTCATATAAGCATCTCTCCTCCTCCTCCATCAACCAAAACCAACAAGCACACAATCGACAAAAGCCAACTCAACCCATCGAACAACCGGATATCATCTCAACAGATCCTCCCTCCCTCATATCAATTCTTTTCCTGTCCATGCCCTCTTGTGTTCCCATCCCATTTCCGCTCGCTCGCTTACTTCACATTCTGATATCCCTTCTCCATGTGTTTCTGATGGAAGGCAGTGGCATAGTTATCGTCAATGTGGCCGTCCCGCGTCTTGGGCACGGCGTAGATGGATCCCTTGCGCTTTTGGAAGCGGCTTGGTGGTACCTTTGAGGCGTCTGCAACAACGACGAAAAGGGAGTCAGGTTAGTTTTTCTTGGGTCGGACATGATGATAGTGACGGAGGGGGGAAAACACCCAGAAAGAAAGGGATGGGGAAAGGGAAAATGGTAATTGAAACTTACCCCATTCGGCACTCATCCGACGGTCTGCCGGAGAGGTGGGAGAGTCGGAAGTAGCCGAGACGGGACTGAAGTTGGTGAATGTGGGAGTTGCTGTTTCCGAGTTGCGATGTTGTACCGGTTGTTGTTCGCTGTGGGTGGTTGTGGTTTTGTGCGTCATGGTGTTGGGGTCCCAGGAGGTGGTGGTCGTCCTGGTGGTGTCGATGGTGATGGGGGCTTTGTTTTGCTGTTGTTCTGTGAAGTATCAAAGTCGAGTCAGGGTATGCTCTTGTCTGCATTTCCAGAGAGGATTACTTACCAGACATGGTGTCGGAGTCTCTGGCGAGTTTTCTGATTGGCTCAACGTTCGAAGTGTCGTACTAACTGGTATGGTAGATAGATTATGGGTCCGTGAGATGGGACGTGGAGATTGTAATTCTGGAGATGGATAATGGCAGAGAGATAGAGATGAAGAGTAGTGGAGAGTGGTTGATAAGCGAGTCGGAGTGGTCTTTAGGTTATAAGTAGAGGTGTAGTGCTGACAGGATGACTACTAGGTATCTCGGAGCGAAGAATGTTTAGGATATTTGACGGAGGAGAAGATGATGGTGATGATGGAAGGAAAAAGAAAAGATAATCGGAGGAACCAGTACGTAAACGCTTCCCCTCCAAGGAATCGACTCGGGTGGCACCTGACCACTTCGATGTGATCGAGACGCACTAGTAGTTCTCAAGTAGGAAGGGAAGGCACAACAAGGTCGGGGGCCGTGCTGTGCTCTGACTGGAACTCGAAGTGTGGCTCCCAGTGTCATTGTTTGTTGCTCTTTCCTCCTTCTGCTACTCTGGATATCAGTAGGTATCCCAGTCTCCGATCCGGGCAATGTGATTGGCTCGGTGCCGTGTAAGTGACGGAGAGCGTCTATCATTCCCAATCCTCGAGCCAGTGGTTTCCTGACAACCCTGACGATCCCGACCGGCACTTTCAATCTCGACGCATCCATCTTGCAGTCGCCCGTCCGAGTAGCACGCACTCTTGTCACTTCGCTGTTTGGGATTGCCAATCATCCACCGAGAGCTGTCACTTGTGTGGCCAGCAATACAGCCCCAAAATTCAATATCGCCCAGTCGCGCCAGTCCAATCTCGATCGTTGCCTTCGGGATAAAGGTGGTTAGAATAAGCTCAAAGCAGCCCAAAAGCGGCAGTCCGATCGCCACTCATCCATTACACGCTACCTGCTTGACGTCATGCGGGGAAGGAGAAAGAGGAGTACGTAACGGCTCGAGCGCGGTTGGAGTAGAGAAAAAGGCCCAGGCGTACACTAGATACTAATCTTTCAACCTATCACTACGTCCGTTTGTCAGTGTTTCGGCACGCGAGTCGTTTCTCCTTGTGAGTTGTGACAGCCTCAAAGTGAAGATATCTTGGCGGTTCACTTCTGGCAAGCATGACAGATTGGGATAGGTAAAAGTTTAAACATCAACCATTGAATTGTCAGTGACAGTCGGGGAGCACTATCCAGATCCCAAGTTTCCCACCCTAGTCACACTCTGCTTCCCCGTCCCCCTATCTTTACTTGACCCCAATATCCTACACTCCATTTAATTGACATCCCAGTTCAAATCACTCATTTCACTTTCCAACCCATCGTTTTCTTGTTCATACCCGTCGTAGCACCGTCAAGAACACTACCGGAGAGAGGTATTGCCCCTCTACTCGTCGTCTTCGTCGTGCTGCCACTCCTCCAAATCCTCCAAAGAATCATTCTCAAGGTCAGAACGCTTGGCAAAGTACCTCCTGGCAAGAGGGCGCTTGTTAGACTTGACAGATTCGGTGGTAGTGGTGTTGGTGTTGCCACCACCAGTTCCAGCACCAGCACCAGCACCGCCGGCCATCTGGACGGGCACGACACCACCGAAGCCGATCGGGTTCTGGCACCGCACCAAGCACACGTTGTTCTGACCAGCGGCGGTTCCGGTGCAAGTTTGGCCGGCAGGGATGGAAGCGACCAAAGGGAAGTCAGTCGTGGTAGCCTGTTGAGGGTTGTTAGTCGATGATCTTATCATCCAAGTGGTGGTAGGTAGGGACTCACCCTAGAGAGACCGAGCCTGCCCGGGACATTCGTCGCGACATTGACCTTAGTCCATTCCGTCGCCTTCGCATCCGAGTTGATCATGCAACTAAACGGTCCAGCTCCGTCCTGGTTGATCTGATGGAGCGTCATCTTGACCGAACCACCGGCCGTCACCTGCGGCAGCGAACCCCCGGTATTGTCAAGGATCGCCTGGGTGCCCTTCTCAACATCGTTGGCGCCCCCTTGTATCGTCTGGCCGACCGTCTTGGCTGCCTGGCCACGGAATCGAGTGGTGTCCACCTGGAAGGGGGTTTTTTTGGTTCCGGTACGGGGAGTGCTGGGGTCGATGCCCAGGGCCATACCCTTGCCACCGGCGTCGCCTACTGCGGCGATGATGGCGCCATGACCGGCTACCAGGGGAGCAAGAGCGAAAAAGCTCATGAGGATGGACTTGAGAGATGCCATTTTGTCTGCGGTGTTTTGAAGGTTTTCTTTTTGTCGATTATGTGTTGGAAAAGTCAAAAATGATGGTGGGTGCACAGCACAAAAAAGTCGTGGATATAACCTGAACCGGCAGGAGAGAGGATTAAAGGGTGCTGAGGAAGGAAGATTGAAGAGAAAACCGGAGTGTGACTGAAAGGGCTGGGCCTGCCTGCTGAATTGTTGATGATGATTGTGATGATGGTGATGATGCTGATGAAGCCAAAAGTCAAGTCCAGCAGAGAGGAAGCCAAGGTCGGTATTTATACATTTTTCTTTCGTGACACCGATACTGTCGGCGAGGGTGACATCGTGATGTTTACGCTGCCGTCCTCCGGCGTTTCTCCCCCTGGTCTTAAGGGGCCGGGTTTCGAGTTTCGATGTCTGATCTTGCGCAGGGTTCGCTGTAGCTCGGCGTTTGATGCTTGGCACGAAACAAGGCGTCTGAGATTATAATGGTGTCGACATCGGCAATCGTTGATTGTACTCGGGTCTGTTTGCGGGAGAGGTTGGGAATAGTGGGTGACAGGAGATGCTATCTCGAGTCGAACTTGCACTCCCTGCTATCGAACAACCCGTTTTCAACTGAACGGGTGAAAACTTCAAGTTGCCCACGTTATTTGATAGTTCGTCTTGCATGTAGACGATTATCAATAATATTCGATGCAATTGCCTGGGTCACCTGAGAAGTGTGCATCGTCGAGGCATCGGCAGACTCACTCAAGTCTAGTGCCGCTTCACTTGGGCAACATTTGTGTCCGATGCTATTTCCGATGCCCTTCAACATCGTCGGCATCATTGCGGTTTTCTGGGCGATATAGTCAAGGTCATTGCTTTATACTTAGCCTTCGGTCTGTCTCGATCCGACTTATGCCGGTGGTTTTGTGGTATTCTTCGTCGACTTCGGCGAAGAACCTTTTTAACCTGTAGCATCAACTAGTATTCTGACATTCTCTTTCTGCTATGCCGCAAAACTTCGGGTTAGACAAACGGGTTAAGGTCTGTATTTGACTTTGACTTGACGTGCCTCTTGGTAGCGAGGCCCATATCAGAGACGTGACACTTGTAGTTTCTTTTTTGGGACAAGGGGGGGGGGGGTGGGCTGCTCAACGGAACAGGGCCTTGATCGATGTCCCCGATATTTCTCTCGCATGTGACATAGCCATGCCTCTCTCTTTTTTCTTCCTGTCTCATTCTCGGCACTGGTGGTATCCGAAGTTCGCGTACCAAGCCACCGAGCCAAGTGCCCAGGTGCCAACCCAAACAAGCTTTGTTGCCGCGAGTAGATCATGTCAAGCCAAGCCGGGGCCGATATGGGCCGTGAACTGTGTACGATCCATCGATGGATGGATGCGACAATGTATGCTGGGGGAATGGTGGCTGGCGCCTTGGCTTGAGATCTTCCTAAACGAAACATTAGATCGTGGTATTGTAAGATAAACGGATTTGGGGTGGGAGGGAAAAGGGGAATTGAGCCTCCAGTCCAGCGGCGAAAGACTCAAATGCGCGCAAGAACGGCGTCGGTGAAACACCTCTCCTCGCATCGCCTCGTCTCGCGTAGAAGTTCTGGAGGTAGCGCATAAACGTGAAGTGGCAGATAGGCGTCTGGTGAGGTAGCCCGTCGTCTCGCTCAGACAAGGCATAGGGAGCTTCGAGGCTTGTATGGCGCCTTGCGACTGGACAACCGACTGAGACTCGAGGGTTTGTTGTGACGATGTCGAGACTTTCCCGTCGCAAGGACTACTACATTCAGTTAGCAGTCCAGCTGCCAGCACCTCCTCCGACTTCTCACCATCAACGGGTTTCATCACCATGCCTGGGATGTCGTCGATCGGTCTGTATCAATCGCCCTACCAACACCACTGCCGGACCTATCGCAGCCCTCTGCCCAGCCGCTGTGGGTCACCCTCTCGTTTGAGCCAAGCACTTCCGCATTTTGCGCAGTACTAGATAGTTCTGACCTTCTCCTCAATCATCACCTCTCAGCCTCACGGCTTCAACAGGTTCCGATGCCGTCACACTCGCGTGAAACGGAGAATGCCACCTACCCCGGATCGGCCTGGTTGTTGAGCCGCCCCCTACCCCCTGTTTCTGGCTCGTCTGTGCAAGGTGTTTATTTGAAGATGAGGTATAGCATTGTTGAAGCAAAGGAGGAGGGAAGCCTGATGGACCAGTCGCATCAGTGGAATTGTTGATGTGTTGATGGATGACCCGAAGTGTTGGAAGGAAGACTGTTAGATTGCGATGAAATGGTTGGATCAAACTGGAAGCCCCTCGCGAAAACCTGTCAACATCGCTTTCGATGCGAGTTGGCCGTCCACTGGAAGGAAGACGACCAAAAAAAGAGCGACTAGATTACCAAAACAGACCGAGAAAAAAGAAGCACAATGAAGGTAGTCACGGCGAGTCAAATTTCATGGAAAATGAACAAGAAAAAAGTGCAAGAGATGAGGTCGTGCCCGGGTTCGAACCGGGGTTACTGGAAGGTTTTGATGAGTTTCAAAATCCAGAGTGATAACCACTACACTACACAACCTGCAACTTATTGTTGTTTTTCGCTGCTTGTTTTAGTACTTATGTACCCCACCTCACCCATGCTCAATAGCAGCACCATTGCACATAACACACACAACCGCCTGTCGACGTGGCCATCTGAATAGAGAGAGCTTCACAAACCCAAAATAACTCATCTTACTCAATCCAACTCGACTCGACTCCACTAAAAACAATTCACTTCGAGACCCCTACGGCGAGTTACAACTCAATACGACGGTTCCAAGTTGAGTTTGGCAAGTTGCCCGCCTTCTTTGAGTGCAAAACTTGTCGTATGAGGCCAATTATACGCAAACCGTACCAGAACAAACGTAGTCTTAGTTGCTGAGTCGTTGTATTTGTTGGATATCGTATCGAATTTGTCCATCCACTCTTTTGGCAAACCGAACTTGCTGACATCCCGATTCTACTCCGTTCTAGGCAGAACTCTAGACTACATGACATATGGTCTATGTACACTAGATAACATGAGACATGCAGCAATGCATGGCTCCGTCCTCCCTTTTCAGAAATCTTTTTCACTTAGTTGCCTTCGACCGAGTTACCGATTGATGAAACTGGGGAGTGAGTCAAACGAATGGGAGCTGGTTCTGGGTATCGGGGCTGATCAGCGATTCGTACAGTTAGCACATATATCTGAAGAGTTGGAACAACCATAATGTCAGATGCACAAACCTCCCACCCTTCGTATCGTAGATGTCCTGGGAACAACGGGATCATCATGTCGCCGACTGTTTCTCAGTTCAGCAGAAGCGAGTGATGTCGACGTTGTTCGCCCAATATTGCTACCCGTTGCATGGTTGTTCGCGCTGCTGGACTGGGTATAACGACCTGAGCGAGGGATTGCCGGCAAAGTGTTACTGAGAGAGTCTCGCATGGATGAGAAACGAGTGCCTGGCTCACCCATAGACATGTGGCTAGCTGGGGTTCCGGGTATAGCAACTGCAGATTGATTAGTGTTATGTCAGTGTAGCCAAGTAAGAGTGAAGATTTACATTGGGGGTCCATCGGCTTATTCCAATTGTCCAAGCTTTCTGAACCCGAATGCCTTCTCGATGACTCAAGGTCATCGGGGAAGTAGTTGGTTCTCGATCCGATCACACCAGAATTCTGCCCTTGGAGGTCATACCGATTCGTCTCTGGGCCTATCCTCGAGCCCATGACATCAGCCGGATCGTTGGCTGGCTGACTTAGCAACACCTTTTGCTTGAGTTTGTTGTAGAGCTCCTGAGCCTGCTCCAACTTCTTGCTCTTCTCGGCCAGTGTGCGGCGGAGATCTTCACATTTTCGACGGAGCCCTTGCTCTTCAAGTTCCATATCTGAAAAAAAATGTGAGCCCGTTGTGCACAACATGCCAAAGAGATTGACAGCCTGGAGATACCTTTGATCTTGGCCGTCAAGGTGGATATCCTGGTGTTCCCTTGATTCCACACGCTCTCAACTTCACGCTCGAGTGAGACGCAATGAAGCTGCAGATTTCTGTTCATCTGAGACTGACGTAGGCTAATATCTGGATGTCAGCATCTGAAGACACAAAAACCAAATGAATGGAGAGCGGTAAGAAAGGTCTCAAGACCGACATTTGGTTTGTCATCTGATACGACCAGAAACTTAGGGCTCTTCCTGCGCACTCCATGACGACCGTAGGACTTAGGCCACACAAGATGACGGATTTCCACTCTTCTGATGGACGAAGAAGCTGTCTACCTGTCTCAGCCTCATTCAGGGGCTGACGACAGACAGGACAGGTATAGGGTCCCTGACTGGTGAAGCCGTGGCGACTTGCGCAGTCCATACATATTGCATGGCTAGGAATTTGTCAGCTGAATGGACTGGGACGATAGTATCAAATTGCCAACCGACCTGCATGCAGTCACCAGGGCTTGACCCGTCAACTGGGCGCCGCATTTGTTAACATTGCAGGCCAGATCTTGCTCCATCGCTTTTTAGCTAAGAAGCGTGAGTGGTGAAGTTGAATGCGAAAGAGCGAGAAGGGGTAATGGAAAGATCAGCCCGAGAAGAGCACTGAATGCACTTTATCAGCGGCAGGATGTCTGAGACGAAGAATTGGAAGCCGGGAGAAGAGCAACAGGAACTGATCATGACGACATTTTTCGAGGAAATGCAACAAACTCGAGGGAAGAAATGCACGAGCGTGACTTCTTGGTGATGGCATCTGTAACGCGCCTTCCATTTGTAGGTAACCATCAAGTGTTGATCTTTGAGAAGGAGCGAGCCGTGGCCACAAGCGGGCCGGGCAGCATCATGCTGAATCAGACCGACTCGGACTTAGGTCGATTCCAGTAGTAAGACGGAGCAAATGGAGATACCTAGACGTGAGTTGGAAGAAGCCATCTCAGCCCACTTCTGTTTGCATGGACACTTGACGAAAGAGGTTGAAATCTTAAGCTTGGTGATAAACATATGATCTGCTGCAAGTCCGCGTCCGGATGAATCTCGTTGTTTGTTTCGAATTTCGATGCAAGTTTTGCACTTGCAGCATGAGCCGACTATGAGGAGAACCGGGAATTATGGAGGGAATTGCAGACGTAGTCGCTGTTTGAAAGCTCTGTACTCAAGCAGCATCGCAACTCTGCATCTCATATCGTTGATTGTATCGATACTTGGTAGTGCTATGAAAGTATCGCGAAGTGGTTCATGTCAACAAATCCAGACACGCGTGACAACTTGGCAGCCATCAAGGTTCCTTCACCAGCCACATACGCCACGCATAGCTGCACGCCAACTCCCCAAGCAACCCCTCCCCGTGGCGGTGCTGCAGCTGTTCCAACCGTTGTCAGCAAGGTGGTGATCCACCAGAGGCTCTCAAACCCCACCGCTTCGCGACCTCACAACCACGACCTACGTATAACTACGTAACAGCTTCTTCTCGGTCGCGACAGATGTACCATTAGCTGGACAAGGTTATAATCCAAAATGACTGATATTGTAATGGACCAGACGCCGCCCATTCTTCAGGGCCCCTCGGAAAAAGAACGGAAATATGATCGCCAGTTGCGCCTATGGGCAGCGAGTGGTCAGGCCGCCCTTGAGTCGGCAAACATCCTGCTCGTGAACTCTGGCGCTGGTACAGTGGGTGTCGAGACCCTCAAGAACCTTATCCTGCCAGGTACTGTGCTACTTCGAGTTCACAATCAGACCAACAGAACTCTCCGATGCTGATATGAACAACTATAGGCATCGGGCGGTTCGTGATTCACGACAATGCGCTGGTGGACGAGGCCGATCTGGGTGTCAACTTCTTCTTGGACGATAGCTGTTATGGGAAACCCCGAGCACAATGCCTGGCAAGCCTGCTTGGGGAGTTGAACCCGGAAGTAGAGGGAGATTGGTCGCCAAAGACCAAGGTAACGGAACCAAGAGGGCATGGCCCAACTCTGCTGTGAAGCTCACTACTAACTTGACGGAAGCAGAACGACTCACTGGGGTCACTCCTCAAGAAGTCCCCCTTATTTACCGCCATCATGTACACATACCCTATCAACCATGTCGAGCTGGAGTCCCTCGAACAATACAGCAAAGAACACAAGACGCCACTAATAGCAATCCACTCGACTGGCTTTTATTCGTATTTTACCGTCAGACTCCCAGGAACATTCCCGATAGTCGACACTCACCCAGACGAGACGGCAACCAAAGACCTTCGACTCCTCAACCCCTGGCCCGAGTTGGTCGAGTTTGCCAAAAATATGACCAAGGATATCGACGGCTTAGACAACTTTGAGCATGGTCACCTGCCATACGTGGTAATATTGCTTCATTACTTGGATCAATGGAAGGCAACACACAATGGCGCCTACCCCTCAAATTATAAGGAGAAGACAGAGTTCAGGCAGCTAGTGCGAGATGCTGCCAGGACAGACAATCCCGAGGGTGGCGAGGAGAACTTCGACGAGGCTGCTGCTGCCGTGCTAAAAACGGTCGCCCCGTTTTCTCTACCATCAGGACTAAAGGAGGTGTTTGAGTACGAGCACAAGGACCCTGTACGTTGCAACGTTCCCCGCAGATTTTCCTCGGTAAAGACCATGTCTGCTGACACGATGCTTATAGATCCAAGAGAGGTCAATGTTCTGGATCATCGCGGACGCGGTCAAGGTATTCTATACTAAGCACGGCTCCCTGCCACTTCCGGGCAATGTTCCGGACATGAAGGCCCAGTCCAAGGTCTACGTCCAACTCCAGAACATCTACAAGACCAAGGCTCGCAAGGACGCGGCCGAAGTCCTGCAGACGGCACAAGCGATTGCGGGGGCGGGACGAGAGGTGGATCCTGCAGAAGTCGACCTCTTCTGCAAGAACGCAGCATTCGTCAAGCTGATCAATGTAGAGGGTGAAGGAGACACTGCCCCTCTTGGCAGCAAAGAGCGGCTTCAACAGGTGCTTCGTAAGTTCATCTCTCCTCTTTTGATGATGGATGGAACCCTTGTGTGTTGCTCACTGCAACCGCGGGCTTCATCATGAGCTCCTAGACCCCGGAAAGAAGATGAAGTATCGGTGATATATTAACATATTGCCACAGGAGCGGAAATGGCCAATGACCAAGTCGCGGAAATGACATTACAGCCCATGTCGCTCTTCCCCGTTTACCTGGCTCTGAGGGGTCTGGCGTATTGTGGCAACGCATCAGCCGACAAGACGCAGATCGTCGAAGCCGTCAAGAGCTTGCTCTCCGATGATCTATCAAGCGAGGAGTACGGGGACTTGAAGGAGAAGATGGCCAATCTCGCAGAGGACCTCGCCCGAGCCGTGTACGGCGAGCTACACAACATCTCCGCACTTACGGGTGGTATGGTGGCTCAGGAGATGATTAAGATCATCACCAAGCAGTACATCCCCATCGATAACACGTGCGTATTCGACGGCATCAAGAGCCGAACTCAGGTCTTCCGTGTGTGAGAGAGGAGGGGGAGGGTTGAGGCAACTTGAAAATGAGGAGGGACTGTGGCCAAGCGATACGCCTCTCAGTTCTGAACACAAGGAGGCAGAGAGGCAGTGTCAGAGGTGGCGATCAGAAGGAATCAGGGATGGATGGATGGGTGGGGAGGTCAAGAGAAACTTGGATTGGCTCTGGACCCAGCTGGGACCCAGATCCTGTCACTACGATCGTTATCTGCTGTCCTTGATGGAGGCATCTCCGAAGGCCGACGATGGACCATGATGCGGGTCCTCTTCCCGCTTGGCCGGTAGCAGCCAGCGCTTGCGAAAAAGGAACTCTCGATTTGGCAATGAAGTGAGGATAGGAAATGATCAGGGGCATTTGGAATAGACGGGCAGGCGCTGCCGGGGGCTGAGGAGCTGGTTGGGGGTGTGCTTTGCTTAAGGCAATAGGGGTCTTGAGCCTCGACCCGAAGACGATCGGGCTTTGGCACTAGGATAATCATGGAATCTGAAAGAGATTGAGCCCGCAGACCCCATTGCACCCACTCACCCCTTTCCTCAAGAGCAAGGCAGATCAGAGCTAATGAGATAGAAATGATAGTAGCGAAAAAGCAGCAACTTCGAGAGCAGCGTTCAAGAGGTAGACAGACTAGAAAGGCAAGAATGAAAGGAGAGTACGAAACAAGAAAAAAAAATGGAGCAGGAAAGAAAGACTTGGGCAGCGTGATGTCTATACCATACCTACATTTTTATGTGAACGGGCATGAAACATGGAACGCACCTGCTGGGTGACTTCATGCCATGCTTTGAATCCATACAGGTCTTTCTGAGCCTGTCTTCATATATCGTGGCGAGCCTGTGTAAACCAGTTCTTTTCTGGGTAACTTGTTCCTTCAGGAAAGCGGTCGTGCGTCATTACATGGCCATTGTCAATGCCCAGGTCTCCGTTTACACAAAAGTCTCCAGATAAAAGATGAGATTGATACACTTTTGTTGATGAGGTGAGGTCAAATACTGGATTTTTACCACCCTGGATGATCTAATTCCCCTTCAAACTCAGCCAAGGAGGAGCCCGGACTCCCACGAAAGTTCCTTGGTCTTTCGTTCATCATCTTTTCCCTTTCCACATGAAGTCATAGTCTCTCATCATTATCTGTGGTCATCAGAACCTAATTCAGGCAAGACTACTTTACTACTCTACAGTATCAGCATGCATGTTTTGCCTGGATGGATGGATGGATGGACGATACTAAAATGGATGAATGGATGCTGGCTGTTTCGCGCTTCGGACCGCAGGTCCTGCTCCCTCAATCGCTCAATGCCACCCTCACAGCTCACACTAGCGTCGTAAGGTACGTAAGGTTAAAGGGCACACACCTTATGTTTTTGGATGGCGCGGTGTGCTGGTGCTGATGTTCGGCGATAACGAAGATACTGTAGGTGAGTGTGCGAGATGCGAGTGTGAGACTCATTTTCCGTTTTCGATATGTGTTTTCCTATGCGTTGGTTTTCACAAAAGCACTTAAAAGCTAACCCGTTCGTCTTGCCCTTGTTTTTGTGGTTTTGCTTTTTTTCGAATTCATGGAGACTGAAATGGAAAGGTGTGCAATAGTGAGACCGTCTCTGTTTTACATCTGCAGCCATGTGGCGAGGTGTACGTGAGGCTCTTTTGTCTTACTATCCCATCGATCGCTGTGTAAACTTTCCCATTCAACAGGATCATCTTGAATCTTGACGATGACCTCAAGACATAATGTCTGCGAAGACTTGTTGACAAGATTCTGGGAGAACACCCGCAGACTCACCATTGTCCGGTTGAAAATGTTTGAAATGATGACTTCGTGTCGTCGTTGCGATGTTCCATTGCATGTTCCAATGCCAGGTACAAAGGTTACACGCCGGCGAATCGTCGGGCTGGGCGGCCGATATTTGCGAATCACGGTTGCAATGCTCGACAGCCCTCACGGAACTCTGGCAGCTTTGTCCCGATACGTACCCCTTACAATACATGCAAGTGGTTGCGTGTGGATAAAGGGTGTTGTGCATCAGGGTACACTGTAGTGTAGCTGTCCAAGGTAAAGGGATATCGAGAGCGCCATACAGAAACAACCCCCCAGTAGCCATATAACGGTACAGAACCGTACGACGGACCGGTACGAGTTCATTGTAGGTACGCCAACGTGCCATCAACAGTTCATGATTGTCTTTGGGATGACTGACGATAACTGACAAGGTAAAAACGAAGGCGGTGAAGGATGGAAGTCTGTCGACGAAGTGATTAGTGACCTGACCTGGCCTATCAATATCCCTGCGATCCACCCTGAGCGCACGGGCTTGACGGACATGGTAACCAGATCGCCCGGCGGACGAGGGATGCGGACTTGGCCGGCGATTGAGGAATCACGAAACCTTGAAACACGCCAACTTGCAGTACGAACGAATTTTCGTCGAGGACCCGAGCGAGAGTAGGAGTGTGTTTCGTTCCCAGTTATTCCACACGTGTGAGACAGGAGACAGCAAAGCAGCTTGGAATTTGAAGGGTTGAGGAAGGTCAGGAACGGAAGGGTGGGAACGGAAGGGTGGAGGAACGGAAGGGTGGAGGAACGGAAGGGTGGAGGAACAGAAGGGTGGAGGAACAGAAGGGTGGGTGAGTCTTCCAGAAGTACCTCCTGATACGATAGTCCAGGGTAGGGTTAAAAAGAGGCCCACTAGGATAGGGGCCAGATCGGTAACAGACCCGAGCCCTAGGGCCGGGGACTGAATGGATACTTAAGTACACTAGGGAGGATTCATTCGACCGTTTTCTGAGAAACGGTCTTCTGAATGCAAAGGAACATGGCCGAAAAAGTAACAAATTAAATGGCCCGAATCAGCATCACCAAGTGTGTGATAATGGATGTTTGCGGACAATTTGATGCATCATTAAGAAATCATAAGTGAATGTCTCCCAATTCAGTCGAGACCAACACTGTCTTTACCAAAACCATTTGCTGAGGATTGCCAATGACTGGAGGGGGTGTGTTCGGACAGCCAGTCGGAATTGGGGCGGATAAGGACGGTCTATAACGGCAATGGTATAGTGGAAATGATGAAGCCAACTGGGTTTTGCCCACGTGAACAAAATGACGGCCTCTGCTTCGTTTCCAGATGAATTCGAGACGGCAGGATAATACTGCAAGGCGAGGCTGGCCCATCCTTATCCGGGTTCCGGCTTCCAGCCAAGGATGAGAGGCCACAGGTGCATTGATCGTGTCATTGTGCGAGTTATCCGTGTTTGTCTTTGAAAAGATATGGTGGTTGTCAGAGCGGAACAAGATCAGGTTGGGGTCAACTGGAAAGTAAAAGGTACAAGCCACCACGCACGTGCCATTCTGCCACACTGTAACGGCCAACTTGGGGGGTGTCTTGCGACTTGGCTGAAATAAACCAATCGGCCACACCCTTCGTGTTTGACATCATCCGAGTCTCGGACCTCGTGGCAGGCCAGCATCCTCCAGGCACAAAACTTCACTCATTGGTTTTCGGAAAAGTTGAGGCTTCGACGTGTCTCAGAAGAGACTTCAATATACCCTCTCATTTTCAATTCCATTCATTTTCCAGACTGCGATCGTCAATCGCAGGGGGTTGAAGCAGTCATTCACGGCGGCCCGAAACGAAACAGCGGACGCTAACCTGATCAATAACCTGAGTGACTCTCCACCCTCAGACGACAGGATGAACGTCTCGGTTTTGTGACGTCGATCCGGGCCGTCACTGATGTAGTCGGGTAGCCAGAGTTTCAGCCCTCAACGGCTTTTCGGCGGCGGCCCGGCGGCGCCATAGGGCTACCTACCTCTAGACCTTGGCCGGGTGACCAAGGAATCACTACACGTCTTCAACCTTCAAGTCGAAGGCACCCCAAACTCTCGTCAGTTGAATATTAATCACGACATGCTGCACTCAGGGCTCCCAGGTTACTTTACAGCTTACCAACAATCAAAATAGGCCGTACCCGGCAGAGTCGTTGACAGCCAGAATGCAACTGAATGACCACCAAAGCGACTGTTGTAATTCACGGCGGCCGGTGAACTTCTCGGAAAAGCCGAGAGCCAAGGCGTCGGGACCTTCCATTGTACAGGCTCGCTTGCCGTCTTTCCAGAGCTTATGCGCATCTGGTTGGATGGTGGAAGTGAAACAATACGTAATCACGTTCGCTCTAACATCAAAGTGGAAAGAGCCAAGAAAAATCGAAACGGACTTGCCCTTCTGTGACCCTGGGCCTCTCGGCTTTCCACTTCAAGTTCTTCTCCAATCTCCATGAGTTCGAGACGAGGCGAGAAGACGGCAGGCTCATTCTGACGTCCATGGCCTGGCCCTTTGATCTCGCTTCAGTTGCCTTGAAGAATCTCGACACGCGTCGGCGTTCCATCAATCATTCTACCACATCCATATCCAAGCCCGGCACGCATACCCAGCAACTCGGGCTCTAAGGCATCCAGGGCATCGACCAGCAAACGTCACATGCGATCAGACCGCTGGTTCCCGTCTCCTTTCACCTTCACCTTGACCATGGCATCCTAGAGGTACATACGATATCAGCTTCCTCGCTGCCCTCCATAAGACCGCCTACTTCAGGAGATGAAGTACCTACGGGTATATGTGTGTGAACCAAGTGTCAACTCTGCATAAAGTGCAACTGCATTTACAGCACCCCGCCATCAACCACAAAACGGCGAGACTCAATGTTCCTCAAGATCGTCGGAGGGGCAGAGTTTTTTCCCTGCTGTTGCCCCACCCGTCGACCCCCTTGGGCCTTGACCAAGCCAAACATGGGCCCTTGCCTCGTCTACCACCCAAACGGTGTTTAACGGTGGGTGATTGTTTCGTTTCAAGCGGCTGTTGGTCAACGGCACAGCCATCCATCTTACTACGCCCATCTTATGGACGGAAGCCACCATGCTATCCGTCCAACTACTAC
This sequence comes from Neurospora sp. FGSC 26628, assembly GCA_009805345.1. Lineage (NCBI taxonomy): Eukaryota > Fungi > Ascomycota > Sordariomycetes > Sordariales > Sordariaceae > Neurospora > Neurospora sp. FGSC 26628. Next base: position 154,710 of record RAOO01000064.1, read on the forward strand.
TATGAGTACGTATTCCATATTCCACCATGGATGGTAACTTACACTCTAACAAGGTATAGTCTCTGGGGATACACACAACAGATATCTCTGGCCACCGCAAGGGCCATTTCTCCAGTTCTACGTTCGACATCGACAGGTGTTGGCCCACATACCGTAAGATTCACCCCTGACGCTTGTCCAGTGCACGTGATATGTATCCACCGTGTCCAGGGCGCTTTGCGGTGCGCAAGTCCTCCTGTCAAGCGCCTGCGAACCTTGGCGAGAGTAACACAACGGTAGTTACCATTGCCACTCTGGAGACGACAAAATGCGGCGGGCGGTAGCCAAGAGACTCAGTCTCTCCTTACCTTGTCTTCACAAACTATCTCTACATGGGCACATCTCTGAACGCGCAGTCCATCTCAGTAGTCTACGGGTACGCCATTTCTCATCTCTCGCTTGTCAATGTGCTTAGTTCTTTGTCTGCAGTTTGTCTCCTCTCCCAGCCTTCAACTCAGCCCCCATACGAGCTCCAATTCTCTTTGATAATTCGTGATATGATGACCTCCAAGTCGGGGAAGAATTACGAGGTGGCTAAGATTTCCTGTTACAAGATGTACCATATACAGAGAGGCCTATAGGATTTTGTGAAAAAGGCAAAGTTACCTTTATCATTGTTCAGTTCTCGGTCCGATGTTCTTCCCCCAGTGTTGATGGACTTTGATCCCAGATCTTCTCTAAAGGGCACGTTTGGAATATGGAGACTTACTTCGCCACAGCAACCTCAGTTCTCATAACCTGAGTCCTCTAGGGCTGGAAGGGTTGACCAGCAACCCGAAAGCTGTTGGAAGGATCATTTAGCTTGAGGAGGCTGTTACCTCCGTTTCGTTGGCGCGTCTACGTCTTCTAGCTCCGTTTCCTTATGCCCTCCTGATCACGATGCCCTGGCTAACTGCCAAGTGCCCACTCTCACTCCAACTTCATCCACCCCGGACTCCACCCCTGTCTGGCCCGATCGGAACCAAGCGGCTGGCACCGAGGAAGCTATCTTCACCATCTCGGCCTCCACTCATATCGTGTTGGGGCCGACGGCCGACGGTCCCATCTTCCCCTCTCTCCAACTCCAACGTCCTTCACACCACACGGCCCCCTACAGAGATCTTCGCTGTACATACAAAGCACGTTTCACACACATGTTCACTCCCACTTCGCACAACAGGTTGATCAAGGGTTCAGGGTCAAGACGAATCGGAGGACTTGATGCTTCAGAAATGGGGCAAGAGTCTGTGTGCTTGGAGGGTTGGGACCCCTCTGGTTTCTCAGTTTGCTGTGAAAAGCAATACTCTGCGGAACCTCCCTCTGCATGCCCTCAGACCTTATTGCACCTCGGCTTTGGTGTCGAAACGACGCCACTGAGGAATGCTTGGGTATCCCCAACAGAATACGTACTGACTGGCGTGCCTCTTCTCCAAAAAGTTACTTTTCCACGCTTCAAATCCTTGGGACAGGGTGATACCGAACCACATATACCATGACCCTTCAGGCATGTAGTGCAGTTAGCCCTGATTGGTACATGCATCAGGCCGTGCCTGGTCAACTCGCCTTGCCCCTGGCTCCCCTGTCGGCCTTGAACACGGCATTGACCAGTCTAGCATCATCGAGATACCTCACCTGACAAGTTATACCGGCGCCCGAGGGCAAAGTACCGGAGCTGTGCACTCCCCGATCCTATACCTCCTTCACCCTGTCAACAAGATTGACGGGGCCGCGTCCAAACTTCTCCACATACGACCTCAGCATACCACCGGTCCCTTTCCAATCTTCCTCACCCCACAATCAGCTTTCGTCCTTGGAAACAATGATGGTACTGTTTCATTCACTGGTGATACTTGGATACCCCTTTCTCATGGCTCCTCAGAACAAAGGTGTAGCGGTTTTATCACAACCTGTGGCTGAAGCAGAGGTGTAGTGCATTCAACATATTCCCAACTCAGCTCAATGGTAAATATATAAGTCTGCATACGCTCCTCACGGTCTCGCCCAACCCTCGTCATCCCCCAGGATATATCTTTATCTTGATTATCTTTGGCGAAGACCTGACATCAAACACTGAGCCCACACGTGTTTTTCACTTCATGTGATCAAGGTCTCGCCACTTCCACGAACTCGCCGGTGGATATCCGCGGCCTTGCTTGGCAACCCATACATTTATATCTTTCCTCGAGCTACCAGTGGCTTACCGGCTTCGTACAAGTTGTATCCCTTTTCAGACAGCCTCTGATCAGCAAAGCTTTCATAATGGCACCATCAATTTCGATACCCACACAAGGCGGCATGTTTCACACATGTAAGTTGACGACCTTACCCAGCCAAGGGGTCCATGACTAACGAGCAAACTCAGTCCAAGGAGTAACACCACAAAAGCCGTCCGTTGACTCTCGAGATAGTGTCAAGTCCAGTGGTAATGGGGCAGCCAAGAGGATAACTACACCTCATGCTTGTGCTGAGTGCAAAAGACGGAAGATGTAAGTCAATGAGTGCCGATTAACCTCATCATTAATCTAACTTGAGTACCCTAGTCGATGTGATGGTCAACAACCATGTGGCCAATGTCTCTCAAGCCGAGCACCGAAACGGTGTTTCTATGACAAGCACCGTCAAAGGGTGATCCCCTCGCGCAAAACACTCGAAGCCCTCTCCCAGTCCCTCGAAGAATGCCGATCAATTCTGAAGCGACTATATCCTAACCAAGAAGTCCACGCCTTACTTCCTTTGTCAAGGCAAAAACTCCTTAACCTCCTAGATCGACCCGTCCCGGACAGCACAGCGAACGGATTACCGTCGCCTCCTATGAACAAAACACCGATATCCGACTTGGACTCACCAACCAAATCGGAAAACATTTTGGAACAGATTCCGACCCGGGATACAGAGTGGGACGAGGAACGCCGGGAGAGGGACCTCATCCCTGCAGAGGCGGACGATATCAACGCACTATCACTCTCGGTGGACAGACAAGCTTCTTATCTCGGAGCCTCGTCCATCAAGGCCGCTCTTATGGTTATGCTCAAGGTTCAACCGGGATTGAGGAGCTCCTTGGCCGCCCCGCTCAACAGTGTCGAGATTTCTCATAACTTCCCGGCCATCAGACAGAAGTCATCGACTCAAAAAGATCCCCAGCGGATCCCGTGGTCCTGGAAGGGACAGACGCTTATCGATGCCTACTTCAAGCGAGTCCACGTCTTCATCCCAATGCTCGACGAGACAACCTTCCGTGCCGATTATCTTGAAGGTCAACGATTCGACGCACCGTGGTTAGCCTTGTTGAACATGGTATTTGCCATGGGTAGCATTGTCGCAATGAAGTCGGACGATTACAACCACGTCAACTATTATAACCGCGCCATGGAGCATCTTCCCATGGATTCTTTTGGCAGCAGCCATATCGAAACCGTCCAAGCATTGGCACTCATTGGCGGGTACTATCTTCACTACATCAACCGACCTAACATGGCCAACGCCGTTTTGGGTGCCGCCATTCGCATGGCGAGCGCTCTCGGTCTTCACCGTGAGAGTCTTGTCCAAGGAGGAAGTGACATGATCGCTGCCGAGACCAGGAGACGCACATGGTGGGCGCTTTTCTGCCTCGACACCTGGGCCACTACAACTATGGGGCGTCCCTCTTTTGGCCGTTGGGGACCCGCCATCAACATTCGCCCTCCCGAGTTCGGTGTGAATGCCGGTCGGGACTCGTCTCAACACGCCGGTATTCTCCCCACCATTGAAAACATCAAGTTCTGCAAAATCGCCACTCAGATCCAAGACATGCTCGCCATTTCTCCTTTGCTGCGTACCGAAGACCGCTGCAATCTTGACGGGCAGCTCGTTGCCTGGTACAACAACCTACCCTGGCTCCTGCGCACCACCGACCCATGCGCTGAGCCGCTCTACATGGCCCGTTGCATCATGAAATGGCGGTACCAGAACCTTCGCATGCTCCTTCACCGCCCAGTCCTCCTCTCCATGGCCTCATCGGGTCTTAACCCCCACACCCAGGCCTGTGACTCTGACCTAGCCGCCATTGAGACGTGCCGTGAGCTTGCTGCGGCGACCATTGAGGATATTGGCCGTGAATGGACACGTAACCAGATGTCCGGCTGGAACGCAGTGTGGTTCCTCTACCAGGCTGCCATGGTCCCTCTTGTCTCCATCTTTTGGCAATGGGGTAACCCACGCGTCCCTGAGTGGCTCAAGCAGATTGAGGCGGTATTGGAGCTCCTTGAGGCCATGGAAGAGTGGTCACTTGCTGCTCGCAGGAGCAGGGAGGTGGTTCTTCGCATGTACGAGGCCAGCAGGGTCATCCAGGCACAGGGTGCCGTAGCGCACCAACTACAGCAGAGGCGATCGCAGAGCCCTCATTCTGTCAATGGCACCATGCACATCGACAACGACTTGCTCATGGGGTCACCGGATTCGACGCAGCTACATATGAGTCCCATCGGCCTGGAGCCCGTCGAAGGCTTGGGCATGATGGGTATGCTGGACCAGGGCGGGATGTGGGATCTCGACGGCATGTCCTGGGGCCCCAGCCCAAGCCCGTCGGTTTACCATGGTCACCACTCGACTCACTCGGATGATGCGGTGGCCGCGGCAGCGGAGTTCGCTGCAGCGTTCCCGACGGCTGATGGAGCACATGGGCTTCTGCAGCACCATTCGGCGGCTATGGAGTATGGGAACATGATGGGTCACCACCATGCAGATGCCCATGCTGGCCAAGGTCAGTTTGGAGGTGTGGATGGGTATACAGTTCAGCCTTGGTTTATTTGTTAGCGCGGTTCTTGCGACAGTGGTCTGCAAAAATACACAGAAAAACAACAGGACAACCACATTCGAAACGGAAAATTGGATAGAGTGTATGATAGAGTGTATGAATTATCCAAAACGCATTTGGTTGATACTAGTTTCTTGCATTAAATTTGGTGGAATAGTGGTTGAGTTGCGCAGAGTGCGTAGTGAAGTCCCGCGCTAACGAACAAACCAGGGGTGAACTGTAGCTACTGAAGACCCCGGCCATCTGTATGCTCCATTTTCTGTTTTACTACTGTTTTTCTCTTTGTTACACGAGAGCGATTGGGCTGGTTGCCCTGGTTATGCACAGTTGGCGCGGCGCAGGCTTGAAGGACCGAAATACCACTACATACGATGGCCGGATGCGGGTGGGCGGATTCACGAACGGTTGTTTTTTGCGGGGTACATTATATCCGGGGAAGGATGGGGTGTCATGGGGAAAGGGAAAGGGGAATAGGCGCATGTACGGCACTTGATGGTTCACACTGCAGCAAAGGAAGGGCACCTCGCCTACGTTATTGGTAGATTGTCGGATGTACGGTGCAAGATACTGCTAACTATAGCCTCGCCACCTTTTCACTTTAGGCGAGAGTGTTGCTTAGCATTGGCATTGTTGGTCAATGTCAATGTCTTACTCGATCAAGGGTTCAGGACTTCAGGTACCAGCTTGAGTGTGTTGATTCGTACTTTACAAAAATCGAGTCGCATAACCTAACCTTGCCCCTGGCAACTTGATCGGATACTTTGACGTTTGCACAAGGACGGTACGTATAGTCAAAACGAAACACATGACTATAAAACTGGAAAGTGAACTTTCGGGTCCCAAAAAGTGAAGCGAATTTTCAGACAGATCACAGAACTGGAACCTGCAGAACCAACAAGCGAACTCCAGTTTTCTGCACTCCGCAGTCCTGTACCCCAGGGTTTCCACAATCCCTTTAACTGCTCAAATGTATCATTTTTGCCAAGACCTCGAGGGACTTGCAGTACTTGGTGACCTCTGGTGGATTTGCCAAGCACATTAGCCAGCTCGTCCATGCAAGCGATCGACGATATCAAAAGTGTCCTTTTTGCTAGTAAAATCAGCGATTTTGCATTGTCTATTAAGGTATCAAGACAGACTTACCAGATCACATCGTCGTTGATGAAATATCACCAAGTCGTTTATTATCGTTGTTAAAATGGATATTTCGGCGATTTCGAACTCCTTTGTTGGCGACCCTTTTGATTGGTTAGTTCTGGTTCTCGTACTCCACATCTAGTACAGTGACAAAAGTGCTGCAAAAGCTGGCAAAATCCAGGTATCTGCATGGCCACAGATGTAGAGGTGGATAAAATAAGGCCAGCCGATTGGCCACCCCACGGTCTTGGCAAAAATGATACATTTGAGCAGTTAAAGGGATGAATACGCCTCTTTGCCCAATTTCCAGAAACACGTGGGAATGATAGATTACCATCCATCCTGTGCAGTGTTGTACAGGCGTCGATGGCATGGTGCCACAGTGGAGTGTTGTACAGAGTTCAAGTTGTACAGAGTTGCAGTGAGAGATGGATGTCAGGGCCGAAATTTCCAAAGCTGCCAAGGACTGTAACCGCCAAGACACATATCTGGAAAAAAAAATAGGTAGGGTATCGTTCGTCAACTATTACCGCTGGCCCTCAAGGTTCGGGTACCGTAGGCTGCTCTCAGCTGTCTGAGCGCCTATAATACTTGGTATACTTCCAGGTCAAGGTCATGGGCATGACGAGCAGCCCGATGCCCCTTCGCTCCTGCAAAAAACTCCAGAAAAGGAAATAGGGCCATAGGAGGGGTGGTGTTCGGGAGTCCAGGTGCTCGAGGGGACAAGAGATCAGCGCTCAGGTGTGAACAAATGGAGAGAAGTCCGAGTTGTACACCACGCTACAAAACACTCCACTACTAGTTGGTGTTGACGATCTCACATGAAATCCGGGGAAGCTGGGGATGGAAAAGTGGAGAAGAAGGATTGAAGAAGGCGCTACAGTGTGTAGTGTAGACACCACAACCTAGTAGGTAGTTGATGGAGGCACAGAGATCATTGGATTCCTTCTCTTTCGGAAAGAAAACAGTGTGATCAAGTGTGGCGGCGGCGGGAGATCGATCGTACCTCTGAGAAAAGCAAGACAAGGAACGAACCCTTCCCGAAGCAGAGAAATGAAGTCAAAACCCTGCAATTTGATTGGCCGTAAGAAGAGATGGCTCCATACCAATCTGGATTCACGGCCCGTCGCGCCCGGGCCGGGTTGTTGGAGGGGATCCGGTGGAGTTCCTACACTAAACAAAACAATTCAATGAAACCCCAATTTTTTGAATTTCGAGAATCCGACTCAGCTCTCACTTTTCCTGTCAACCAGACTCAACAAAGTTTTGGGGGATGCGGGGTAAACTATGTAAGCGAAAGGCAAAGTTCAGACCCGACAGACGCACAAAACCTGGGGAAACAGATGCACAAAGGAACGAAAAGCGGAATGATCCCGAGTGGTTATCTCCTCGAAACCGAGCTCATCTGTCATGTGCCATGTGAAGATATATCGGTGGTCTCCATTTCCCCATAGTATTTCCCCTCAGCGCCAAACAGGCCCGTAACGCCGACGACTTCCTTCTTCTCCAGACCTCAATTCTGATGTGGGGAATGTGCCCTTCTTTTCACCAGGGATAACTGTTGTTGAAGCTATCGGCGGCTTGACGCAGGGCCCGGGATGTATAGTTCTGTACTAAGACACCTCCGTTTTCCCCCTCCGTTTTTTCGTCGTTCAAGTTCTCCACAGGCGACACAAGCGCGCGCAAAGCACTGCACTGCAGCTTCGAGGGCAGCTTGTCATGTCGTGTCATGTCTCACGATCCAAGGTACATATCTCTACCTCTACCGAACGGTGCCGGTCTTGGGTGACATTTCGGCACCTGCCTCCACAACAGCCGGGGCACCTGTGAGAATCTGGACGCATGCGCCTGGACAAAGATGAAAGCTGGGGCAAAGAGCAGCACTGGTGATGGGGCCATTCCTTGACCTTTCAAAAAATGTCTTCTTCACCAACAACTCTCAATGGCAAGCCAGAGAAACATTGAGACCTACGACGCTGCAACATGCAACTCCTCATCACACACATACCTCTACACGCCCGCCAGGTTCAGTTCCAGGGCACCGGCTATTTTCATAGCGCCGGCACAAGGAGCAAGTCTAGCAAGGTATTTCCCCTCACCTCACTGACCCAGGGACCCCACAACGTTTTGAGACGCACATCTCTCTCTTGGACTGTGGGAGCGGGAAAGACCACAGCAAAGCAGCAGGGAGTAGCACAAATGTCGTCGGCTTTTTCCCAACATTGTGCCCAGCTTTGAAGCTGCTGAATGGCCATCCTCAGTGAACAAATTAGCCAGAATCCTTCTCAGTTCTCTTCTGCAAGCTGATTCCCTAGGTAGGTAAAGAATCAGTCCAGACCTCATAGGATTTACAAACAGGTATCACGACACGATACGACTGACGCTCAGGGACCGTCCCTCCCTCCCTCACCTACCTATGTACCACTCCAACGATCCGCGGAACCAAACGGTCAGGACCCAGCCAAGAAAGACAGCAAACTGGACCATGATACCCTCAAGCAATTCTAATGGCAATGCTAAGACCCCAGCTTGACAACATAAGGGTTCGAGCGCTTCCCTTTTGAGTTATGCCTGCAGGTCTCTACCGCTGGGTTTGATGTCAATATCAGCTCCATTCATAATGGTCTAGGCTGTGGTATGTTACCAGATGTTGAACGACCTTGGGAACTGGGCATTCTTTATCAAATTTGGATATGCAGCACGACTAGTCACAGGTTGTGGGTTAAACGAGTGGAGTGATCTATCCCATCCCTGTGGCAATTGGCAAAAGGTAAACTGAACAAACCTCTACATTGAAACGATCATGTTATGATCAAATGATAGTTGGATATCACCATGTCGTCGTAATCAGACCACAACTACCGGATTCGGATATCACCACCTACTAATCCCGACGGATTCCCAAGTCCCGACTACCTTTCTCCCCACCGTCCGTCTTTTGGGATTTGGGCGCTCTCGGTACCGTATCCTCGGAGTTCCTCCTGGGGAACCCGAGTCTCCGGGTTGGAATCCGGGGGATCCCCCGCACCCGCCTCGCGGTCCATATCGGCATTTGCAAGAGCAGTCTTGGACACTGAACACTCATTTTTCTAAATTTGACTCACTGCTTCGCTTTCCCCGCATATTCTGCATACGGTTAACAGCCGACTGGAACCGAATCCGATACGGTTATGTCCAGTACGGTGGTTCACTCGTCTCGTTTCGCTCGCTTCGCTACCGAGTACTGGCCCAATAGACACGGGACAACCTCTGGCCAGCAGCATAGCAGCATCAACGGCACCAACGGCGCGGGGGACGGGACACGATGCGGGACAGAGGGCACGGACGATGTTGAAGGTTTGTGTTACTTGACTTCAGTTCACTGCATTGCTGAAAAGGGAGAGGAGATATGTTGCGTTACTGCGAATTACTGAGCATCAACCAACGAATAACACCCAAGCGCAGTGGGCGAGAGAGGGAAGTAAAAGTGGTAATCTACTACCAAAGCTATCAAAGTATCACCCGGGTAGTATCGGTGCTTCTGTGTATCGATCCGATGGTCTTGGTCGAACGAAAACCCTGAGTTCGGAGAGACTCAGTTCCTTTCAGAAGTTGACCCGCTAACTTGAAGCGGAGTAAGAATACTGTAATTGCAAGGTTACAGAAGGAAAACGAAATTCGCGACTCGAGTGTTCGTGAGGTTTAAAAGAATATATTAGAGGTAGGTTTGTCAGCGAATACCAGGAACAGTGTGGATAGCCGATCACAACACTGCAAATTACCTACCTACCTCTAGGTATTCTCTCAGATCGGGCTCATACATCGTGACTAGAGGTAATAGACACAAAACAATTGCGCGTCAGTTCCTTGCGACACGACAGCAGCAAGTACCGCCTCAGCAAGTCTGTTAGGGCTTAGAGCGATCAAATTTGCCATACTTAAGCATGGCGGTCACTAACAGAGGTACATCGAGTTTGACGTCCTCCTTCGTTCCTCCATTATCGACTCTAGGCTAAGTACTGAATGCTTCCACGGTCTGACCCTGCAAGCGTCGAAGTATTGTGGAAAATAACGACAAAGAGGAGAAATATTGATGTCTGCACTACATAGACCAATGTAGAGAACAACAGGAAAGAGCAGTTGACGAATGTTCCGGTTGGGTGTAGAGGGATAACAAAGTGGTTAAAAACGAGAAGGAGTTTCGAACGAGCTGAGCACTGAAGACGTGGGTCAAGAAAAGCGAGACCTGACTTCATAAATCAAGAGAGACCACCACTCAACGTAGAAAGACCAACAACGAAAGAAGGAATTCGCGCATTGTCTGCAGTCTCCCAGTGTGTCGGGAGATGTGAATGACAGCTGTCGAGAAGGAGTTGTTTATCTAAACTGATAAGTAAGAACGAACTGTGACTCCCAAGTGACGCTCCTTCCCTTCCCTCTTTGAATGTGACTGCATTGCAACTCCCTGAGGATGTCCAACCGCCCACCGCCATCATCCCACTCTCACTTTCAACTCAGTCATCGCTCATACTACCAGCCCCTCACTGCGTCGTTTCTCTGTGTCCGCTCCAGTCTCTCAAACGACGAATGCCAGTGACGGATTAGTTGACGAGTTCTGACGCGGCGTTGAATTATCTAACCTGGAGGGATGGAGCTGGTCCACCTGCAGCTCTACATGCCAACTTTCTTAAGAGTTGTCACGGGTACGAATCGCCGAATCGCCGCTGGCAGAAGATCGCGTGGCCTTGTGAAAATCTGTTAGCCACATTGTAGGAGTGTGACGAAAAACATGCGGAAGAAATGGAGGGAGTAATATACCAAAGCATTTCAGCTCAGTGAGTGAGTCCACGAGTCCAAGTTTTGCTCGACCTTCTTTAGGTTTTCCGTGATAGAATCAAGCAGATCAACCAGAAGAGGAACGATCTCGGGTGAGGTATTCTCTCCCATGCTGCAAGTGAACATCTGCATCTGGGAACTGAGTTCCTGCCACTGGGAAKCAGCTTCCTTATACTTGGAATCAACCATCTGCCATTTGGATTTCTGTTGGTTGAGTTTGACTTCAACGGCAGCAAGCTTGTCCATTAAGGCTGTAAGTCGGACAAGATCAGAAGTAGAATTGTTGTTATCCTGGCCGGACATCGTAGCGGTTGAGTATTCGGCGAGAATGAGTGATGATTCAAGTGGCGGGTTTGGATATCGGTTGCGAACTTGAAAGAGGAGAGGGAGAAGAACGAAAATGGTTGAGAGAATGTAAACTTGGTGCAATAAAAATGGGCTTACTTGCATCGCGCTTTCCCAAGAACTGAACGCGAAGGTCAACCAAGCGTTTGCAGATTTCAAACGGAAGGAACGTCGACTGAGGTTCAGGTGAAAGTCAAATGGCAGGTACGACTTAACGTAAAACAATATTGGACGAGATGAGCAGACCGCCTGGCAGGAAAACATGAGATGAGAATTGTTGACATATTGAGATGAACGACAACCCACTAGACTCGAGTATGTCCAGCCCAAGCCGCCTCCATTTTGCCAGGGGATTGAGCACGGTAGAGACGATCACAGTGCCTTGAAAGTACTTGGCGTTTATGCCTTGAGTATCAGTCTGAGTGTCACTTCGAGTGCCAATCGTCGAGGCGAGCAGAAAGTAAAATGTACTTGATCAACATCATCCATCGGTTCACGTTTCCTTCAGTCAGCCGTGACTTTCCACTATGTTTGCTCTTCTCGCGCCTCCTCCCCTCCGTGTATTCTCCCTTTCATCAAGAATCCAGCGGATAATATGTCGACTGTGACTATTCCGAGTCATGGCTGAGATCCCATGCCCCGTCGAGGGCCAGGTGACAGCAGCCCAGAGCAACGAAAAACGCTCGTGCGTTCCCGCTCACTATTGCCCAAGCTAGGAGATCATGAAGGCTCACAAAAATTAAGTTTTGTGGAGACCAAATGGCATCGTTTGTTCCTTGTTTGCGTTCCTACGATTTGTTCGGTCTGAAGCGGTTTTCTCACTGGCTTGGTCAAGTTTGCACAGAGCACGAGGGTTGGGGAGGAGGTTTAGTAAACATCTCGCGCACTTGAACATACCAGCATCAACACGACATAGGGCGGTAATAATACTCCAACGGGTTTAGAATAAGCATAAGTCAATGTTGGCCGAAAGTGTCCGACAACCCTTAATGACTGTTTTTGCCCCGAGTCTCAACCTCGGCCCGTCCCGACACCGGATGGCTTCCGATGCAGAACATCAAGATTTGAGACTGACCACAGCCGGACCAAACAAGCTAAAAATTATCTCATCACTTTCATCAGAAAGGAGAAAGGTACTTCTTTCAGACTTGCCTTATCCGAGAAAACTGTACATCCAAACCCACCCCAACCAATGGCATTCCACCTTTTATGAAGACCTGGCGCTGCTATCGCCGTTAGGGTCTTTCCATCATTGGTTCTACAATTGCTGTTTACCGAAAGCGAAGGCAGCCGATCCGGCCATGGACCGTCATGGGTTGTGTTAAGTAAGGAAGCTACGGCACAATGTCGTTGGCCAGTGATGTCGACCTTCCCTAAGCAAAGCCTCGAAGCTTCTTCTTCTTCTTCTTCTCAGCTGTCGTACGACCCTCCCCAACATCTGCAACCAAAAGCAACGGTTGCCAGCTGATAGTCGTTGCCGCATTTGGTTCAACTCAACCTTCACGAGAGGTTGGGTTTGGTTGGTCGCTTTGCCGTTGTGTTAGCTCGTTGGTAAGATATTCCTCGCTTCTTCTGTCCATATCATTGGAGAATTGGTTGTTCTTGCTTGCGACTTGGGGTCTGTCATGTCCGTCTGACACTATAGCCATGCTGACAGCGATCATTTGCTTGATGGAATGTGCATGGTGTGTCATACCGACCTTTCTTTCTCGTTAAAAATTGTATATAACAGGAAGGTGCTTTTGCTCTTCAGTCTATTATATCTGCGCCTCGTTCTTACTTTTTTTGTTTGTTTCGCCTAAGAGGCAAATCCGAAGCGAGTGCGCGAGTCTGGAAGTCTGCAAGAGGAAAGAACCGGCCGCCGCATCGTCTTAGTTCTGTTGGCACTGTCTGTCCTGTCAGTTTGTTTGTTTTCTAACCGTTTTGACTAGTCTACTTGCGGACTTTGTTAGCGAACCGCGGCCTTGGTTAGGGTGGCATATGAAGTGAGATGGCAACGGGAAGAGGAGAGAGAGAGGAGAGTTTGAAGAGACGAGCATTCGCATTCATCGCATTCGTTCAAGGCATACTGTTCAGATGGCTAGCCCTTTCTATAATGGCCGGTGTTCCCCCTTCCCAGACCGACGAAACCAATAATCTGGATCATCGAAGCTCGCACCTACCTGCTGGGAAGTACGCACAGGTTACTTATTTGACCCTCTTCGCCACCGGGCAAAGAAGTGGTGCTCGATTAGATCACGACTTCCCGAAAAAGCTTTCCAAAAGTCGACCATGACCTGACAACAACAAACCCGGCGTTCGTTCCTGCTTCTTGCTTCTTGTTTTGGAACCATTAGGCCCTCAGAAGTTTTGGTCATGAATCCGTCCGTCCCCTTCGACCTTTTGAACTCTTCCACTTACTTCGCCCAAAGATCCCCAGTTTAAATACGGCTTCATATGGTTATCCAACAGACACTCGCTCGTTGTTTATCTCTCAGACTACTTATCTCATCATCCCTTATTGATGATGGTCAATCCAGACTACTTCACCATGTTTAACCAACGGATCTGGCGTCAAGAAGCTCAAGGGGAGGAGCCCCAGCAACAACCGACACCATCGGCCTCCACAGAACCTCAGCAGGCTTCCGGGGTTCAGCAACAGACGACCCCTCGGGATGGCAGCGATTCGAGTGAGAGCAGTTTACACATCGTTGAGGACTACTGGTTCGGTCCGAACAGCCCATCGACGAATGATCAACAAAAGTCAACTTCTCAACAATCCCCTCCTCAACTGCTTCCCTACGCGGAAGACCCCAATGCTATCGAACTCGAGAATATCAGCCCGCAACCGGCTTCCGGGGCTCAGCAACAGACGACCCCTCGGGACGGCAGCGATTCGGGTGAGAGCAATTTAGACATCGTAAAGGACTATGTTGAGAATCTTCCCCAACCCCCTCCTCAACTGAACCCCAACGCGGCGGAAGACCCCATTGCTATCGAACTCGAGAATATCAACTCCCAACAGACCCGTGCTGAAGGCAATCAGCAGCAGCAGGTCCAGGAACAACCCAAGGCCGATGACGACACCGCCATCAACATCGAGGTCAGAGGCTTCGCTGGGACTCTAGTACTTCGTTTTCTGGCGTCACTTTGCATATCTAATACCAAGGATCGGCAGCGGCGAGAAAACTTTGCTCCTGCACAAGCCGACGGCGGCGGCGACGACGTTGACGGAGATATCGCACCCGATCTTGGCCCTCCTCGTCCTCCGCAGGACCTACCTGTCAAGGGCTATATCTTTCTCTGCTTGGGGTAAGTTGCCAGCCAGTCTCTGTTCCTCCCCCTGACCTTCGTTAACAATGATCCCTTCAGAGTCGGTTTCGGTCTCTTCCTTTCCATGCTAGACACCACCATCGTAGCCACCAGCCTGTACGAAATCGGCCGCGAATTCGACAAGCTAGACGCCGTGAACTGGGTTGCGCTGGCGTACACCTTAGCCTTTGTCGGCTGTGCCATCTTGTTCGCCAAGGTGTCGGATGTGGTGGGCAGAAAGCGGGCGTTCACCGCGGCCTATGTGCTCTTTGTTGCCTTCTCGATAGGGTGTGCGGCTGCGAGGACGTTCACGCAGCTGGTCGTTTGTCGCGCCTTTCAGGGGGTGGGCGGCTCGGGGTTGTATAGCCTTGCTATTATCATACTGACGGAAGTGACGCCGCCCCGTTGGAAGCGGTTTATTGGGACGATTATCGGGGTTATTATTGCGTTTGCTGGTGTGCTAGGGCCGATTTTGGGTGGTGTTTTGACGAATTATTTGAGCTGGCGGTGGATCTTTTGGATCAAGTGAGTGCCCTGACTTGACCTTTTCTTTTTTCGAGAGTGGGATGCTAATGGGTTGCCGTGGGACAGTATTTCCGGAATAGTAGCTGGGATGGTATTCTTGTTTGCATGGCCCCATCCAGAGCATCTACCTGCTTATCAACGTAGGTCGTTGTGGCAGAGTGACGTATTAGGGTCCCTCCTGCTGTAAGTAGCGTCCCTCCCAGATTCAGTCCCGGGATGAAGAAAGCCTGGGTTGAACTTCACTGACCCTTTGAGCTCATAGCACGGGAGCCGCCGTTTTGATCACATGGGCCTTCCAAAACGTGAGGGGAGGTTCCGGGTGGAACGATCACCTGTTTATTGCACCGTTTGTCTCAGGCTTCTTTTGCTTGATCCTCCTCGGGAGCTGGACCGTGATCGCTCATAATGCCGACCGCTTGCAAAAGCGGATGACTACAGTCATCCCGGTGGTGCTTCTCAAGAACCACGTATATGTGTTGATGGCCGTAAGCTCAGCATGCCTGGGCTTTGGTTATCTCATGACGCTGTACGTCTTCCCGATGAGGTTCAGGGTTGTCAACGGGTACAGCGCTCTCCAGGCCAGCGCTATGCTTCTGCCCATGCTTGGGTTCTCGGCGTTGGGTAGCATGGTGGCTCCGAGACTCAGCCAGAAACGCAACATGCTGCACTGGACCATAGCAGCAGGAGGCATGTTGATGACCCTTGGAACCGCTTTGTCGGCAGTCAACGCAGCGTCGTCGCATCGGTTCGGGACCACTTTTTACGCGGTCTACGTGGGTCTCGTTGGCCTCGGATTCGGACTCTCTGCTGCGGCATCGACAACACTTGCGATCGTCGAGTCGCCCGTGTACGAGCATGCCACGGCGCAGGGACTGGTAGCTCTACTTCGCATATGGGGCGGTAGCATTGGTATCGCGGTCTCAGGCGCCGCGCTTGGAACACAGGGTGCTTCTGACATTCCATTGTCTTTGGGACATGATACCAAGGCGCTGAAGACGTCCATGATCGTTGCTTGCGCAATTACGGCACTTGGTACAATCTGCGCCTTCTGTGCTCGCCGCTTGAGACAATTGCCTATCGCGTACATGATGCAGAAGCGGGAAGAAGATGAAGCCAATCGACAGGCCGAACTCGCCCAAAGGAGAGAAGAAGAGAGACGCAAGAAGCAGCAGACGATGACCGATCAGGCTCGATGATGGATGGTTGACGCTATATAGCTGGTGTACATCGGTTAGCATCATGATATCGATATCAGGGGACCTAACAAGGGAGTTTTAGGCTTTGGAGTTTTGATTCTGCTGTCCAAGACAGATCACACATGACAGCGTGGAGGGTTCAAAAAGGCACACAATAACTTGATAGAAGCGTAAACGTTAGCGATCATACAATACAGTCCAATACTGGTTTGTTTGTTAGCTCGAGACCTTGGGTCAACTTTCCTAAGCGTTTTCATGTCTAAGTGATTCGTTGCGTTCTTCGACCAAGGTGTAATTTAATTGTGAATATGCTTTTTCCAAAATGAAATACACCGTATTGGATCTTATTGATGCCTTTCGGATCTTGTCAATGCCTTTCGGATCCGTACCTAGCTATTCATTTTAGTCCTTGAAAGGTTTGGGACAATTCGGAAGACATCTCGTCCAGTGTGCCAGGTGTAGGTACCAAACTAACAAACAAACCAGCACTACATTGTAATCCATGGAGTTGTATGTATTGTCTATGAATTGACCAATATGGCGCGATCATCGTGAATGCGGGGTAGCTTGGGGGTGCTCGGGGAGCTACGGGGCGGCCGGGGTCACGGGGGAGTTGCGGGGCAGGCAGCGTCGGGTCTTTGACATAACCGGAGCTGCCCGTTCGTCATGATGGCTATCTGAAAGTTCAAGTCGTCGCATTACACCAGCCCCGGAACCCGGAGGTAAGCTCGGAAGTCATTCGAAACCTTGCCTCATCATTCTCATGTTTTCCATAAGAACACTACCAACAGCAGCAGCATCAAGACTCGCAGCTAGATATCTGACTACCATCTCCTCGGCAGTTAGAACTGCCACCACCACCACCACCACCACTCATCGTCATCAGAGCTCCACATCTTTAAGCAGCTTCACCACCCCTACCTTTTCTTCTTCTTCTCCTTACAATACCAACCTCCCCTCCACATTTTCTCTTCGCCAAACCAAAAGAACAATGTCCTCAGCAGTAGCCAAACGCCTCGCCGGCAAGACCATCGTCATCACGGGCGCCTCTTCCGGCATCGGCCGCAGCACCGCCTTCGAGTTTGCGCGGACCGCGCCCAACCACGGCCTCAAGCTGATCCTGACGGCCCGCCGCGTCGATGCCTTGGAGCAGATTGCCAAGGAGATCCGCGACGAGGTCGGCGAGGGCGTGCAAGTGCTGCCGGTCAAGCTGGACGTGAGCCAGCCGGAGGAGGTCAGGGGGTTTGTTGGGAACTTGCCCGAGGAGTGGAGGGATATTAATGTGCTGGTTAATAATGCGTGAGTTTTTGTGATCCTGTGACCCTGGGAGCAGCAGTGTATGGAATGGGGGATAAGTGAGTGAGATTGAAAAAGGGGGAAAAAAAAGCTAATGGAAATGATATATATGTAGTGGTCTCGTGAAAGGAGGTTTGTACTGATCGCTCACCACCTAATTTGTCTCAATAACCCTCACTAACAACTAACCCAAAAACAAAAAGTCGCCCAAGCCCCCTCCATCGCCGAAGAAGACATCAACGTCATGTTCGCCACCAACGTCACCGGCCTGATCAACATGACCCAAGCCATCCTGCCCATCTTCAAGGCCCGCGGAACCGAGGGCGGCTCCGGTGACTTCATTAACATTGGGTCGATCGCGGGGCGCGAGCCGTATGCCGGAGGTTCCATCTACTGCGCCACCAAGGCCGCCGTCCGCAGCTTCACCGACGCCCTGCGCAAGGAGCTGATCGCCACGCGCATCCGCGTCATGGAGATCGACCCGGGCCAGGTCGAGACCGAGTTTAGCGTGGTGAGGTTTTATGGTGATAAGAGCAAGGCCGACGCGGTCTATGCTGGTGTTGATCCGTTGACGCCCGATGACATTGCAGAAATTGTAGTGTTTGTTGCAACGAGACGGGAGAACGTTGTTATTGCTGATACGTTGGTTTTCCCTAGCCATCAGGTATGTTTCGCTCGTGATTATTCTGTTCGTGGGGTTATGAAATGTGTAAAACTGACTGACTGATGTTGCAGGCTGGCGCTGGTGTTATGCACCGCAAGTCGACATGAAAAGAGGGTCAAAAGGGCTGTTGATAAGCATATAGACGTACATATCATAGAACCGAGAGATGTGAATAGTAAAAAGGGCCAAGAAGTCAGCTCGCCCGGGACAGAAAAGCTGAGACCTTTTTTGCCGATCACCCGTTAAGATTTGGCATAGAGTAGTGTACAATACTGGTTTGGTTGTTAGTTCGAGACCTCTGGTCAACTTTCTTAGGCGTTTATACATCTAATTGATCCGTTTCGTTCTACAACTAAAGCGTGATCTTACCTTGCATATGCTATTTTGAAAATTTGATATGCCATATTGAATCTTGTTAATGCCTTTTCGATCCGTACCTAGCCATTTTGTAAAAGGTCTCAGCTTTTTTGTCCTAGACGAGGTCAGTGCAACGCAGATGTGATTATCACACCTAGCACAGTCTCCGATTGGTTTGAGTAGAGTTCTGATTTTGTTCTTTCTATGATTTTACTATTTTATGCCTGTCATCTGTCCGCCAACTAAAGATGCAGATATGGTATCTCATTCAATGCCTGATCATCTTACAATGCATAACTCCATCCACCATTTTCTCATACAAATGCCCCCTCTTCCACAGTTCAATGCTCTTCCCGGTCCTGAATCTCATTGTTAAAGAACGCATATCACCAGGGTACAGTTAAGACACTGGTGCATTTTCGCCGTGCCTGATCACTTCGTTAAGGAATGAGAATCCCTTTACTCAGAGAACTTGCTATCAACCGGAGTTGTCCGGCCGTTGGTATGTGACATGCTGAATGGAGCCTGTAGAATATAGTTAGTTAGCAACTAGTCAGCTAAAGAAGGGATGAATATGACCGTGACATACCAGAACTTCCTTAGCGTGACATACCCTCCAAGCCAGCCTACGGACGTTTCCGTCCGCAAGCACAACCGCAGGCGCAAAGTCAATACCAAACATATGCCGGATAGCGTATACCACACGCCTGGCGTACTTGCCATCTCTTTCGACGTGGCCACCGAAACGCTCGTCCACATTGCTGGGCGCAATATCGGGGTCGCGGTCCAGGCAGTTGCGGATGACGGGCAGGAGAGCCGCCTCGACAGCGCGCTCACCAATTTCTCCGCTGCCAGCGCTGATATCGACACCCATGTGCTCGTCGTCGAACTTGGGAATCTGGATTTCGAAAGGCTCCGAGATGGACATGACATGGTGTCCGCCACCGTGGTGGTAACGGAATTCGAACACACCCTGTGTCCACCAAAGTTTGTCACCCTCGAAGACCATCTCACCCTCGACAAGATCCGTATCCTCGGACTTCTTCTCGACGGGCTGGTCCCATACAAGAATGCCCTGGTCGGTAGTGGTATCGTACTCGCCGGGGTTGGTTGGTACCCAACGGCCAAGAGACGGAACCTCGGTGACTTCCCTAGAGCGATTGTCTGTGACCATGTAAAGACCGACCCAGTCCTTCTTGCTGTGCTTGGCGGGCGCAGTCCACTTGACACGAATCGGGGCTCCGTACTCGAACGCCTGGGTCTTGACATCCTTCAGCACGCGAGCGTTGGGGCTTTCCTTTCCAGTGGCCTTTTCATTTGTGCCCACAACACGTGTACCAGCCAGAGACAGGCCGTAATGCTTGGGATCATAGCCCGCAAGGTCGGCTGAAATCTTGCTGAGAGTGAGACGAGCGGGGTACTTGTTGAACAGGGCCGAAGTATCCTTGACAATGGTAGACGATCCAGTGGCGAGTCTGGAGCGAGCAGCCTCTACGAACTCATCGATAAAGTGCTTGGTCTCATCCAGGACCTTGTCAATACTCTGCTGCCACTCAGTGACCGGGGGAGGCAGAGAGCGCTTAATGAACTTGGTGACGCCAGCATCATCGCGCAGGTTACGGCCATAGACCTTTTGCATGTGAGGCTTCTCAACATACGCGAGGAACGCAAGAGTGAGGAAGTGGCCGGCAAGAGCCATGAGGAAGATGGCGCGGGACCAGGTGATCAGGGCAGCGCCCCACAAGCCAGCAGTACCAAAGACGCGCTCGGGGTTGTTGAGGAAGCGGTAGATAGAAGTGTAAGTCAGCTGCCTCTTGCTGTCGAAGAAGAAATCGCCATAGAACCATCCGAATTCGCCTAGCGACTCGTAGATACTGGTAGCGGTCCAGACCTGGAGGGCAATCAAGCCCAGGCCAACGACGTGTTTGAGAAGCGCCCAGCCGTAGGTCCAATCGGCGGGAAATTCGTACATCTTGTAGCAGGCAGCGATAAAGGAAGCGTGGCAGAGGCAGTTGCTCAGATGGTAAATGCCTTTCCACTGGCGCCAGGCCTCGCCCACGCTCTCGCCGTACTTTAAAAAGTGCCTAGTGAACATCTTCTCCTCAGACTGCATAGTCAAAATCACTCCCAAACCGAACGAGTACCACAAGCGCCAAGCCAAAGCGTGCAACACGAAAAGAGCCTGGTAAAAGCGGGTGTTGGGGGTGACCATAGTGACGACGGCGAGGTAAGCAGAAAGGAGCACGACGGCAACGTCCGTGATACGGAAGAAATCGAGGTTCTTGAGACCGATCAGGTTGTGGACGGGCAGTGGGGTGTTGTCGTGTCTTCCGGCCGTAGAAGGAACAGTGTACTCGGAAGCAATATCCTGCAACTGGCTACCAGCCTCCGACTCCGACCTCACACGGGGTTGAGGCGGATTATAGGTCTTCTCGATGTGAGGGTTCTCGACGACAACCAAGAAGGCGAACTGGGCGGCATGGGCGATGATGGAGATAAACAGGACGTCGTAGCTCGCGGCCATCATGGAGATGCCATAGTACCCAGCGTAGCCGATGGAGTACATGGGATGAGGAGCCAGCTCGAAGACACCGTCGAAGGTAAGTTCCTGCTCAATGAGGTAGAAGAAGTCTAATATGGTCAGTTCCGATTGTCCAACGAAGCTGAGAGATTCGGCAAAGGGATTTCAACTTACCACCCCAGTACCAAGCATAGTCCTTGACAACACGATGAGCATCCAGCTTGACCCACAGATTGAAACCAACCAGCGTGATTCCAGCAGCCCAACGGCAAAAGCCCATGAAGAAA
This sequence comes from Neurospora sp. FGSC 26628, assembly GCA_009805345.1. Taxonomy (NCBI): domain Eukaryota; kingdom Fungi; phylum Ascomycota; class Sordariomycetes; order Sordariales; family Sordariaceae; genus Neurospora; species Neurospora sp. FGSC 26628. The sequence goes on from RAOO01000064.1 coordinate 175,954, forward strand.
CCCTCTCCGTCCGGCTTGTGAGCGCAGACGATAGCGAACAGGCAGTAGGAGATGAAGTCGCACATGAGAATCAAGTCGACGACGCGGCGAAAGGTGAGCCAAGTGTTGTACTCGATCGGAGCCTCTTCAAACTTGTAATCCTGGGGGATCTTGGTCTCGAGTTCCTTCTTGAGCAGATTGTAGAGCCATGGGCGCGGGTTGTTGCCAGTCGCAGGGTTCTCGAACAGCTTCCACCTCTTGGCCCAAGTCACTAGGAGCTTGTACTTGGACTGGATGGTCAACAAGTAACCAATGCCGACGTTGTAAGCCAATCTCCAGAACATGAAGATGGCGGCAAAGAGAGGCCTCTTGACGCTCCAAGGCAGGTAGTAAGCGGCGAGGAAGTGTAGAGCGATGATGGCGAGCACGGCGACATCTGAGAGGTTCTTGGGCTCGCGAGGGTCGAGGAGCTGGGTGACCATGTCATGAGTCGTGGGGACGACGAAGACTGAACATTTTGGGGGTTGTGTTAGTTCATTGAGAGGCGTTATGTTGTAGAGATCCAAACGAAGAGGCCAAAGTATCTCCTTACCTGTGCCATCCGGAGTTTTGCCGTATGTCTTTTTGACCCTCGACGCGGCGGCATCGGCCTCTGGTTGCTGCTGCTGCTGCGAAGCGTCCTCTACATTCTCGCTGGCCGTCGATGCGGTAGGATGCCGTTGGCGGACATCATTGTTGAGCCTGGCGGCAGAGGGATTTGCTGCCGAGGAGCTCATTTTGGGTCACGGTGTTGAAAACCGGATTGACGTGTAGAAGTGTTATAAGCGTTGAGCTTGTGTGACGGACTGAACATGCCAGGAGCGAAACGGGAACGGGAACGGCGATTCAGATTGACGACGGTTTTGTACACTACTCGTGGGGCGCTGGGCGTGACCACCACAAGGAATCCGACACAACGATGAGACAACCAACAAGGTAAGGCGTGGGATGACAAAGAACGAACTGACCAGAAATGGTGATTCTTGGAGACGACGTCACAGAGAGAAACAACTGAAGCAAAGGTAGGGCAGGTGGGAAAAGAAAGCTTCCGATTGTAACCAGATCGACAGGACAAGTCAGTCACTTACAACAAGTAACCGTCGACGGACAGAGTGGGAGGCCAATCTTCACATGCAATTCCTCGTGCTTCTCAAAGTCAACAAACTCATGTGGGTACAGGGGGGGTCCTTGTCTTGCCTGCTTGTCGATCCCCTCTTTGTTCTCGTGCTCTCTGTCTCCCCTCTGTGAGCCTCACTGGCTTCTTACCAACATGGAGACAAGACACGGTATGCGCAATGCGCGGAGACCCGAAGGCGTGCAGTTCAGTAAACCCGCACGCCCGTGAATGATTCGGGCTGTTGAGCGATCCCGCGACTTGTGTCATTCAATTGGACGATCCTTCGGCTTTGGATGATTGGGCCGAACGCTCGTCATCGAGAGGGTTCGGGAAGCATCTCTATGGCGGTGCAATAACTGGAGATATAAAGGCTAAAACGGCCTGGAACCCGCTTCCTGTGCGGAGAGATGGAGTGTCTTCGCCTCGTCAGAAAACCCACCAGGAGCTTGTGTCGAACAGGAAGGAGGAAGGGAAGTTGAGAGCGGATTTGGTTTAAGGCTGGAAATCTGGGGACTTGGAGATGACAGGCAGCTGTCAACACGCGACTATCAACGCTATCTACACGCTAATAATGGCCTAACCATCTGTTAGTGAAGGCTCATTGTTTGGTGAGATAACTGCGGGACTTCATTAATATTACTAACAGAACACTATCAGAGGGACGAGCTCTATCTTTGTTATAGCATCCCCCTCCACACTTTGGTCATCCACGGTTCCACCTCAACAACTTTCAAACAACCGTCAGTCTGCGCCGTCGTTAAACATCGCCGACTTCATCACGGATGCTTTCCATGCATTTCTTTTTATAGCCTCTGGACCCGGCCGGATATGTATGTATGCGCCAGGGTGGGCAATGGTGATGCATGGTGCCTGACGATCTTCGACTTTATGGCAAAAACACGCCTTCTGGACCTGATCCTCTGACCACCATAACCACATGCACGCACAGCATTTAATTGGGTTTTCATGCTCAGCATCTATCAAGTGATAGATTCATCTTCTAAACTTCAAGCAATAGCGTTCAGAGGGTAACAACAGCCACTCTCCTTCAAAGGGGACCGGGGCGCCAAGACATTGCATGAACTTCAGAAATGTCCAGGTGGTATCGAACCAACACACCAAAACACTCTACGGCACTTCTCACCACACATTCACGTATACATACAAGTGGACGAATTGCTAACTACTCACCTTGGATATCGACCAACCCGCCCTACATAGAGCTATAAAGAATACTATACCTTCACCTCACCCCTTCTCTCCCTCCCTCGCAGTGTCCTGCTCCATCATGATGCTCTCTCGTCTAAGTGATCCCTTCCGCTCCAGCTCTCAAGCTCCAGCTCCAGCTTAACGCCCACACTCACGGCGTCACCAGGCAAACAAACACATATCCTCCCTTTCCTCTACGGACTCACTCCCAACACTACCACCTCTCCCCAAGGACAAGGACAACAACAAACCCAAACTTACCATGGCCTCCGTCAACTCCTCCTCAAGAAAACCTCAACCCTCCTTCCCCTCCCCCCTCCGACGACCCATCCAAACAATCTACTATTTTGAAAAACGCCACCCGCCACTCCACCGAAACCGCCCTCCGCCTAACCCGGCACCACGCCTCCCTCGCACTCCAACAAGCCCAACGCGCCGAACGGTCCTACACCAGCCGCAAGCGGGCCGCCCTGGCACGGGCCAACAAGGTCGAAGCGGCGGTGCATTTCCGGCAAGCACGGAGCCATTTCCGACTGGCTGTCTCGTTGGGGGTGGGTTAGGGGGGTGCCGTATTTGATTCGGGAAAATTGGGAGGAAAGACGGAAGAGTTGGGAGGAGGTGGTTGGGGGGGATGAGGAGGAGGGAGCAGGAGGAAGCGAGGAAGAGGAAGGGGGGTTAGGAGGAGGGAGGAAGTGAGGGAGTTTGATGGGAGTGAGGAGGATGACGGGGAGGAGGGGGAGCGATACTGACGGGGAGAGTAATCAGGACCAGAGGAGGAGGAGGGAAAAGGGGAGGAGGTATAGGGATGAGAAGGTGTAAGGGGTTATGATGGGTGGGAGGCTTTTGTTTTTTGGTTGTTCATGGTGTTGATGATGTTTCTTGGCGCCGGCTTCCCCTTCTTTTTTTTTTTCCATTTCCGATTTTCCCCCCTTTCACTACTCTTTCAAGCATACCGCCGTATTTCCTTTGTCGATACTTCCATATTTCATGATTTACGAGGGCAGGGCGGAGGGATGAGTGACTTCCACAAGTCAGCGCGACGACCTTCACGGTAATGAGATTAATGAGACAGGGAGATGAGAGGGAAATATGGACGTGTCAGCTGGTATGAAAGAGCTCGGGAGCTTACGGTTTTACAGTTAGTCGGTTGAATTCATGATAGGACTTCTTGACGGATTCTCTCAGCATAGGATATAATGTTTGATGTCGGGGACGTTCAGCTGGATAGATAGATGCTAGGAACAATGATAATGCTTCAAACGCTCAGAAAGGTTGAGTTGCCTTATTTGACACATGCATGGGCTTTGTATCAACAAGAAGACCGCAGCACACTCTCAAAAGCTTCGCTGCTTTTTGGTATGTCCTGTGCTAAACCATGTTGCCAGTCTAATTCAACAACCTTGATCAACCCGCGGTCGGTTCTCCACCCAGACATCGATTTAGATAGCCACCTTTGCCCGGTACTTTTAAAATGCAAAAGGAAATCTTTTGATTATGAACCAACTTTGCCGCTCGTTCTCCATTAGTATGAACTCCAACATCAACAAGGGACAGAAGCCAGGTCGTAGCAGTAAATAACATCAAGGAGTCCTTCCCATTTTTTTGTGACGTACTCCCCTATACAGACCGCATTAGGATCCGTAACATCTCTGCTTCTCTAACCCCCTCATTCCTCTTCTTCGCCGGCGCCTCCTCATCCGTCTAAAAGACCCCCAATTTACGCAGCCTTCTTCGCAAACTCGACTCTGAGAATCAAATGCCTGAAACCGAAGCCGTCCATCTTGGCGCATGCCTTGACAGCGTCGCTGCGATCCGCGAAGCTGATGAAAGCGAAGCCCTTGGCAAGACCCGTATCGCGATCCTTGGCAAGGAAGACACGAGTGACGCGACCGAACCGCTCGAACATATCGCGAAGCTCTTGTTCCTCGGCCATCTCGGAGACCTAGAGTAAAATAGCATGTTAGCACGCATCGTCCCGTCATAAAAACCCTTCCTTAGGAAACAGAACAGCCTTTGCCGCTCTTCCTCCCACTCCTTCCTCCTTCTCCTCCTCCTCCTCCTCCTCCTCCTCTGGGAAACCGGGGAAAAACGTACGTTGGTGACTCTGAGAGTGGCGAGATCGTCGCGCTCGCCGTACTTGCCGCCCATCCTCTCTCCAGCAGCCGCGGCCCCACCGGCGCCACGCAGCGCAGGTGGCACGTACGAGCCCTTCTTGCCCGCGCCCGCCGCGCCCTGGGAAGCGGCAGCAGCCTCGTCAGCGGCACTGGCGGCGGCGTCGGCGGCAGCGCCGGCCTCGCCGATGGGGGCCATGGTGTCCTTGTAGGGACAGCGGGCGGTGAAATGCTCGCCGTTGCAGATACGGCACTTGACCTTCTTGTCCTTCAACTTGTCCTTCATGGCCTGGGCGTTGGGGTCCTTGCTCTCGTCCTTGGCTTCCTGGCGCCAGTTGAAGGAAGGCTTGAAGATGATGTTCTCGCCGACCGAGGTGGTGTCGGGGGCCGGGCCGGCGCCGTCCTTGGCGCTGAGGCCGAACTTGCCCCACGACTTGCGGTCGGCGACGCGGGGGTTGACGACCTCGCGGTGGGTGATGTAGCGGATGCGTCGTGTGGTCTTGACCTTCTGGCCGTTGTCGTTCAGGCGGTACTCGATGATGGTCGTGCTGCCATCCTTGTTGGTGATCTTCTGGGGGGGCGGGAGTTCGGTGGAGGTCTCCTCGAGCTCGTCATCGTCGGCCCAGTCGTGCCTGTATTGTCGTGAACTATGTTAAACTCTTGCTCTCCGAGAAATCAAACGCACACGTGTTGGGTTGTGAAGCACGCCGGGAAAATGGCGATCGGGGGAATCGGGGGCGTGGATGCGGACGGGCAATTGCTGTCGAGGCAAACGGAGGAGAACTGACTTCTGTTGGAGGGTAGCCATCTTGAGAGTATGTGATTGTTTTGATTCCGCTGGTTCGGCTTGTCGGGCGATGGGTGCGGTGGATGGCAGAAATGGCCGTGGGTTGTCGTCGCGATGGGTTGACGTTGCTCTGGTTTGGCGGCGATTTTTGGTGGGGCTTAAGTTTGAAAAGCCAGGGCAGATTTCCCCCCAATTTTTTGGAGGTCCGAATTTTTGGATATTTGAGTGTGGGGCAAAAATGTCCCGCTGACTCGGCTTTTACGCAGTAAATAACCCTGTTTGGCAGCTAACGTTGCTGTACTCTATGAACAATATCAAGGCAGCAAATTCACAAATAGTAACTAATACGATTAGCTACAGACGAAGCTTCTTTGACAAAGCAGGACTGGTCGCATCCAGACGTTGAGAGGTTTTGCCCCTTCTTTCATTATCCGCTTTGGGTTGCATCCATTAGTGGGGCATCACAGGCATCACAACCCTAACCCGGACGTTGCTCCTCCAGGGGCAGGGCGCCGCAAGATGGGAGCTCGACTCTCGACTCTCTCGACACCACGATGCGCACCTTGGTTACCAAGTTGACGGTCGGCACTGGTTTGACAGTTGGAAGTGATTCAGAGTTCTCCAAATATTCATATCTGAGCACACTAAACTCGCTGCTATCTGAGTTGGCCACGGAGCCTGCCCAGGCATCAGCTTTCATTTGACTTTGTAGCGGAGCTACCAAGCTCCTTCTTATGACTGGAAATCGAAAACCACCCCGCCCTTGCCTACCACAGGCAAGTCCCTTCACCTCCTCAATTATTCACCTACATACGCAGTAGGTACCCCAACATTACATAATACAAGGTATATGGTAAAAAGACAAAACCCGCACCAAATCGACTTGACAAAGAAGATCGTTCACACGTTACGTTCCGGACGTCGCCGGTGGTATAAATGTACCCTCATCACCCGGGTATCTGGTATCTTGCTTCCTGCATCCTTATTCCATCCATGTAACCGGTATCTTCTTTTTTGATTGAACCCGACCTTGACAAAAGAAAGACAAAGGAAATGGTAACGGAATCAATCGGCGGTTTGGCGACGGTTCATCTCCATCAGTTGAATCCCCAGGCGCCCTTCGCTCTGCCAATTACTCGGAAGCTTCAGTTGTCATTTTGCCCAGAAGTCTAGAAATGGAGATGCGTTGGATGATAGATACGAGCAAATGCAAGTCACAGTTCAAGGTGAAGCTGCTGATTGACAGACTTGAAGTGACGATTTTCTCGGGATTGGAGGAAGGGCACGATTCGGCGGCGGAGCAGGCGGAGGGCCTTCCGCCAGCTGTGTGATACTCCGTCGCGGACCCAAGCCGTTGGCAACCGACATAGACCTAAAACGTGGTGCTGGCCTTGATCCCTGCTTCGAAAGTGAAGTTGAAGATATCTGAGGAAGGTCACCGAGATGGTCACCGAGGTCACTCAGATCGAGAAAACTGCGACCAGCTTCGCTTGACCTTTCTGAGAGCTGAGACTGCAGACTGAATCTTCTTCTATCGACGCGCTTCGATGGGCTACCTGGGTAGTTGCCGATGGATGAAGTGGATCTGAGCATGTCTTGGAAAGCCACTGATGTCGGAGGAGCCGCTGATGAGCTGCCTTCGGCCTGGAAATAACCCGACCTCTTTTCAGGGCTACCATGTGTGACAGGCTGCGTGGGAGAGAGGTTCTCCCAGTCCTCGCCCCTGTCACAACGTTGCTTGGTTGCGTCTGGCAATCCCCAAGACGAGAAAAGGGACTCCGGCTCCGGTGCTGTTTCAACGGTTACTTCAATTGGAACACCGTTCTCATCAAGCAGCGGCGATGCAGGCGACGGCTGATCCTCCACAAATGAGAGCGGGCGTGTGTTGAGGTATAAAGCCGAGGGCCGGGGTCTCCGTGGTCCGCCGCGGACCTGAGAAGGTAGCGGAGGGGGCGGAGAAGATGATTCAACTTCCTCTTCCGGAAGAGATTTTGTTGACCTAGCGAGCGAATAACGCTTACTGGATCGTTTGCTAGAGCTTGAAGGGCTGCTGGGATCCAAATTCAACGCACTCGAACCCGAAAGAAGCCGAGAAGTGGCGAGACGCATTTCGAGGACATGATTTGTCGTCTGCAAAGACTGTCTTCTGTCACTGATTGCTGCTGCATTCGGTCTTGGTCGCGGTCGGGGTTGGTCATCAAGGGCGGTGAGCTCTGGTATGGAGTCCTGAAGGCTTGCAAAAGAGTCGCGAACAGGCGAGCATACTGGTGATGATCCAGCTGATGTGAGAACTGTACGCTGACCGGACGACAGATATGAAAACCGCTGGGTACTATCCCTAAGTCCGTCTAACTGTCTACCATCGTGGGAGATCACGCTAGCGGTGGACGCGGCCTCGTCGAAGGACTGATCTCGTGTGCCTTCAGCATCAGCAAAGTCCATATTGATATCCGGATTCGAAGTGCTCTGGCGTCCGTCCCACGCATCATTAGACGTGGCCCCGCCATAATCACCAACTACCAAGGTTCTTTGGCTCGTCTGGCTTCGAAGCTCTGAAGCCTCGTTATCGAAATTTGTGTTTCCTGTCTCGGAGACCTTCTTCTTGCCTCCAAGGCCTTCGATTTCGCGTCTAAGCGTGGCCAACCAACTCTCCATATCGGGCGCGTTCTCGAATACCATCAAAAGATTGGAGGCCTGCCGTTTGTCCTGACCCCGAAAAGGCAGTCGCGCAAGCAATGAGCTGGCGTGAGATGCTGGGGCGGCATAGTCCGAATCGGCCGTGGCGGTGATCTGCAATACCCAGTGACGTCCTGGAATAACATCGCTCACAAAGGCAGCTGAGTCCTTTCCCAGCGACAAGACCTTCTCCGGCAGACGGTCCAAGGGCCCATCCCCAGTGTACTGGAGCAAGTATCCCGAAATAAGCACGAAAAACTTGGTCGTCCAGTCTAATCTGAGGGCAACTGATCCGGAGGTATTGCGGCGGTGCCTCCTCCTCCCTCTCTCTGACCTGTCAGTTCCTGCTGTCGACGGAGCTGCCCCATCTGCGGCTGTTGTTGAGCCTGATCCGAAAGCGTCGCCAATCGAGAAGATGCCCTTGTGTTGATGCAGCCTGAGTATAGCCTCAGCTGAAGCGGTACAGGCAGGAAGACGGGCTTGTTTGATGGCCTGGGGATAAACTTGACAAAGTGTTGGTGGATCCCAAGCAGCCAGGGATCCCCTTGATGCTCTAGGCGATGCGTATCCACGCACTGCACTTGCTGATGTCTTGTGCTTCAAAGTTGGGGTCGGGAAGGTAGGCGTGAGAGGGGATCCGGACCCGGATAATGACACCTCGGACCGCTGGGCGTGGCCATGGCCATACGGCCAGTGGCTGACACTGGCGATGGAGGCGCGCAGACCCGATCTCGTCGGCGTTTCTCTGGGAGCGACAGTCGACATTCGTTCGGCTTCGGTAGCTGATCTGTTTCTGTGAAACAAGTTCCTCAATCCAAGCTTCGAGTCCCTCTTATTCAACCTGCCCGCCTCCTGCCGTGAGGGTACCCCTTCGACTTCCTCCCCTTGGTCATGATGATGATGATGATGTGGCTCAGACATGGCTTCGGAGGGAGCCAACCCTGGCGGTGTCAGGTCCTAAATGTGTGGTTCGGTATGCGGTGACGATCAGGGTGCAAAAGTTCCTGGTACTCACCGCCACACAAGGGACAGTACGCTGGCGCTGCGATGATGTGGTGGTGGTAGTTGAGAGTGAAATGAATGCTGGTTGGATTTACCCATGCAGGGCAATGGGAGTCGATGGTTGTTGAATTCCTTCCTTTGTTACTTGAAGAAACAAAGAGTGCAAGTTGCCGCGAGGTGGGTTTGTAAATGGGAGGACCAAAAGGTCGGGTCGGATGACGGGGACGGAGATCAGTCAGATTCGAAGAGGGTCACCAGCCGTGGTAGTAATAATAAACATGGAGATCTGTTGGATACGACAATGAGAACCTGGACAGTGGGAATCCGGGGCGTCAAATCCAGGCGCGAGAAGATTTCCCAATCCTGAAAGTGGAAAGCCAAGATTGGATATCAGGTGGGAAGAGTTTGGTGAAGTTTGGTTCGATGGCTGCTATGGGTCGAAATGGGGCGGGATTTCTGTGTATGGATGGGTCGTCTACCAGGGAGGAGCGATACAGGTAGCCTCAGTGGTACCAGCAAAAAGC
>RAOO01000065.1:0-181354 GCA_009805345.1 Neurospora sp. FGSC 26628
CAAGTAAGGTAGCGTTATACTTGTCTCGGTGATAATGATCAATTGACTACTGCAGAACTATCTAGTGTCGAGGATTCTCGGGGTTCTTATACGTGCCCTGTCCGTCCATGTAGACTGGCTCACTGGCGATGGCTCACTCGTCGTGAGCTGGCTCACCGTGAGCCTTGCCCGTGAGCCCTCCTTGTCTGATCCTGGTGTCGGACCTTGCAATGGTTACATTGCCCAGCCTTCGCTTACCGGTGGCTTGGCTGGCCCGTGTTATTCGCTTAGTTCGTAACAGTACTGCCCGCCGATCGACCTTTACCTAAATAAACGGGTAAGAGCCTTCGAAGAAAGAATTGCTCGGACGGACCAAGCAAAGTTCGTTAGGGGGACGGCTGCATGGGTAGCCGGTTGCATCCTGGAGAGGTCTCGACGACGGACTTCCCCTCCCAAAGACCTACCAGAAAGCGGAGCGGCCAAAGCCCAATGGGCTGAGAGAGGGGCAACCACCGCCAACCTAACAATGGAAACAATGCCGCAAGACGCGCCGCACGATAGGCAACAGGGCACGCCGTACCAGGAAGAGCCATCGGCCAAAGAGAGGGAGCGGTGGTTAGAGGAAGCAACAAGGAGGGAATGGATCGCAAGATGGGAGATGCAGACAGCGGCGGCAGTCTCCAAGTCGGGACGACGCTACCAGTTGACGATCGCTGACCTATACCCAAAGTTCGACGGGACTTCGATAAGGAGACATATGGTCGGCTCCAGAAAGAAAACCGATGCGCCTCCTGACCCTCCAAGGCTTACAGGCATTGACCCACAAGAAAGATCTTCTTGGGGAGTCTCCATTTTCTTACGACTCCCAAAGAGGTGTGATTCAATACTCGAGGCCCGGTCTCGGACGAGACCAAAAGCTCGGAAAGCAAAGTCGCATCGACAGTTCCGCAGTCAGCTGTCCCATGTGTCAAGCTATCTCAAGCTTGGTCAGAACTGCGGGACTCACTGCGGGACTCTATACACCCCATCATGAGTTCTTCGAGGGTGACCCAGATTGCTCGTTGAGCATTTATTGCGACCCGGTGGATGGACCTGCGATCGAGGTACCGAAATCCGCTGGTAACGACAAGATAATAGGATGGTTAACAGCAAAAGGGCTGCGATCTAGACAATGTTACCCCGTTGCACTCTTGGTTTTCTTCGGAAGGATATCCTTGACGTGGAACGCACTAATGACTGCTGTTACGCGACAGCCGAATCTCACTCTATTCGACTGCTTTCAGACTCTGGATCCTACAGAGGATGAGATTATCGGAGACACCAGCATCAACAAACCTCGTAGCCTCTTCAGTGGGCGCGAGAGACCGGTCATCATTGACCCAGACCTACCGCGGCGGTAACTACGTAACTGTTTGGGAGACCACAAGGATATTTGTCTTCTGAATAGGAGGCAAAACCGAACGGCTTCTACCTTTCGCCTTATCGATACGAGCACCAAAGCAGTTGTTGAGTTCAGAGGCCATCGTCTTGGGGATATCCAGTACGTAGCTCTAAGCTATGTATGGGGTAACGGGTATAAAACTACCCTGAGGCATGACACTATCACACAGCTATAGTTGATTGGTTCATTACTAGTAGCTGGGCCGCAGACAGTCTTGGATGCGATCAAATTTACCTCTGACATGGGCATCCGCTACCTCTGGGTGGACGGGTTCTGTATTATTTAGGACGACGAAAATGACAAAGCCGCCCAGCTCCAGCTTATGGCTGAGATCTATCAGTATGCCCTCTTCACAATCGTGGCTGCTGCTGGCAACAACGCACAAGCAGGACTTCCAGGCATCAGCATACCCAGGGAAGCCGTTCAACAAAAAGTGTTGGTGAAGAAAGTAGAGAGTCCAGAACTGGCGCCCATATGGCTCATTTCGATACTAGCACCGCGGGACAAGATGATAGAGTATGCTAAGTCTACCCGTGGATGGACACTGCAAGAAAAAGTCTTATCCCGACGCGTCCTCACCTTTACCGACAAGCGATTGCTATGGAGATGTCGACAGTGCAAAAAGTGGGAGGAGATTGACACAAAAACTGCCAGCGACTTATCTTGCTCCCTCCGATACGAGGGAACTGGAGGTCGCAGCCTCGACCTCGATCCCTTTATGGAACCCAACCCATTACGTATCGGTCAAGCAGAGATCACAGCATCCCCATGGCAAAACTTATCCTCCTTGATATCCGAATTGCACTTCGTGATCTTATCATACAAGGAGATGCCCACGACGCCTTCTCCGCCATCCTCAGGGAGTACACCATCCAAACGGGCGTACAGTTCCTATAGGGTCTACCTGCTGATGCTCGCTTTGAGCTTGCTTTGTGTTGGCATTACACCACCAAGCCCTCCGAATTAGATCAGCATACAGGGAAACCGCTTAGACGGCGCCAGGAGTATACGACCTTGCCCACTACCTCTTTGCAGCAGAGGGTACCGTTCCCGAGCTGGTCGTGGCTGGGGTAGAGAGGGCTGATTGATTTGCCGGATTTGGATTATCCCCAAGTGTTGGTTTCACCAAGGTATATCATAAACAACCACTCACATCCATCCAGAAGGTTTATATCTTGCAGAGCTGACAGTCAAAACACAAGGCCCGAAGATATTGAGATGCCCATCGTCGCCTGTGTACTCAAAAACACGCCTCTCGAGCTCGTCAGGACGTCAACTCTCACACCAGAGGCAGATACACATGCACCAACCAGCCACAAACAACACGACGATCCAGACGCATCGCTAGTAACCCTCGACATGATCGCCGCAGAATTACTAGACCTTACCTTCGACCGCGTCTCCCTCATCCCCGACGATCAAATCCTCTTCTTTTGGGCCGAAACCACCCACTTCTTTCTCTCACCTCTATCATAAGTCGAACCATTCCTTAGATCGCGGTAGACCAATCTACGACGAGAAGGGCGAATACTGTGGGGATGTGGGACCGTTACCAGGGGTAGTTGGGGCAATTAACGATGATGCAGATGAGGAGGACGACTGTGGTCGGGACAGCTCATCAGCAAGGGATGCCAAGGGCACCAGCACGAGCACCAGCAACAACAATCAGCGAGCCGAGTTCATCGCCCTCCGTCGTTTCACCTATATTTGTCTTGTTCTCTAGGTTTAGAGGCGGGAAGGAATCGTGTACAGGGTCGATATTTGGCAGATTGACGCGCAGGCGTAGCGAAGTAGTAGGCTGAGAAGGAAGCTTGTTGCTTTTGGGTAGGAATTGTATATCGCCTCTTGACTCTTGACATTCGACAAATTAAGGTGTAGGTTGTAGCATATCAACCAGTTTGGGGGCTCAATCGGAGATCGATGGATTCAACAAATCCACTGCTATAGTTGTGCTGGCTTGGTGGCGAAGCCAAGCAGGATCCTCGATCAAGATGAAGCAACTGTTCACATGGCTGTTGCGAGGTCCGGTTCTCGATATCACGGGGTGTTACCTATCTATACGACACATGACTTTCTAACTTCCAGTCTAGCGACCGAACTCGGTAATTTGCTCTCCTCTCCTATTCATACTGCATACCCGGCTGCTTCATCTGGGCGTATGGATTGAGAGCATGGACAAGCGACACAGCAAATAGTTGGATGCAGCCCCTGGTGGTATGCAATGTGAATAAACACTAGAGTATTTGTTAGGGATAGAAAATCTCCCTGATTAGTGGCTGGCGAGCAGCTGCACTTTGCCGCCGGTCCCTTATTACTGTTACCGGAAGGAACGCTGTTGACACTCCGCCAGCAACGATATCTAGTTGGATGAATGTTGGGGAATTTGGAAAAAAAAAAAAAAAAAAAAAAAAAAAAAAAAAAAAAAAAAAAAAAAAAAAAAAAAAAAAAAAAAAAAAAAAAAAAAAAAAAAACAAAAAATGATGATGTGATAGGAAAGAGACGGGAGAAAAAGAAAAAAACATACAACACCAGGGATTCGCTGGTCGTCACCGACCCAACTACTAGTCTGGCCCTCACTGGCTTATCTATGGGAGAGCGGACGGGATCCCGAGTTTTCCAATGGGTATGGTCGTATGTGATAGTGTCGTCTACGCATCTTACCTTATATTTGGAATCCTTTGGTGGTTTGCTATCATCATATGACGAACCGTTATAAGCACAGGAGTATATCGCTGGGAATAAGAACAACGGTCGTGTAGCCGAAAGGTACTGATCGATTGTGGAAGCTGTTGCTTGCTGAAGAGCCCTCTATACAAGAAGGCCGGGAGGCCTTGTTATATACTAGGCCTTCAGGGACCCGAATATATTGGACCCGAGGACCCGAAGGGTTCGGGTCCTACCTGATTGGTTTGTTAGTTCTACCTAGTCTGGCTTACATAATTGATCCTTGATTGGATCGTAACAGGGAACGGGTGGGAAATAGGGAAGGGGAAATGAAATAAACGTACAGAGACACATAAACGTCGTGTTCGTGAGCGAGATTAATCAACTCTCGTAGCTGGGTTTCGGGGAAGAGAGAGAAAGAGCTGCCGGCGAATTTGAGTCCGTCGATGTGGTATCCCATTCTTCAGTTTTGTGGAACAACATCGTTAGCTGCCAATCTCTGACGGGGACATGGTGTGGTTGCTTACGTCTCAAGAACATCCTGCAGATAACGCTTGCCCATGGCAGAATAATAGGGGCCTCTGATCTCGGTGACGCCGACCTTCCTGGGCTTGGGAGGGCGAGGATTGTGATGGACGAAGCCGAAGGCGTTCTTGTCTTCGAGTATGATCTTGGGTTTGGTGGAGGATTTGCTGGACGGTTGGGGGGACGAGCTCAGGGATCGGAGGAGCATGCTTAGTCGGTTTGTTGCTCGGATTGTGGCCGTTGCTGGCCGGACTAGGGCGTGTTGGAGGGAGCGGGAGTACATGGTGGACATCAGATTATGGTAGTCGAGTAGAGTAGAGGTGGTAAGTTCGTCGAAGTGGTTGATGATTAGGGATGCCGGGCAGTGTGGTAGTGTGGTGGTAAGGTAGTAGATGGCCAGAATGGAAGCGAGAAGCACTGTGTAACGGGATGAGTGAGGAATCGGAGAAAATTGGAGATAGGTTCAGTTGTAGGTAGTTGAGAATAAGGAGTTCCGTCTGAGCTGAGGTTTTGGGATGTTTGGCCATTGGGGTGCAAGTGTGACATCACCGACTCAATTGATCGGTTCGGCCGACGATCACGGCCACGAGATGCCATTGACCACCTGCACACGACAACGACAAAATCAAAAGGCGAAGTCCGGCAAACTCGATAAGGTAATTGAAGTTCGAAAGTAAGGGTTAGAAAAGACAATTGATTCTATTCTGTTCTGTCTGGGTCGCAATTGCAGAGTGGCTCGAGAGCGGTTCGGGCCCTTCCCTTCTTCACCGAGGACCCCCGTGGTGCCAAGACTCAACCAATGATTCCGAATCTGACCCTCTTCTTAACCAGGACGGATTTCAAAATCCCATCTCCGATACAATTTGCCTGAATTCGATTTAAGAATGAGCAGTTAGATGCAATTCTTGCGGAACCAAGTCCAGCAAAACAGGAATTTAAGGGACAGAAAGAAAGTGCAAATGGAAGTCTCAAGACAACGATTCAGGTGCAAGAGCAGTGGACCGAGACGGGTCATGGATGGGAGCTCACCTCGCCTACAAAGAGAGAGTCTCACTGGCCTGTTCAGACGCCGGACTCGCAGTTCCTGCACTGGCCCTTGCAGGGATCGCACAGGCAATAGCAGATACCCCTTTCGAGCAGAGTGTCGGCGGCCTCAGCTTCGGGGTCTCTGACAGCGAGATGGTCGCCCGGAACTGGGGAGGCGAGGGCGCTGAGCGCAAAGGCGAAGAGGACGGCAATGGAGAGTCTGAACTGCATCTTGCCGGTGGAAGTCTGGCTAATGTTGGTGTTGGAACTGATGAAATTGATAGTAATGGAACTGCTTAATGTGGTAGGACTCTTCTCAACCAGCTCTAGGTGGTCTTTATACCCGTTTCTCAGCCTTTGTTTTGGCTATGTCAACCAGCCATCGAGCTTCAGTCATCGGCGTCTCCTCCCTGTGAATCCATGAACACATCCGGTCAGTAGACCCTGATTTCTTACAGCGCCTCTCAGACGCATCTCACCACCTCCCTCTTTAAGCCATGGGATTGTGTCAGTCGCTCAACATTCTCTCCTGATAACTCGGACTGGTGCTGTGCGCTTGATTGAACTTGGAAGGTGGGACAAGGTTGTGAGAGATGATGGATGCTATATGGTTACTGTAGGCTTCGCAGGATCATGTTCCTCGTACTCAGTCCTCGCAAGTCAGACTATTTGACCACTAAGATTGAGCGACCGAGCTGATGTTGCAACCGACCTTTGAGTCCGAGGCTCGGATGCCTTTCTTCTGACAACAACCAATCGCCAGTGTCTGATAAGTCTATAGACACCTTCCGCATTGATAGATTTGAGAAGTCATAGGTATTTACCTTGCTTGACTTGGATGGTGAGAAAAGACCGAAGGCCTGAAGAACGGGTGAATGTGATCTCATGTGTTGTTGGGCAATTTGACGATGATGAAAGGTATAAAGGTACAAGAGTGTGGAGACAGGCACAGCCGGCAGCAGCTGTCTGATCGCTGGTTGGCTGGAGCTGGCAACTGGTCCTCCCAAGCACAGCGAAAGAACGAGCACGCCATTTGTGGTCTGGTACAGCTAACATCCTTCCCCGCGAGAAACGACAACCTGCGCCTTCCTAACAACCTGCGACCATTAAAGAACTGAAGGGAACCCCGACTCGAACAGAATTTTCGCACGTTCCTTCACTGCAGCCGCCAGATGGTCCATCAGGCCTTTCTTTGCAATTTCCCGGTCTTGTGCGCCAAAGAGAACAAGAATGCCAGCAGAGCAAACGACGTCGACGCCAGAAACGAAATCCTCAGGGCGACCCCGTACAAGGCCCTGACTGCATTTTCCAACTCGGGCGACAGTTCCCGCAGCGCAAATACCGACTTGCGCAGCTTCTCGACGAGCTATCCATAGAGGTATCAAAATACTGTTATTCGCAGGACTTCCAAGTGTCGAACCATCGCAGCACTTACCTCGTCCGTCGCCGCATCTCCTAGCGTCGCCGGCAGTCTCGCCATTAAGACATTCTGCACAATGGCCGACGTTATAGTCACACCGTAAATGGCGCCCATGGACCGGATCAGATATACCGTCGACGTTGCTACCGCTTGATCTGCCGCCGAGTTAGCAGACCTTCTTCCATATATATTTGGTCTCCTCTCCCGACCTCGGCAACCTACCTCGATGCTCAAACAAAGACACAAAGCTAAACAGAATACTGGGATACGTCAGTCCAAGACCCAACGTCGCCGGTACCAAGTATACGAATTCCTTTCGTCGATCGCCCGTCGTCCCCAACGTCACTGCGAGCATGTTACCCATCAGCGTCATGGCTGTTCCCAACCGAACGTTATAGCTTAGACGTGTCCCGCGTTGCATCAGAGTCCCTGCCGTCACTCCGCCCACCGGCGTTGCTAACGCCGGCATCACGAGCCTCAGACCTGCCCTGGCCGGCGAGTCTCCCCGGACGGCCTGGAAGTACAACGGCATCATAAACATATACTGCAAAAGAAGAGGTGGTGGTTAGCAGGTCTGCCACCAAAGTGACGGTATGGCGATCGGTAACTTACAGCATACGCTGCCATACCGGCAAAGATGTTGCTTAACTGCACCGCACTTGATTGCCAGCCTTGCAGCATCCGCAACGGTATCATCGGAATTGCCTTGGTCTTTGCCTCGACCACGATGAAGCCGACCAACAAGGCACAACTCGTTACCAGGGCCGTCACTACCGGTACGCTTGACCAAGGATACTCGTTGCCCCCAAAGCTCAATCCCAAGAGTTGGACTACGAGTCCTAGAACCAGCAGCGTGGCCCCGGACAGATCGAGACATTGCAATGCAGACCGGATACGTCGCTTTGGGCCCGTCAGTTCAACCAGGTCCAACGGGTTTTCCACCACAAAGTACCCGACCACGAGAGCTACCAACGACACGGGCACCTGCGACAAGAAACACCATCTCCATCCGATTGTCTCGGCAATGGTGCCCCCAAGTGATGCCCCAAGCACGGACCCAAATCCATGGAGAATGTTTTGCATCGCTTGGTACATACCGCGCTGCTTAAAGGGAATCATGTCCGAGTTGATGACAGTCGCTAGTGGTATGGTCAGCAAGTGCTCTCCGAGGCGCCGAATAGAAAACAAAGGTCAACTCACCCATGGTGATCAACCCTCCTCCCCCAAACCCGGCCACGGCCCGCATGATGTTGAGGGTAACCATATCCTGGGCCACGGAGCATCCAAGACAGCCAGCCATGAACGTTACTGTGGATACAAGGAAGCAGAGACGCCGTCCGAACAAGTCTGACAGTCTGCCATAGAGCGGCTGGAACGCAGTACTCGTGATAAGGTACGATGTCGTCAGCCAGGCAGCGTTGTTTGCGGCACCGAACTCGGAGCTGATGGCGGCATACGTCGACGCCGTGANAGAGACGCCGTCCGAACAAGTCTGACAGTCTGCCATAGAGCGGCTGGAACGCAGTACTCGTGATAAGGTACGATGTCGTCAGCCAGGCAGCGTTGTTTGCGGCACCGAACTCGGAGCTGATGGCGGCATACGTCGACGCCGTGATGGTCTCGTCGAATCCCGACAGGAAGACGTTGGCCCACAAGGCTGTCCACGCAAGGTCAGTGTCTTCTTCTTATCCAACCAAGCGGTTACGTACCAATCTCAATCCACCAGAATCCTGGCCCTGATTTCCATGCTTCTTCTTGAAGGGTCTCGGGGAGCGTCACATACGACTGCTTGGCCGGTTGCGACTCCAAGAGAGGTGATATTTCGCCCACGTCGGAACACAGCGTGGAGTTGCTGTCACTATCAGACACGTCCTGTGCCTTGTTGTCCATGTTGTCAAGGGTTGTATAGTGCAATTGAGCTTGCAAATCGAGGATGATGGTGTTTCCAATTGCGAACCACAAAGCAGATGGTTATCACCGGGTTTACAGTTTATAAGTACGGTCAGCGGGAGATGCTACCCGTTGGGGAGGTGGTCAGAGCAAAAGAGGGGTGGGAAGGTCAGAAGATCTGGACCTCCCTTGTGCTGCACGGTACCACGAGACCACATACTCTTTTCGGGATGCCGTGATCGGACAGCCGCTGTCGCCAGAGCCCTTGTTTTTCTTACCCACTGGATGCTGCTCGTGGGCTTCAACCACGGGGGTTGATGTGACTCCGGCTGCAGAGCTACGGACAGTAACACCATGTTTTATCGACGAACCATGGTTAAGTACCCGCAGTCATGAGCTCTTTCCAGGGTCTTCTGTATGGCTGAGTGGAGGAGGTGTCTCATTGAAGCAACCCTCCTTATCAAGTGTGGGAGGACTCGAAGTCGAAAGAATCTTCTGAGACGTCTTGACCACCTCAATTCCATTGAGCGCTCTCTGTTCATGTCTTGCTTCGCATCAGCCCGTCAAAGTTGGCATACCCCAGTACCGAACCTGGTCAATTAGTCAAAGAAGGATCCTACATGCCCTGGTGTCTTGGACTTTGATACGGTCCCCCGTATTTGCTGAACATTCCTCGCTTACCTTTGCCGCCGAATGCCTGTTTCCCCGCAGTTGCCCCTGTCACTGCCAAGTCGGCCTGGCCCGATCGATTATTTGAGGCTTGAGGTGAAGTAGCGAAACGTGCCCTAACACGTGACACCCATGATTTTGACCATTCTTTTGTTTTGCGACTATCTACAAGTATGCGGAGGACTGAGCTACATGTTGAACGAAAATGACGATGACTTTGCGGCATCTTAGAGAAATATCCCAACAGTTGGCGAATGCCGTTTAGAAATGGAATCTGAGTACATGCTGCCGTTTGCAAATTACCGTGTAACATGTACCTGCAGATCCATCGATGTTACACATCTTGCGAACGCGACAGCGGCTTGGTTGGGCATTGACTTCTGGCCGTGTGTTTTCCGTTTGTTCGCTGGGCTGCAATGCCTTATTCCGGCCGGTTGGCTGTGAAACCACCAATTGATATCAGAGTATAGGTAGTCGTTTGGCGACAAAGCTGCATATGTATAAATGTTGACTTCATTCAACGTGGTTCCCAATTCACACCCAAGGAAAAATTTCGGACATGGTCTTCAGCGAGGTCAAAGTTGACACGCCCTGACAAATTGTCAACAGAGCCGACAAATCTCACACGAGCACTGCGTACAAAAGACCGTCTCCCATTTGCTTTTTAAATAGCCTTTATCAACCATTTGGTGCTCGAGTCACCTACGGTCCTTAGGCAGGCAAGCGACGACATGAAGTTCCAGGCCTCTTGCAGTCGTAATAATCTAGATACAAAGATGGATGAAGAACCAGGCAACTAATGATAGTTCTTTAACGCCGCTGACTGTCGCCAGCAGCATGAGCAGCATTGCACGACGTGCACGACGTGCACGATGCACTGAGGCCTACAACGCCTCATGGAAAGAAAATCAGCGAACAGCAAACGGAAAACGGCTGCTTGGCTTGGCACCCGTCTTCCCGTGGTGGAGGATGGCCCGTGAAGTAGCTGGACCTTCATCTTTCAGACTCCGAGCGTCCCTTCACCCCATCTCGATGCGGTCTACATTTCCCACGCCCATCTACCCCTCTTTTTCTCTTCACTTCTTCCCTTCGCTGAGGTCGCCCATCGACTCCTGTTGTCCAGCTTCTTCGAGTTGTCATCTTACATCTGAGTATTCCTGGCCTACCTCGAGCCTCCCAGTCAAGCCATGTCGAAAGCAAAACAGAAGAGTCGCCAAAAGACCCAGTTGCAACAACAACGTCCCGTCATAGAAGCTCAGAAATCATTACACGACCCTGCACAAGCGCACCAGCCCAAGAGTCCCGTTCACCAGACGAAACCTATCGAAACGCAAGCCGCTCAGCCACCTGATCGCCGACAAATAGCAGCGTATAATCGTTGGAAGAAATCCCTCGAGTGTCGTAAGCTACAAGAATCCGGCGCCAACAGCCTTCCACACATATGGGCAGAAGGATACAAACTTCTCGAGACGGATAGTAGCGAACTCCATATCTGCATGCTCACCGACTTGGTTGATGACAAGGCAGGAGGTCCATTCATTCTTGGCCGGACGATACTTATAACGCTGAACCATGAGGACTGGAGGTATAGGCTCTCACTCTACGAAGCCCTGCTGAGAGTCATTACACACCCGTCACTAGTTGCCCATCCAACCGCGCCCAGCAACCACCTTGCAATCCTCTACACCCTCATTGGTGAAGAGGACGGCGTGGAAGGAATCGAGTGGTTGACAACACTTACCGGCCTTTTTGACCGTATGCAGGTCCTACAAATCCACGGCTTGGTTTGTTTGACAGCCAAAGCGCTCAAGAAGCTGCTAGACCTATACCCACTGCTAAAATACGACGACCGTTCACATGCACTTCGGGATATTCTGCATACATTGCTGGCTGCTGGCGCCGCTCAAGGCTCAAAATTACCGCCCAAAACTGATGGGACGACCACTCGTGGTACCCCGGCGCCGGTTGGGGACATAAATACAAGCCGTTTACCACAAGCCCCAACGAAGGCCAAACAGACCCATCTCCGCACAAAACAACCACAGCTAGTTATTCCGAGCCCTGGAGCAAGGCCGGGTGGCCGCCACGATAACGACTGCCTAGCAATTGCTGAGATTGAGATCTTGCCAACGTATGGAGAGATCATGAGCCAGCAGCTGGAGTACCTGCCTACAACAGACTTCACAAAAGAGAGTTTCCTCAAGGATACCAGAGAACGTTATATCGACACGACTTTTCGGCTCTATCGTCACAACACCTTCTCGGCTGTAAAAGATTTCCTTCGTGAGCAGCTGACTTACAATTCAGCCCAGAACCTCACCAACTCAAGTCCTTCCGAACTCGGACGTAACGGTCTAGCCCACTTCTATTCCGCGGCTACTATCAAGAAAGTTCATGTCAGCCTGGATAACAGCATAATATGTGCCATATCATTCTTGCAGCTCCCGCACCTTCGGAAGCTATCACAGACAGACCAGGCTAAATGGTGGGTGGAATCCTCACGCCTTGAACCGGGCAAATTACTTGTCATGGTGGTGTCCCATCGCGGGAGAAGGCGACTGCTGTACCTTGTCGGAGGAGATGAATATCAGGAGAGGCATAAATCAACGGTGTTCAAGGAAAGGATGTCTGGAATACGACCTACGGTGTATGTCAAGCTGGCCCGAGAGACCGAGGAGGACATAACTCTACTCAACGAGCTACATGTTGCACGAGCACAAGGGCACCTCTTTGAGCTTTGTGGGCTCATTCCGCAGTCCTACGAACCCACACTAACCAATATCCAACGGATGTCGAAAGACACTGGGTTGGCGTTCCAACGGTGGATTATTCCGACACCAAAGACTGCTCAGCAGCACCTTACGGTCCCCCCACCGGCCTATGCTCGGAAGCAGGGATTTGTGTACAGGCTTGACTGTATCAGCAAGGAGAAACAACCCCTAGGCTTGAAACTGGATCCGAACAGATCTCCGAAGGGCAAGGACTTGACCACACTGCAGAGGGCTACCGGGCTCAATGAAAGTCAAGCCCAAGCCCTAGTCGCCGCGCTTAGCCAAGAGTTCGTCCAAATCCAGGGGCCACCTGGTACAGGGAAAACGTATGTCGGTCTTACAGATCGTCAAGGTTTTGGTGGAACATAAAACCACTTGTCAGCTCTCGCCTATTCTGATCGTGTAAGTCTTTCGTCAGACGACGGTCCATGCGAGGCCCCTTGCTGCCAAATACTAACTTTGGATCTCGGATAGGTGTGAAACCAACCATGCTTTGGACCAGTTTGGCGAACATATCGTTGAAGCCGGCATCAAAAACGTCATACGAGTCGGAAGCCGCAGCAAATCAAAACTATTGGAGAAACACAATCTCTATCTGGTGAGAAAAAACAGGACAACCAATGGTGAAAGGAAAGCAAGGGGCTCGGTGTTTGTACAATTGAACGCGGCGCTTTCCCGGGCCGAGAACTGCCTTGGTCCTATCCATCAAGCAATGGCAGGGCGAACAGGCTGGCCACTTCTGAAGAATTTCCTTTCGAACAAATATCCCAGGGTCTACAGCCAACTGAACCCGGATGATGCTGAAGGGTTTACAATCGTTGGCGACCCTGTCATGAATTGGCTCGGGCAGAGGCCGGCAAAGTCAGCCACGGGCTCGAAGACGAAAGCTCCTGATCACTCACGCTTGATCATAAAAGCGGAGACCAACATCCGTTCTCTTACAGTCGACGAGCGGTGGGCATTGGTGGATCAGTGGCTTGATCAATTTGCCCAGGAGCAAACCAAGTCCCTAATGGAGCATCTGCACAAAGCGCAGAGCCTTCGTCAAGATCTTGCGAGACTTAATGCTAACATCAACTGTCGGCTTCTCGGGCGTGCAGATGTTGTCTTAATGACAACCTCGAGACTGGCTTATAACAACGAGATGCTTCGAAAAATGAAGCCCAAGGTCATCATTTGTGAGGAGGCAGCCGAGGTGATGGAGCCTCGCATGATGGCGGCGTTCATCCCCGGAGTCGAACACCTCATCCAGATTGGCGACCACCAGCAGTTACGCCCGTTGGTGCAGAACTCTCTGCAGTTCAGCATGGAGACCAAGGTCGGAAAGCACTACCAGCTTGACCGCAGCCTTTTCGAGAGGCGTGTCACCGGTGAGCCAGGGATGAAGCCCCTCGCCGTCATTCAGCTGAATGAGCAGCAACGCATGCCACCTGAAATTTCGGCGCTCATCCGAACCAACGTCTACAAAGACCTTCAGGATGGCTCTCATGTCATGAACCGCCCAATGGTGGTCGGCCTACGGCAAAGACTGTTTTGGTGGGATCATGATCATGAAGAAGGCATTGGCCTGAATGCAGCTCAAGGCATGTCTTACACTAACTCCGTGGAAGTTGAGATGGCTACCGCCCTTGTCCGTCATCTTGTGCGGCAGGGTGTTTACGAAGGCAAAGACATTGCCATTCTTACGCCGTACGCAGGCCAGCTGCTCAAGCTTCAGGCAGCACTTGACGAGCATTTTGAGATCGTCTTAAGCGAAAGAGACGAAGAACGCTTAGCTGCCCAAGGGTTCGACAAGAAGAACAAGGTCAGAGAGTCTGAGACCCAGACCCAAACGTTCCTACCGTCGGGCAAGATGCAGATGTCAGAGGGCATAAGGCTTGCTACGGTTGACGGTTTCCAAGGCGAGCAGGCCAAGATCATCATCATCTCGCTTGTCCGCAGCAACAAGAAGAGCAAAGTAGGCTTCCTGAAGCTGAAGAACCGAATTAACGTTCTTCTCAGTCGAGTTCAGCACGGCATGTACCTCATCGGCAACGCGGCGACCTTTCCGGCTGTGGACATGTGGAAGGACGTTTACCGGCAGATCTCAGCCAGGAATGCCGCCGGCCCTTCGATTCCTCTATGCTGCCCTCGGCATCCCAAAACCTCGATATATTGTACATCATCGGAGGATTTCGCCAGTCTCAGCCCCGAGGGCGGCTGTACACTTGCCTGCGTTGACCGGCTTCCAGTCTGCGGTCATCCCTGCCCGAACAAGTGTCATTCGAAGATGCTACACAAGGCCGTCATCTGCCCGAAGCCTTGTCCGAGAGTTCGGAAAACATGCAAGCATTCTTGCCCGAAATTATGTGGAGAAGAGTGTGGAAAATGTATGGTGATCGTCAACGACGTAAAACTCCCGTGCGGACATACCAAGGACAAGCTCCTGTGCTATTATCAACTCCTGGAGTTGGAGTCTGTTCTTTGCCGCGTCAAGGTGGACAAACAGGCACCAGCTTGTGGCCATACGGTGACAGTTGATTGCACTACGGACGTTTCATCGAGCAAATTTCTCTGCGATGCAAGGTGCAATGCTTTGCTGCCCTGTAATCACAAGTGTCAGGGTACATGTTGGCTGTGCCGAAGTTATAATGAAGAGATATGCATCACCGTGGAGCACAAGACATGCGAGATTTGCCAGCCATCTCTCTGGGGCTTGGGAGATATTGAGCGCATGCTAGCGTTTGTCGAGGGCCAGTTGAGACAGTCGGCTGACGTTGCCGATGGCGATACCGCTAAGCAGCATTTTCTTGGGAAGAATCTGGATGGAGAGGACCAGGCCGGAGCTACGGACAAGACGGCTGCCCCAGATCGATACGAGAGTTGCCATAAGCTGCTAGCACTTTGCCAGCAGACACAGGAGCGAATGATGGCTCATGACTCCTTGACGGCAGCCATGAACGGACTCAGTCTCGATCGGAGCTCTCAACCACAGGCACAGACAGATGCCCGGAAACTAAGTGTTATACCCGCTGAACTCGAGCTGCTAGGCGCGAGACTGATCGACCACAAAGTTCAGGAGGCAATACTGCGCGACAAGTTTAGATTGTCGGTCATGATGGGCGACGAAGCTAAGTCCGGCACGACTGCCGACATCGAGCTGGAGCGTTCCGTAGTCTCTCTCCTACGAACCGGCACCGTCCTGCTGGAGGACTGTTCCAAAACCAAGCTACCGCGTCTGGCCTTCATCGCTCTGATTTTGTACGCTAGAGTTGCTTTAATGGTCTTGCTTTATCGCCAGTCACAAGACCTGCTGAACAACGGCACCGTCTCGTCTGTTCGGCCTTCTGAAACGGGAGCCTCCGGCGAGAACGAGGTGACAGGACGGTTGGAACGCATTTTCAAGTTGTTTGTCACTGCGAAAGGGTTGTGTGACGAGTCTTCTGAGGAGGACGCGGACCTGAGAAGATGCGTGCAGGAGGTCCTAAGGTTTAGGAAGCAGCATGTGAACAAGTTGACGCTGAAGGAGGTGGTTGAGGGGATTGGTGAGGCGCCGGTTGTTTTCATGTCGAGGTCGGGGTGAATACCTCCAGGATATGTCATGTATGTAGGAGCTCGATCGCTACCTCTCGCCTCTGTGACAAGGGCTGTGTGCAGGGCTTGGAACAGTAGTTCAATTCAGCTAATAAAATACTTTGGTCTCGAAGGCCTTGTTGATCTTCTCAACCTCCAGGAGAAGGTTGGCCAAAGGGAATCGGTACGTACTTGAGGTGCGCATCAAGCCTTGTCGCCTGAGGCTTCGAGGCATCTATCTAGCAGTCTGCATACGTGTGGATCTTCCTGAATGCCTTTATCCATTCTCCATCTTCCTTCTGGCGCTGTCCTGCGTCCTTCTTCTTGCTTGGTTGGCTGTGGTTGCTTCTGGGATGACAGTGGCCGTGGGTCCGGCCGAGGGTCCGGCCGAGGTGAGTGTTGCGGCCGGTGGCCACCGGGCATCTCGAGGCTAATGCCAGGCGTTGAGGCTCTGCTGAGCCAGTGGCCGTGGGTCCGGCCGAGGGTCCGGCCGAGGTGAGTGTTGCGGCCGGTGGCCACCGGGCATCTCGAGGCTAATGCCAGGCGTTGAGGCTCTGCTGAGCCTTGCGACCCTGACCCTGGACTGTGGGCGATGTCCGTGTGACACATGGGCCCGCGGACAAGAAAAGCGTTGGCCAACTCAAGCGGACTCATGGAGAAATCCCTCCCTAGATGCCAGTAGCCCCAGAAGAGGGTCAAAGTAGCAAGTGGGCCAAGAAGGCTGACGACCACTGCCAAAGCGAGCGCAGCAGCGTTGGCTTTGTACTCGACGCGGACTTGGTGGCTGATGTAGTCGACGGTCTGACTGATCCAAGCCTTTTGTTTGGGGCCTGAAATCGTTGTGTTGGCGCTGGTGATATTTTGGTTGTTCACGACTGCTTCGAGAATGGACATGCGCAAGCCTATTTCGCGGTAGCTGTTGATGATATCGTCCATTGGGTCGTCGAATTTCGGGCCAGACGGGTCGTTTTGGTCGGATTCTTGCATGTACATGTAGCCAGCCTGTCCGGAATATGTGACTGTAGGCAATGATACATACTTCCAGTGTTCATTCGAGTTAGGATCATAAGCAGGGTCCGGTGTAATGATCGAGGTCATGTTTGCGCGGGCCTGCCAGAGTCCGGAGCCCACCAATTCAAGAAGACTCAGCAGCACACTTGACCCAAAGAGATTTGACATGGAGGGAACGGCGAGTTTGCTTACGGAGTAGATCAGCGGACGGGCACCTTGAACGAGTTTTGAAGAAGAATTCAACGTACAAACTTTGGAAGACACAGTCATCTCTAAAGTTTTCCGACGCAAACGTGGCAATTCCCTTGTCCACTGTCAAGTTATAGCTCATTACAGCAGGCAGTAGCCAGCAGTTTTGGGTCAGAAGCTTAGAATGCCCCCCTTCGGATACTTTTCGCATGACCGTGACGTTGAGAAGACCACCCCGGCAGGCACCTTCAGGTTCGCAATCATCTGGACGTGGGGCAGCTGAGACATCGATCTTGAAAATATCGGTGTTGGTGTTGTTTAGGAGGATTATGCCTGTGAATGGATCATCGCTCTTCGGTTCAGGCATGGTCTCTTCAAATCGAGAACAATTCCAGCTCTCGAAACCCAAGGCTGTCAGTGTTAAAGAAAAATTGTTGCAATGCTCACCTCCAGGGATGCGCATTGCAGCTTTGGATTGGTAATCTCGGAGGATGCCCGAGAACCCCGTTTGGAGGTTGATAGGCCCAGGGGCACCTGTCCTCTTGAATGCACCCTCTTCATAATCGAAGATCTTGCGGGCAACTTGAAGATCCGCGATACCTGTAAGGGCCACTTCATGGGTGTGGGTGGAAGAGGCTCTTTGCATCAAGGGGCCCCGAAGCAAAGACGAGATAGTAACAAGGACAGATACTAAACAACACAAAGAACCATTCGATTAGCAATTCATCTGATGGCGACGAAGGATGAGGGACTGGCATCTCCTACAAAGCGGGCTAAAACCAGACCACTCAACCATGCAAAACTTACCCAAGTTTATGCGAATAGCTTTCCTCCGAGTCAGCGCATTCAGTGCTCCCCAGGAACTCGAAGCTCCTTTCCAATGACAATGCAGGTTGGTCACCGGCATATGTCCTTCCACTGCCTGTACCCAGAAACTGACAGCGCAGCCATAGGCAAAAGCGATCCCGACCAGCGCGTTCGCCACGGTCGAGGTATAAGCAAGCAGCACAGCAGGTTGCATTACTCCCGACCACTCACTTACCAACTGGCCGTTACTATACACAACCGTGGCAATAGCAGCGCCAGTACCTTTGCCTTTTTAGCGTGGGTCTATCGCAAAACAACTTTACAGGCGTTTGTCTGCGACGTTTGGAAATCAAGATGGGGTAGAAGTTACTCACAGATCATGCTCAGGAGCAAAGGCAAAACTCCGAGAAAAGGAAAACGCGTGAAGATGCCGGAATTCCAGGGATATTTCCAATCGGGGCTGTCTGCAACCATTTCCTTGCTCGTAGACGTCTCTGACCCATGTGGATCTAGCTCCGAGGAGCTTTGGGTATAATCTGATTTCCTAAAAGATCTTGGTAAGCTGTCCTGAAGAGGAACCTTCTCCTCGTCTCGCATGTGAACTTGAGCTGAAAAGGGCCTCGCGTACTGGTCTACGACGCCCGTTCCCGTGGACTCCATGATTGAAGCCAATGTTCCTTTTATCGCAAACGATTGTGGTTGGGGAAGAAGAGCTGGTTGAACAACCCAGGACCATAGGAAAGAGAGGACACGCCGGCTTGAAAGGAACTGCCCATGCTGCTTCGTCTCGTACATCAGAGATTTTCTGAACGTGGCACTCTTGGTGAGAACAGGTGCACATGTACGGGAAGATAGTTGCATATGGGGAATCAATCCAATGGGATGCTCTCCTACCGTAGCAGTCATTCGAGATGGTAACCTGCGCTAAGGTTAGAACTCGAGCGCCTAACGCGGGGATGCAAGTCGTACCACGAATCCCACCAATGTCTGTTACTGAAGCGTTCCAAGGAACCATTCATCGCCATTCAAGTGACCGTGTTGGCAAACCTGCAATCGCCACCCGCAACTCACCACGATAATAGTACCTTGTCTCCATTTAGGGATGTACTGTGTAGACGCCTTGCCCGACCGTGGCTGATAAGACGAGACCCTGATGCTTCCTTCCGGGTGGCGTTATGAGAACGCAACCCCGAGGCAGGCTCGCCGAGAACTAGGTTGCGCTTCATATGTTCATGACGCTGCGGGATTTCTCGGTTTAAACAATAAGATGAGGGCCGGACATCGTGGGCGTGCCCCTTCGTCTTGTTGGCGTCGAACGGGCTGGCCAGCTGCTGTAGATACTAGAGGAGACCAGAGACGGGCAACCGCAGTAGCTGGCCGTTTCAAACCTTGTATTTCGAGGAGCTCGCGGATGTTGTCTGGTGACACAGAATGCCTGCAGACGAGGGAGTTAGCCGCGGATCGCCACAAGAACTCGGAACGGGGCATGCCAGCAACAATATGCAGGCAGCACAGTGTAAAAGCGCAGAAAGGTACAAGTCAGTGGAAGCATCTGGCGCAGCCATTCACCTTTTGGTTGGAAGAGTGGTGGTGATGGTTGTTCCACGCATGGCGACAGCGACTGGTTGTTGGATGAGGTGGAAAGAGATGAAGGAAAAGACGAGGAAATGGGGAGAAGGGACGGGAGGAATTGAATTGGGAGAAGGGGAGTTTCAGTGCTGGAAATGCAGGCACAGTCGACACCGGACGAACAGCGGCAGGCATGATGGATATCATGTCGTGTCTTATCGATAGGCAGGTAAAAAGTGGTGTAGATGCGGCAGGCACGTGATACCCTTCATCGTGACTGCCCGGAAACTTCAGCCTTGCTTGAGAGTGTTAGGATATGGCGACAAGGTAGTATACCATGGGGACGGCTGCCTCATTGTCTGACTTGATTATGTCTGTTCTTGAAGATTCTTTTCGTTAACCCAGCATTTTCTGTCCTGGGTCTTTTGAGACGTCCGATTCTGTTGTTTGTCGCATTGAAAGCGTAAAGCACAAGCATGAAGCTGGTACCTGATATCTGAGAGGTAGAATAAGTGCTTGATATCCAAGGATAGAGCAAGAAAACGGAAGATGCCAGTAACAATCAGTAGATGTCAAAGATCTCTTCCTTTGGTTCAGTGTCCATGAACTCCCCACGCATGATACCATCCACACATGCCTCCCCGCCAAATGTGAAGGTTCCGGATTTCTGGGATCCCAGCCCTTCACTGTCGCTTGACGTATCATAGTCTTCCGCACGTTCAACGCCCTCTTGCTGGCGTGGACGCAGGATAAAGGGCGTCTGGGCATTCCACACGAGAACCACAATATCTCCAGGTCTAACATCCCCGATCCCGATGCCCAGCATTCCCTTGACGGTTTTGAACATGGTGTGAGGCGTTGATCTTGAATAGGAAAATAAATCAGATATCATCGTGTCGATGAATGCCTTCAACCCGCTTTTGCTAATGCTATTCGGGAAACGCTCGGGACCAGCTGCTTCTCTTCTGATCCAACCTTTCTCATCATCCATTCTCTTTGAGTTCTGGAGTACACCGTTATCGGTTCCAGGGTATCTTGAGGTCGGATCCTGGTGGATTGGCTCCGAGTGCTTCGTTCTCAATATCGTATTCCAGATATGGTCGGCTGCATATATGTCCCTAATCAGATCGTCGGAGAGTGACTGGGGATCTGGGTAGTCCTGGCGCATGAGCCTGCGGATGAAGCAAGCAATCTCTTTGTTGTACTCATGACTAAGTGGCACCCGGTGTATTTCTCGGAGAAGCCATCCACTATGACATTCGAGAACCAGGCGCCAGACGTAGTCTTCTCCCTCCAAGCTTCCAAATCTGAGATCTCCGGCAACCCTGTAAAGGTACGAATGTGAGCAAGCCAGTCCTTTGGTCGGTTCTTTTCAAGAACATATTTAGACCGGTAGTCATAATGCATGATATTGGCGACAACATCAACGCGACAGCCGGCCACATCAAGAACCAACGGGTCTCTATGTCGAAGGGATGAAGTACAAGACATCTTCGTGTGCTTTCTAGCATCGAGAGAGGTTGACTTTCGTTGAGCAAGACTGTACGGCAGCCCATTCGCTCCTACATCCCGCCAATCGGGCACCCAGCTTGGTAACACGCTGGGTTGGTTTCTTGGACGCGGAAAACAGTTCCCTGTGCCATACGATAAGTCGTGCTGTTTTCCGAGTTGAAATTGTTGTATCAGAGACCGCGTGGCCTGTGCAAATATCTCAACCCAGGTCGCATTTTTGTAATCTGCATGACCAAACAGACTACGCTCCGAGTCGGGGAGGATGCCGAGTACGCCATAAACGATATCGCGTGGGTCCGTCGCGCGATATGATGAACGCCCGCGATGGCCGGCGAAATTCACCAGGATGGTGCCCAAACTCACCCCAATTCCTCGACGGAATTCTTGACGAGTAAGAATAGCTCTGTTAGGGTAGAGATCGGGGGGAAAGCGCTCACAGAACCCGCGGCGTAGTGGGCACTCGGTCAAGAGCCGGCTAAATTCACTCCGGAATTTCCAGAGAGCTTTCATCACAGTTTCAAAGTAGGAAAAGGTGAGTAGCTTTTCCCCACAGATGAGCAGCACTCCCCGTGCTACTGCCACCTCTTGAAATATCCATATGCGGTGCCAGTATTCATTCCGAAATAACTGAAAGATACCGGTTTCCAGATCACTCAAGACGGACTGTCCACGCGTTTCGCGCAGCCCTTGAACATGAAGCAAGTCGTAGAAGAAACGTGCTGTGTTATACCACCTAGATTTTGTGTGCACAACATCATCCATTGCGCCGCTTTTCTCAAACACAGGTTTTGGGAAGAAGAACGGATCGATACCCTGCGCAAAATCCGTGGAGATCCAGAGGTGTAGGACTCTTTGATGAATTCGTATGCTTTCCGTCATACGCCAAAGTTTCTCCATGAGGCCAATTCTTGACGCTCGAAGGCCCCAATCAGCAAAGAAGTCCATAGCGACATCGGTTTGCTTAGACCCAGGGCCTAACCATGAGTACACCATGTAGGCATTCTTGTAGATGTCATACATCCTCTGGACATGCCAGCTCTTCTCCTCATCGTCGGACTGCTGGATGCATATGGCGTCGGCCCAGAGCCAGGAGTTTTGGCCGTGGTGGTGTAGCATTTGCAGCAGCGCATGCAGATTCTGGTCGACAAGGAGATGTTTACCGTTGACCTCAATTTTGACTTTTTCCTTGGCATCTCCGCGTACATATGACAGTGCACAATAGTCGAGGGTGTCATGGTCAAGAGAGGCGTGTCGAAGTTGAAGACTGATACGGTGGGAGCCTGACTGGCGGGGGGGACTGAATCGGAAGAAACGAGTCTCGCGCTTTTCGCGGCTCAGAGGGCTGTAGGTGAACATTGTTGGCGACGTCTAATTGTTGTTGGGCTGGATGGCGAGATGCCCGGATTGGAGTGGCGGTTGCCGTCGGTGCAGACTGCGGTGCGTTGGATTTGCAGGCAGGCAGCAAACGGAAGGAGTGAGAAGAACCCGGTCTTATCAAGACATTCCCTTGCCCTCCGCACAGGCGCCTTTCACGTAGTTTCTTCCAATTGTTCAGGTTAGATGATGAAGATCCCAAAGATTTGAAGGAAACCCCCAGATGATGAGAACATAACCATGAGGACGGGAAGGAGCGTACCTATCTGGTCGAAGACTTCCACGTGATGTGGACTTGCCTGGCACCTGGCTGGCTGCGATGTGACAGAACAGATGGCCCATGATCCAGGAATCTAGAGACCTCGTTGTCCTAGGTCTACCAAAGCCAAACGAGGTTGAAGCACTTCGAAGATGCGGGTAAGAAGCACCACAGAAATTCTCAGACTCTTGAGTAGTCCGCTGTGTGTGAAATCTGACAGTTGCTGACTTCTTTTCTGGACGCCAGCACTTCTTCGGCGCACGCGGCTCCCACAAAAAGTCAGGTTCCAATGTCCACACTATCAGCGAGAACAGAAGCTTCGAAGTCGAGAGCCTAGGATCCTCCCTCACCTCTGTCTCCCAGGGCACCGAGACTAGCCATGGAGAAGTCGCTTCGACAAAAGCGTCTCACCATTTCGGTTCGGTCAAGGCAGCGGTTGCACAAGGATGACCAAGATACAATCCGTGGCCCCTTGGGGCTTCGACAGATCCACTCGTCTCCGGAACCCTTGGTCGACTTGATTTTCGTACACGGACCTCGAGGCGGATCCATCAAAACATGGAGGAAGGGACTCGATCAAAGCTGCTTTTGACCTCAGAACTGGTTGCCGAGCGAGCCTGGCTTTGGGCATGCCAACATCCACACTTATGGGTACGATTCAGACTGGGCGAATCCCAAGTCTGCGGTACTGGATGTCCATGATTTTGGTTAACGGCTTGCAGAAGAGATGAGGAACTGTCCCGAGCTGCGGACCACCACAAATAAACAGGCAAGTAATATTTGTTCGGCAAACGCTGCAGGTTCTACAAGAAGGGGACTGTTGAACGACCAACGCCGAATGATATTGTCTTCTTCTCAGATGATGCGCTCATAGTATTCGAGGGCGCCTTAAAGTTCGCTCGGGAGGTTCCACTAGGGCAGTCGTACGCGGAGCCCATGAAACTGCAGCAGGATGAAGAATTCTCGGATTTCGATAAAGAAGCTTCCGATTCCGAAACAGATTATTAGGCTGTTTTCTTTCTTTCTTTTCTCTCTTTCTCTCTTTCTCTCTTTTCTCTCTTTCTCTCGCTTTGATGGTGTTATTTTGCCTTTTATTTGCGGCCCCTTCGATTTTCTTCGAGGCGATATATACATATAGTCACAAGATGGAAGAGGGAATATGACAAACCTTCTTGACCATATTTTCTGTGGACTTTGACGTCCTTGGACCTTGGACACATTCCACATCGTCCTACTCAATAACCATCCAGCCCGTTAGTATTTCGATCAAAGTATGAAAGGTATCACGTCAAACACAGGAGCATCCCAAACGATTACATCTTTAACATTCGCTCGGCATGTCTATCCGTTTATTCGTGCCAACCCAGAACCCGTTGGCGCCCAGGACTTCACATTATATGGCACCAACAAAACTCCGTACCCGCAGTAGGCAACAAAGGGGTTGGCATTGTCCCGTGCGTATCCCGCGGTTGGAACGGCCGAACATCACATTGAAGCGCCCCTCGGCCAGATCATGATGAGCATCGGCGGGGGTTTTGATCGCAATACCCAACTCCCATGCCATGTCATCATTATCAACACAACACCATATACCTTGAAAGTTTACACTTCCTTTATCTCCTCATTCATTTCCATGAACTGTATCCGAAATAAGATCTGGGCTGCTCGCTGGGGTATGACACAGGTGCTCAACTCACACATGGAGGAAACAGTCCAGTTTCCCCCGGACCGTTTCTGCCGGTCAGAAGGATAAAGGTGATTGCTTGATCCTCTTTCCCCGGCCCAAGCAGAGACATCAAAGGCCCTGATGAGACGACGCTTGATCGAATGGAGCAACCCGTGTTTGTGCGCGGCAAGCATCATCACCGGGCCATTGGCGGCATTACTTTCTGTTTTGGGCTTGGCGGGCGTGTTACCGGTTGTTCCTTCCCTTCTTTTCACCGTACGAGCTGTTGGTGAGAGTGTATCTTCCTGATGTGATCAGTGAACAGGCCTCATTACAGTACCGTAGCCTCCCTCGGTATCAAATTCTACAGCTTTCTCCCCCAAAAAAAAATAAAAAATCTCGCCAACAGCTCGCCACACGGAGATGTCATCAACAACCGAACCTGAAAGCTCCTCTCCAGAACAACAAGTGGAAGAACCAGACTAAGTACTCACTCTTCACCCCCTCCCAAAAACGATGGATAATCTTCATCCTAGTTCTCTACCGCCAGTAGCTTTATCTACTGCCCGGCAATCCCATTCCTCGCTCGCGACCTGCACGTCAGCATCGAGAAGATTAACCTCAGCGTCACCTCGTACCTGATCGCCTCGTACATATACCTCAGATACGGAAGAAGGTTAACGATTCGACGATGATAGCTTGAATACACCTCCAAGCGTGGTGCCTATGATCAGTGGTCTTCAAGGACGGTTAGGTTGTGTTGCCCAACAGCATGCGTAATACTCCATGATGAAAAGCAAGAAAACCGAGGGAGCATGGTAACTTTTCTCAATAGAGGGCAAAAAACCTCGTCCTTTGGTTTAGTGGCCAGGAACTCCCCACGTATGATACCATCTACTACACATGCCTCTCCCCCGAATGTGAAGGTACCGAGTTGCTTGGACCCCAGCATTCCCTTGGTGGTTTTGAACATGGTGTGAAGCTTTGATCTTGAATAGGAAACTAAATCGTTAATTATCGTGTCGATGAATAATCTCAACCTACTTTTGCCAATGCTATTCGGGAAACGCTCGAAACCAGCTGCTTCTCTTTGGGCTGATCCAACCCTTCTCGCCGTCAGTTCTCTTCGAGTTCCCGGTGAATGTCATCATCAGCTTCAGAATGCTGGGCAAGACTGTACGGCAGCCCATTCGCTCCTACATCCCGCCAGTCGGGTACCCAGCTTAGTAACTCGCTGGGGTTGGTTTCTTGGACGCGGAAAACAGTTCCCTATGCCATACGATAAGTCGTCCTGTTTTCGGAGTTGAAATTGTCCAACCCATGTCCATCTGCCTGGCCACGTCGAGGACCGAGGACGCATATCCAGACTCACCCCCATTCCTCGACGCACAGAACCCGCGGCGTAGTGGGCACTTGGTCGAGAGCCGGCTAAATTCATCCAGAGAGCTTCCATCTCAGGTTTTGGGAGGAAGAACGGATCGATACGCTGCTCAAAATCCGCAGAGATTAAGAGGTGTAGGAATCTTGATGACTTCGCGATTCTTGACGCTCGAAGGCCCCAGTGAGCACACCATCTTGAATGCCAGCTCTTCTCGTTATCGTCGGACCAGAGCCAGGAGCCTTCGCCGTGGTGGTGTAGCAGCGCATGCAGGTTCTGGTTGGCTCCGTGAATGGGGGTGTGCAGAACCGTAACAGATTTGGTGAGGATCGCAACCATTCCTGTTAGTTACTTGCACATCCCATTCACAGAGCCAGGGGGCTGTAGGTGAAGATTGTTGGCGACGTCTGATTATTTGTTTGGGCTGGGTGGGGAGATGCACGCCCGGAACGGCGTTGCCGTTCGGATGCTGATAAGAAAGCCGTCATCGCGTTTGTCGTTGATGTGCACCAGACCTTTCCCGTCAATTTGATTGGATCATGACAGCCAGTGAGAGATGGTAAGCGTGAGGGGTACCTGGCTGCTATGACCGAACAGCCAGACAAGATATGGCCCATGGGAGTCTCCTTCTGCCCGCTAGCAACCCTCACATTCGAGTTATCCATGGATTAATAGAGGTAGATTTCTTAGGTAGTATTTTTACAGCTTCAGGACGAAATTCACCATGTTGGGATGCGAATTGGAGCCAAGGTTGTCCGAAATCACGATGCTCTTTTGCAGGGCGTTATAACAGGCAAATGTGCATGGTGTCAGATTTGTGTGTGTGTGTGTGAAGGTGCCAGCTGTCAGTCTGGGCGCCAAGTAATTTGTCAGTCGGGTGAGGGGGTAGGTAGGTAGGTGGCTCCGTAAATGGGGTGTGCAGAACCGTAGCAGATTTGGTGAGAATCGCACCCATTCCTGTTAGTGACTTGCACATCCCATTCATAGGGGGCGCCTAGTAGCCTCCAAGCATTTAATCTTGGGCTTCCCCGGGTCTTGGTGTCTTTTCCCTTCTACCCTTTTTTCCACTTTTTCAAATTACCTTACCCTCGACTACATTCCCATTTTCGCCTGACAGTTCTTGTTGAGGCCGTCCACGAGCCACCAGGGCATCACTCAGCGCAGCATCCCCCAAGGCTGCCACTCTATTCACGCTCTTTCCGGCATCAAAATCAATCGCATGCCCATCAAGCCCATCGCATCAACATCACCAACACCCATCAATCGCTCTTTAATGATGGCAGACTCCGGCCCTCGCACACCTCTCCGCGACGACAATAACGACGACAATGAAGCACTAGGGCGCATTGCCTCCCCATGCCCCTTGTTGGAGGTTCCTGTCTTTTTGCATGACGACCACGGTGACGACGACCACCTGCATGATGCATCAACCCAACCTCTTTCGTCCCCAATGTGAGTTATCCGTTAGTAACCCAATTCATGGTGATCTTGACATATTCCGTCTCCCGTCTCTCGTCTCCCTCTAGCGCCAGAGAATCTAACCATCAATTTCTTTTTCTTGCAGCAGTGCCTGATCGATCATTACAGCCATACGGGCTTTCAATAACAGCAACACACGCACACTACCCTTCCTCTCTGTTCCCTTCTCTCCCGTTTCCCTTCTCTTCACCTCCCCCTCTTTTCTCCCAACTCCCTTTCCATCTGTCACCTCTCCTCCCCGTCATCGCTCAGTGAGCAGCCACCTCTTCCCCCGGCGATACGATGTGCTCAAAGTACGCCTTCCACACCGGTCAGGGGTCGTCATAAAATGCCAACTCCTACCCATCAGGTACGCCTGGTGGAAGGACTGGGGCCCTTGGTTTGTGTGGGGATGTTGCTGGGTAAGTACGCGACCACGCCGGTCAGGGGTCGTTATAAAATGCCAACTCCTACCCATCAGGTACGCCTGGTGGAAGGACTGGGGCCCTTGGTTAGTGTGGGAGCGTCACTGATAGCTACGTTGTCGCGCGAGGACGCAAGCGCGTTCCTCCCCATCGCCCCCCAGCCGCATTATCTATATCATGATGTCGGAGTAAACTAACAAACTTGTAGTTCAAACGAGCCGCGTGAGGACGATCGAGAGAACATCGATACCGAGCCGATCGACAGTCACGATATAACTGACGACGTGGATGTATCAACCGCATCTAGTTCGAGCGACGATGAAACACACTGCAAGATCGATCTACGCAATCGCAGCGGGGTAATAACTTGGGAGGATGCCAGTCACCAAGATCGGCAAACATCAGACCTGTGCATCGACCTACACGTGGACACCGAAAAGCGACAAGCCGTTTTCGCCTTGCACGGCTTCTTCTTCTTCAAGAACGGTGGCTCGAAAGCGTATCTTTCGTTGGTCATTCATCCAGAGAATGTCCAGTCCGTGGACTTCTCTCGCAGCCATCCGCCCACCATCCCTACGGTGTCGGTCCATTCGACAAACGATTTGCCCGATGACAGCTTTGCTTCCCTATGCATCACCATGACACAGCCACCCAATATCATGGTGCCGAAGGACCGGCGTCTTGAGCCGAAGCTTCGATATCAAGCTGTCTTGGATGCCATAGCATCTTTGAGCTCGGTCCAACGATTCACCATTCACCTGCCTGACCTTTCGCAGGAGATTCAACAAGAACTGGCTTTGCTACCCTCCGTCTTCTCATCCGCCTATCCACTCGGCCGGCTACGGGCGGACGAGACGTGGGCACCACCGATCACATTACATGAGTATACATTTCAGAAGGTCATTGACTTGGTCAAGACTCCTCCGCCTATCCCTAACGGTGATTCCAGCCAGAAATTGGAAGAGCTGCAAGAACTGGTCGGGGACGGAAACGTCGCCGCCCCACCATATCCACCATCAGACTCGTCAGACTCGTCCCAACGTACCGTGCAAAGCATCCGTCCCTCGTTCCGAAAGCGACGGGCCAGTTTTGACATCGCTGGTCAGGACAGCCATGCAGGCTCCAGCATCCTGGGATACCAAACACCAGAGGAGGGGCCCCAACCACCACACACTATGAGTGACAGTCTCGCAAGCCCAGCACAATTGTCAACCCCATCTGGTATGTTCTCTCATCATCCCCTATCGTTATCTTCAACCTCCTAACAAGTTTCCCGTTCCAGACCGCAAACGGCAACGCACCACCGAACTTTTATCTCCCGTAACCAACGCTGACATCGTTTCCGCATTGCGCCAACACCTCACCCGCAACGCCTCCCTCTCGGACCGCGTCTCACAGCTCGAAATGCGATTTGATCAATTTTCGCCCCGACTCGATTCGTTAGAGTCGCTGTTTGCTTCCCACACTTGTCGCTACGACACAGAAGAAGCAGATCACGTGTTTGGTACCATTGAACACGTCGAAGGCCGCATCGACGACAACAAGTACGAGTTAAGTCGCGAGCTCGAAGAGACGGTCAAGCTCGAGGCGGAGGAGCGGGTTGCGGAGGAAGTCAAACTGCAACATGAGGAACTCCGTGAGGAGCTGGGAAAGGAATGGACTGAGGATTTGAGGCGTGAAGTTGCTGAACAGGTTACCTCGGAGGTGGAAGAGAAGACCAAGCGCGAGGTGACGCGCGAGGTGGTGAAGGGGATTGCGGAGGCTTTGATGGGTGCTTATCTGGCTACCCAAGTGAACCAAGATGGTAGCAGCAGCACGCCATTCGATGCGCTGCGTGCTACTGCCATGCCTGGTGAGACAGCCCTCCGCGCTGCGGTGGAGGATATCCAGAAGAAGTACAAGGATGAGTTGGGAAAGGAGATGATTGAGGTGCTGAATCTCTTGGAGGAAAATCCGATGAAAGCTGTGGTGTATAATGCGTGCGAGGAGGAGACGAGAAGGGAGTATGTGATGAAGTGGAAGGCGGCAGTTTTAGACCGGGGTGCGTTCAGACCGTTGTGGCGTTTATGAAGCGACGGAGCTGTTGAGGATAGTCTGGCACAGGGAGTTGTACACACGTACACACGATGACGAATTACGACAGTGATGATTGATTTCAGGGTATATACTCGCATTCACGAATAACGATGGACCTTCCAACCCCCTTGCTCATAGCCATTGAATTTGTGAGACCCAGGCGCTTAGTGATGTTACTTTGATCATGTCCAAGACGGAAGTTCTCCTGTCTAGTTTCGACGGCCTTGCGCTGCTAATGCCAAAGAATGGAAGGTAGGAGAAGAAGGCTTATCCTGAAACTTGCCTCGTGCCGCTAGAAGGTCCATTACACCAAACGGACCATCACCGCAAAGTGGCAGCCTGTCCCATATGAAAGACCTATTCTAGGTACCCGTGGAAGTGTTAAAATACAGCGCTCCATAGGGCATTTCAGTGTCGGGGCCGGGTAGAGGTACTGGTGCTTCCAGCCGACCAGACATGGGAGGAAGCGCTCACCTGACCCCGCGTCAGCTGAAGTGGAACGCGTCACGCATGGAAGCTTCCGCCACGCACCACAAGACCCTCGTCACTCGCCAGGGGGCAGCTCCTCATCTCGGGCCTCAAACTTTTGCTTGCGATGAGCACAAACGCGAAGGGCGGCTAGGATCCAGATTCCACTCAGCATGCCATGACCGACTCCGCGGCCCAGGGTCAGCCAGCTCCCGAGCTCTACCCCCAGTACTGCTTCCACCTCTCGCCGACCATCAACAAATGGTGTCACCTGCGAGCCACCGATATTGTTTCCCTTTCGAGCCATCCAGGGTTTCAAGGTACGTCCAGTCGTATCACCCACCCGTCATGTGTATCTATGAAACAAAGTCTGACTGATACGTGCCCAGGCCAAGACCTCTACTTCCACCTCAACCACCCCATCAAATGGGTTCGCATCTGCGGCATCGTCGTCGCCATCGACGTCTACGGTGACTCCTCCTCCTCCTCACGACGCAAGGGACAGATACAAGTGATCACCGTCGATGACAGTAGTGGGCATACAATCGAATGCGTTATTCCGCTTCCTCCTCCTCCTCCCCCTCAACAGCCACAACAACCTCAACAACCAGCCCAACCCTTACCCATAATCGACTCGGAAATAGACATAGGCCACACCCTAGACATCAAAGGCTCCCTCCGGACTTTCCGCGAGCAGCGACAAGTCAAAGTCGAGAAAATTGTCCATTTAAAGACCACAGAGCAGGAAGTAGCTTTCTGGGAAAGGGTGGTGCAGTTGCGAAAGGAGGTTTTGGATAAGCCGTGGAGGCTGGAGGAGAAGGTGGTGAGGAGGTTGAGAAGGGAAGCGATGGGGGTTGATGAGAGGGAGGTGAAGAGGGAGAGGGAGAAGGAGGAGAGGAGGAGGGAGAGGAAGAGGAGGAGGAGGTTGGAGGAGGAGAGGATGAGGTTGGATGAAGAGAGGAGGGCGAGGGGAGAGGCTGATGAAGCGGGACAGGAGAAACGACAAGAAAAGGAAAGGAAGGCTGCTTTTGCTTCTGAACATGTGGCAAAGACGCAGGCACAACAAGTGGTAATTCCGACGAGGACGAAGAGGAACGTCACGGGGTTGGAAAGAAAGGTCGTGTCGAGGGCGCCGATACAGCCGAGACCCAAGGAGCCTACGGGCCTGGAAAGAAAGACCAAGTCGGTCAGCAGTGACAGGGTGGTTCCTGTTACTGGCAAGTACACGGCTCTTGGATTGTGACAGCTGGAAAATCGGAAGGAAGGAAGCAAGGAAGGGTCGGATGTATTCTTCAGGGGATCATCACTGCAGACATTTCACCATCGTGTGGCACCACGATATGGGAAGGTCCAATGCAGTCTCGTCGCCCCTCTTTTCGTAATGGGAGGGTGCAAACTCCCCTCAAGTCCGATCCTTTCGCTTCTCTTATCAGGGTCATCCATATTCCTTGTTGTTCCATTCTCCGTTTCCATTCACAATCTTCCAATCCGTTCCACTTCACCACACTGCAGTCTTCTACCCCATATCATTTCATTTGGTTCTGTGAAGCACATCGGTATTCACATTTGATAAACCGTCTCTTGTCATCCGATTACTGGCATTCTTCCGAGTATATTATCCCTCACAATCCAGTCCAGACCCCGACCTCACAGGAGCCCCGTTGCGCATCCAACTGCTTGCTTGCCTCACAAATTCTCTCACCCGGCTCCCCGATCGCCCACCATGGACGGCAGTCAACAAGGCGAGTCGTCGCGTTCCGCCGCCAACCAAACGCCCAACATGTCTGGCAGTCAACAAGGCGAGTCGTCACAGTTCGGGGGCATGCCTGGCAGTCAGCAAGGCGAGTCGTCGCAGTTCGGCGTCAACCAAGCGCCCACCATGTATGGCAGTCAGCAAGGCGAGTCGTCGCAGTTCGGCGTCAACCAAGCGCCCACCATGTATGGCARTCAGCAAGGCRARTCGTCGCAGTTCGGCGTCAACCAAGTGCCCAGCATGTCTGGCAGTCAACAA
The DNA here is from genome assembly GCA_009805345.1 of Neurospora sp. FGSC 26628. Classification (NCBI taxonomy): domain Eukaryota; kingdom Fungi; phylum Ascomycota; class Sordariomycetes; order Sordariales; family Sordariaceae; genus Neurospora; species Neurospora sp. FGSC 26628. Next base: position 32,141 of record RAOO01000065.1, read on the forward strand.
GGCCAGTTTTTGCAGTTCGGGGCCAACCAAGCGCCCACCATGTATGGCAATCAACAAGGCGGGTCGTCACAGTTCGGCGTCAATCAAACGCCCACCAGTCAGCGAGACGAGTCGTGGCAGTTCTGCTTCAACCAAGCGCCCAGCATGTATGGCAGTCAACAAATGTATGGCAGTCAACAAATGTATGGCAGTCAACAAATGTATGGCAGTCAACAAATGTATGGCAGTCAGCAAATGTATGGCAGTCAACAAATGTATGGCAGTCAGCAAATGTATGGCAGTCAACAAATGTATGGCAGTCAGCAAATGTATGGCAGTCAGCAAGGCGAGTCTTCGCAGTTCGGCTTCAACCCAACGCCCACCAGTCAGCGAGACGAGTCGTGGCAGTTCGGAGTCATGTCGGCACATTGCGAAAGAATACAGACCAACTTGCCATCGACTATCTACTCCGACCTCTTCAATAATTACAGGGAGTTGGTTGACAGGACTTCAAAGGCTGCATACATACGCAGTGAACCTTTCGTCAATAAATGTTGTATACGCATAGAAACACGGGTAAGGCCATGCAGTTGCGTACCGTTCACTTTGCTCTGGACTGACATGCCCTTTTAGGTTTGGCAACTCTTGCACCCCATGCTTGTCGACGATGTCCACTACCCGATTACTGGGCGAGAACCCTACCCGCCGTGTAGGGACTTTCCAGAATTCCCCATCTCAAAAGACCATCTTGTATATTTGGAACACAGCGTCCCGCTGACTTCCGATACGCCGTGGATATTGCCTTTGGAAGGTTTACCCCCAGCACCTATGCCCCAGGGAATAAAAGCTGCCTTCGATCCGCGATGCGAACCGTGTCGGGCTGATCGCTTGCTTTGTTACAGGTCTAGTGTTTACCAATGCTGCGCTACCTGTTCTATTCATGATCCTCCTAAAGAATGCAAAACCTCGGTAGCCAAGGTACGACACATAGGAACCTTTGGCCGGGCTTTTCAACCGCCCTGCCGCGGTTGCACGGCTGAGGGCATCATGTGCGAGAGGTCCTTCATTGATGAAGCATGCGCCCCATGTCTCGACCGCCAGGACTGCCTAACCGACACCAACATCACCGAGCTTCAGATTCTATCTCAGACGTTGGAAAGCAATGAGATCGCCATGACCAACACCGGTCCCCCACCAGTCATTAGCGGACCTGAAGATACGGCTCCGCAGCTCCAAGCACGATTGGATTCGTTATTCCAACAACACTTCCAATTCCTCAACGACATCGATCATGGTTCTAACGGAGTCAACAGTTTGCCCAGCCTGCAAGAGGAAATATCATCCCTTCGTTCGATGCTGGAGGATAATAATAATGCTGCTCTTTGGGAGTTTTGGACAAGAAACATGGGGAAAGTAAGTGGTCCAATCTTGTTTGTGCACGGAGATTCACCCTACCTGCCTACATTTTGCGTACACAATTTGGACAACTGTTTATATTAGGTATCTCTTTCTTCTAGGTATTGCTCGATTGCAAGTCCAAGAGGAGGCTCGCACAACCCCCGACATACGTGGAGACAACTATCCAGTGGGCTGTGAGTGAATGGGCCCAAGGACGCCTTTCTCTTTTGAGGTCAGTGGCTCGGGTCTCTCCTGAGACTTTCTCGGGTAAATTGGGCCCGTTTGGCCGATTCCGACACCTCATCTTGCACGATCTGTGCTATCTGGACAGGTACTGGTCGGAAGCATACTGTCGAGAGCGACGTTCAGAAGTCAGGGATACGGTACTTGTTCCATTCCCATAATCGAGTCTCCTTCATACTAATTGCCCTCTCCCACCCAGCTTGTTTGCTTGCTGAGCTTGTGTAACATGATCGCCGCGGTTACCTGCTCGGGACAGTCCCTTCTCGCGTTAGTCCATCGCGAGTTCCTCCGCGTGAATCGCTATATGAGAACTCAACAACAATTTGCAGAGATCTAGGGCGTGCTGGAAGACTTGTATGAGAAGAACACATTCATCGATATTGCCATGATGCTTTGCCGGTTTGAGGGTCCAGACAAACCATACCCCCAACAAAGTTTCGACATGCAGCTCACAGCACTCCTCAAACTCCAGAAGTTAGCATCCGATACGAGGAAGCAGCTGTTCGTGCAAAGGTCAGAGCTTGCCTTGTTTTGTAAAAGGACGGCGACTGCGAACACCATCGGCAGCGCTATTGCTTCTCCGGAGACCCGTGAGGCCGCGTTGAAAGCGTTCAACGATACATGGAATGCTTTGGAGGTCAGATTGAAAAGAGTCGCTGATCAGGTTCGTTGGCTCCCCCGTGTTGCTTCCAGTTTCGTTTGGTATCTCTAGCGAACTGTTTTATTTTCGACATTGCGATATGAAATGTATATTTTCTGTGCTAACCGACTGTCTTGCACGTGTCAGTGGAAACCGAGAAATGCGTGGATGGTGGATACAATAAACGGTCTGGGTTTCAGGGGTTCGGTTCCTCCTCCTGGGATGCTTCCGGGTTCGGTTCCTCCTTCTGGGGCGTTTCCAGGTTCCGCTCCTCCTTCTGGGATGCTTCCGGGTTCGGTTGCTCCTTCTGGGACGTTTCCGGGTTCCGTTCCTCCTCCTGGGATGCTTCCAGGTTCCGCTCCTCCTTCTGGGACGCTTCCAGGTTCCGCTCCTCCTTCTGAGATGCTTCCAAGTTCAGTTGCTCCTTCTAAGACGCTTCCGGGTTCAAAGAATGGTTAGTCCTGGTGATGTGTTGTTTTCGGGTTGCAGTTGATCGGGTTGGCGATTACGAGGGCGATTTTAGTTCTGGTTGGGATGAGCATGACATGGGTCGGAACTTTGGATATTCTTATGAGCTTACTTTGGGAACAAAAGACGGTGGGTAACAAATGAATATTCTGCTTGGCACCATTAGAAGAGGGGAGTATAAATGAAATTATAACGTTACCTTCATCTATTCATCCTAACGAACTGCGGGTCCTGATTTGTGCCAGATCAAGAAGAGTAAGGAGACACTCATCGAATTCAGCATCTTTTCCTGGGGTGACGGTAAATCAAAGTGTACTCATTGATAAAACCTCAAGTTAACTTCGTATCATCATGGTTCACCGACGGCTACGTGCAAAACGTCGAATTCGAGGTCGACATTCGAGACGGGCTTCCATTATCAACACGCACGGGAATCGGGAAATGGGACATGTAGAGATGCTTGCAAAATTGTTAGGGAGTTAGTACTTTATTCACTTGCTGTTGGTACAAGGAGCTCGACCGTCTAACAGGCTGTTAGTGCCTCGCTGGACTTCAGGTGGCCAAGGGGCAGGAAACTTATCAAAACAAGGCCGATAGTCAGTTAGTGCAGGCACCCAGCGGCTTGCATTTGCCGTGCCGGCTAGAATAAGATAAGAGCTTGGTCAACTACCCCGCGATCACCATTTCTTGTTTCTTCCTCGTACTGGGAATGAAGCAATGGCAACTACCCGCTGTGTTGGTGTTTCTTACCGAAATTTCTTTGCGGGGTGGTTTGCAGAATAAAGGAGGGAAGGAGTGAAGGAGTTATGGACGTGATGTCCGAAGACTGAAGACGGACTTTTCCATCTTGTTTGGCGACGGACTGAGCTGGACATCTTTCCTCTCACAGCTTCGTTCAGAATGTGCACATTCGAGTTGCTGCCCAATGAACAGAATCAGCTTCTACCCATCTTTTATGTGTGTGGTGGTACAAAATGGCCGCTTTACAGCCTTGTCCCGTACAAGCGGCAGATGATTCTTCTTGTTTTCAAGGACAATACTTCCTTTCTGATATTGTGCAAACTCACTCCTGGGAATTTCCAATACACCTCTAACCCCCCCCCCCTCCCCCCCCCCCCCCCCCCCCCCCCCCCCCCCCCAATCATGGAACGATACACTTACGAACCCCTCCCTCCCTTTCACATCCGCCTGCTCACAATTTCCACCACGGAAAACAACCAGCTATGCGCCGCCATCCGCCCGGTGCCTTTCGACGAGAATAATCCCCCAACTTACTCGGCCCTCTCATACGTCTGGGGTACAGCAGGTTTCACGACTCCTATGAAATGCAATGGCAACACCATTCTTTACATCACTCCTACGCTTGCTGAAGCGCTACGCAATGTGACCACCCTACTTCGCGATGGAGAGTCCATATGGGTTGATCAGATCTGCATCAACCAGCAGGATCTGGAAGAGCGGTCGCAGCAAGTTGGGATGATGACAGGTATCTACCAATGCGCCAGCAAGACCCTCGCCTATCTCAGACCGCCTACTCCGTCAACGGCGCTTGCCATCGATCTTATCAGGCGTGTCGGCACTGTCGCAAGAAATATGGCTGGCGATATCTTCCTCCAGGATCGAGAGGAGAGGAATCGCGGGCTTGCTTTCCTCATGACCAAAGAGGAGATCAGCATCGAGGAGTCAGAAAAGCTCGGTATACCGTTCGACGACATTGCATCCTGGGATGCTTTCACCGAGTTTTATGACCGCCCCTGGTACGAGCGAATTTGGATCGTTCAGGAAATGCTTCCGAGCCGCAGCGGGTTCGTGATCGTTGGGACCTTTTCTGTCTCTTGGGACTTCGTAAAAGGTGCAGCGCTATGGCACTTTTTCAAGGCTGGCGCCGTTCCTAAGCGGCATAAACCGTCTGTTAGAGGCATTGAGCTAACTGCGAACATGGACTTGCCCTGGGACTGGCGTGGTAAGTACAATCGTCTACGCCTTGATATCCTGTGTGTCATCCGGCTGACCAGCTTGATTACGTTACCTGATCGTAGTGGGCGTCGAGTCTGTCAAAGAGCTTAGCGGTCGAAGGGCTGCGCCCATTTTTCGATGGGAACTGGCACGGCTGCTCGCCATGTTCCGACGGAGAAAAGCAACCGATCCGAAAGACAAGGTGTATGCGCTTCTCGGCCTGAGCGAGTTTGACTTGGGAATGGGTGACCTCAAGGTCGACTACGCCAAGGACGTCAAGACTATCTTCACTGATACGGCCAGGGCCATCATCAAAGGAGACAGTGATCGACACAAGCCGAATCTTGACATTATCCTTCAGGCACGTCGCACCACCTGCAAGTGTGAGGTTGATGCTGAACCCCAGGCCGGTGAGTGGCCAAGCTGGGTTCCCGACTGGCGACAGCATTCGGGGACGGGATGCACATGGGGTATTGGTGAAGACTTTAAAGAATGGCATGACGAGCGTAACGCCGGTAAACATATCGAGGAGCTGGGTGACATTGCCTCGAACCCTTTCGTCCTCGTGACGCGGGGCGTAGTCCTGGGTCGAGTGGTCTACGTGAGCCCCTATCGCCATTTCAGCGAGATGGCCCTACAAGGCCGCATGCGAGAAGCTCGGGACGAATTCGCGGGCATGGTATCCTTCTACCCAAATGGTCAAGAGGTTGATATTGCCTTTGCCATGACAATGATCGGCGGAGTTCTGCCCAAATCTATCGTGGACCGGGGACATACTGATCGGTGGTATGCGGACAATTATCTCAACTGCATTGACATCCTGTCTATGCCAAACAGCACACCCGAAGAGGACCAGCTGCGGGATGCTAAAGTGATGCAGTACTGGATGCTTGGGTTCGAGTACGATTGGTATCAGATTGCCCAGAATGCGTACTGCGAGAGGCGATGGTATGTCCTTGACACTGGCCATGTGGGTCTGGGAAACTATCGTATGCAGCAAGGAGATATTGTCGCCAAGTTGGTCGGTCTGAGCATGCCTTGTGTTCTGAGGCCATTGGGTGATGGAGAAAGTTACCGGTTCGTAGGGTAAGTCGACACAAGGGCGCCATCTACCGGTTCTTGCTGACAATTTTGGTTTGTAGTGAGGCGTATTGCCACGGTGAGATGGCCGGGCTTGATAGAGGGGTCTCGCCGGGTGTTGAAGTTACTGCGGAGCGTCCGCTCGAAAAGATCGTGATTTTCTAGGGGAACTGTCAAGCACGCAACATCTGTATCAGTAGAAGGTTTTGATTTTGGAAAAATCCAGTGTTTGGGGCCACTTACAGGATTGCTATTATCCTCCTTTGATGGCTAATGCTAGGCAGTAGTTTGTGACAATGGTGAGAGGTGACAGGTGAAGCTCAAGGGCGAACGGAGGGGCGCTTTAGTCAAAGGTTGAACAGTTGAAGTCGGAAGAGATGATAAAATCCCTTGAGCCCAGCTGGACACCAGGCACTGGAGACATGGCGGGAAACAGTGTCAACTGTCAACAGAAAGGTAAGAAATCCCCGAAAAGGATTAAGGAATGAAAATATGTCAGGACGATGATCTCGGTCTAGCCAATTGTCAGGAATGGTAGCAGACTTGTCCAGCCCAGCCCAGCTCAGCTCAGTTCCTTAATATAGTGGCGTCCTCCTTGCCTTGGGTAGGTAGGTAGGTAGGTAGTTCCCCGCCTGCCTATCCCATCCCGCCCGTCTGTGACGAAAAAGGTATTTGCGACTTCGGATAACTTGTCATGCCTTGTATAGCACTACTTATATGAAAGCACCCACCCCATCTTGGATGGGGTCGGTGGTTGTTGACATGTTTGTTGGTCGCTGGGGGATCTGGTTTTTTGACCAAGTTTTTTCCTGCTTCAACTACAGCACCTACCTGTACTCATCGTCAATAAACAGCTGAGATGATGACATTCCTGACATAGAGTGACTTCCATCAAAAGGAGGGCTGGAAAAAAAAAAGGAGTAAAATGTTAATTAAGTATGTCGATTAAGTTGTGTTATAACCTAACTCTGTACGTACTAATATCGCCTAGAACTACTGTCTAACATCAAAAGATATTAATGAACCCAACTTCCAGCTCCAGGTCGTCGCCTTGGTATTCGGGGTATCCCAAAAAAAAAAAAAAAAGTTCCACAATCCGTCCAAGTCTAGTTCTAATGTTTATATCCTGTACTGTTTTCAACCAGGGTGTTCTTTCTCCTTTTAATCCGTTCAACGTCAGGTCCATCGTCTCGTTTGGGGTATCGTCTGTCTCCTTCGTTCCATCATTTATCATAACGCCATACGCCAGGCAGCAGTGTAATCCAAAAAAACTCCGTTCCAATGCAAGTGAAAAGGTAAAAGGGGGTATCAGAAGAGAGAATAAGAAGTGAAAGTAAAGCCAAGCAGAAAGGAGGTAGCGTAGCGACCTCACGCATCGATATGCTTATGCAATTGGTTCAAAGTCCACCAAGAGCTGTTCATTCCCCATCATATTAGCAATCAAATTCTCATCCCATCAAGACAAACATGAAACACAGGAAGAACAACTTACCAGCACACCAAGTCAAATACCAAGTCAGACTAGCGCCTCCATCCAAGTTTTCGGGGCTGAACCCATTTCTCTTTGCCTTCGCTGCCTTCCGAGCAAAATTAGGCAAAACCATCTTCCCCTTCCCCTTCTCCAGCGCCCTTCTTATCGTCCTCCTTCTCGCCATCTTTGACGACATGGCGCTGACTGTCCCGTTTACCGGTACACCAGGAGTGGTGGGCACAGACGTCGACATAGGAATAGCAGTAGCAGTCAAGCCTGGTGTACTCACGGTACTCGTTGGCGCCGACGTCGACGTGGGAGTCGGCTCAGTAGTGCTGCCCGGCGCGGTACCATTTCCAGGGGCAGGATCAGTAGGCTGACTTCCACTCGGCACACCCGCCGCACCAGCAAAAACCTCCCAAGCCCCCTTGGGATCGATCGTCGCGTAATTCCCGTACAAAACACCCTTCCACCCTCCTTCCGCCGCGTCCGCGGCCCCTCCAGCGAAGAAGGCTTCCCACTCTTCCTTGACAAAGTCCTTGTTCCTGATGAACATGGTATGTGGTAGCAACGGCAACATGTGAATACCTTGGATGTACTCCTTCTTGTTTCCGAAGAACGTCACATGGTCGATTTTGTTTTCGAACAGAATGCCTGCTACCTTGTTGGGCGTGAACTCCTTCGGCTGGATCTGCGAGCCGGGGTTGGAGGAGGAGTAAAGGTAGTACGAGTTCAGGGAGCGACGGAGGAGAGATAGTTGGAGGGCAGAGCGCTGGCAGAGCGCTTGGTTGTTGGTGGCTTGGGCCCACATCAGCAGAGCGTAGACGTGCATGGAGTCTTCCGAGGAGGATTCCTGGTCTTTGCCGTCGCTGGATTCGTAGAGGCCGTGGGCCCACGAGTGGCCGTGGTACCAGTCGAAGGTGCGGAAGGCGGGGAAGTGAGGGTCGAGAGAGGCTGAGGGGTTGGCGACGTCGCGGACGAGGGAGTTGACGTATTGAGCGTTGGAAGAGGAAGAAGCCCAGGAGGGGTCAAGGTGAGCGAGAACGGCGCCCGTGTAGATGAAGTAGCCGTAGTGGAAGTGGTGGTCGTTGTAGTAGGTGTTGCCGAAGTCGGAGCCGGAGTCACCGGTGGTGTAGGAGGCGGAAGAGACGATGCCGCCCCAGGATTGATCATAAACCAGCGGATACTGCTGCTGATTCTCCGCATACCGCGCAAACGCAACCTTCAACTGCTCCAACCCCTTCTTCGCCAGATCCGTATCGCCTAGCACATCATTGACAGCCACCAAGATGGCCGCAAACTTGGCAAGGGCTTTGCCGCCATAGTACATGCTCGGCTGGTCCGTCTGGTTAAGCATACCCTGGCCCTGCCACGTTCCAAGGAGTTCCTGTTGCGCCACATTCTTGATGTACTCCTTCGCGGAGTCGCTGATGGCCTTCACAGAACCTGCCTCAGGAGTCCAGGGGACGAACCCAATGCTCATGGGCTTGCTGATGTCCTCTTCCATGGTCCACTCGTCGCCTACAACAGCAACGGCGACGCCCTTGGTGGTGGTATCAAGCTTGACGGAGGAGGCCACCTTGGAGGCCGTCTCGGAGCTGAAGGAAGCCTGATGGTGAGGCAAAGCAAACATGACGAGGCTGGAGTTGGACGGCAATCCCTCCTTCTGGAAGTGGAAGGTATACCGACCCTTCTGCCCATCCACGGATCCGGAGAGTTCAACACCAGTGGCATACGTGCCGCAAGCAGCATCGAACAACTTCTCCGCGTCCGCCGCGGCCTCAGTACCATTGCCTCCACCGGGCAGCTTCGCAAGTTGCAAAACACCCGTAAAGCTCCCCTTGGCCACGGCCGTATTATTATCCTTCACCTCCAAATCCAACCCTCTCAACTCTCCCCTCTTGATCGCGCTCACATCCCCACCAATAGCATAAAGCAACCAAGTCGCTCCATCGTGCATCACCAATCGATACTTGACCACTCCCGTCTTCACCACGCCCATAGCCTTCGTTACCATGCTCCAGCCCACACCGGACTTGATCACCGGCGTACCCTGCTTATACAACGCAGTCACCATTCCCATGCCCTGCACCACAGGCGCCTCCAACCTCACCTCCCCTCCCGAGCTCAACTGCACACGAACGCTACGATCCTTGACATCCTGAGTCGTGAGCTCGATGTTTCCAGTGCCGTTGCCCATCTCTAGTTGTTTCTCAGAGAGAACCACATCCGCTCGACCAACCGGACTTGCAAACCACCGGGCCGCTCCGCTCCCATTAGAATCTTGGTAGCCGAAGACGCGCTGGCTCGCATCCACATGGGAAACAGCCAGACCCCAGGCGCCGGATTGGCCTTTCCCCTTGGGCCATTGCAGGGAGTATGGGTGCGTCCAGACGGAGGAGGATTGCGAGCCGAGGAAGAAGTTGGCGTGGAATTTGTTGGTGGGGATTGCACCGCCCTCTTGAGGCTGTTTAATGCCCTTGCGAGGGGCGGGGTGGTCCGGTTGCGAGGGGATGGATTGTGGGAGGGAGAGGTCGGAGCAGATGGGGGTGGAGAAGAGGTCACCGCCAGCACCGCCAGAGGGGGAAGAATCGTTGGAAGACATGATGGGACTTCTAGTTGAGAGGCTATCGGCGTCGTCTGATGTTGTCGCCGCTCGGACGTTGGTACTTGCGTCCGCGTCTGCACCCGAAGGTTCTGGAGTCGTCTCCTTTTGATTTAACGATGCTCGCCAGTCTGGTGCAAAAGGATAGTAATCTCGTCTGGCACGTATTGATTCTGGTATTATAGCCAAGCAGGTTGTTTGTTGGATCTGTAGCAATGTTGTTAGCCACAGCAACAAGAGCCATGCTGTCGGCGTGCTTTGCCGTCGTCTCTCGGTGTTGATGAATCCAATCATATTGGACATCCCTCAACGATGAATATGATCAAAGAGAAGTAAGAGAATGGCACTTGACCGCGAAAGGAGAGAAGAGAAGCTGTGTAGGACGGACATCGTGTTGGTTATGTAGGTATATCCGATTCGGAGTTCTAGTCAGTCAAGATGTTCCTATGATTGACTTCCCCTTTGCCCTCACCGTGGCGATTTGGAGATGTGCCCCCGACTTCCCATGATACCGAGGCCCCGAGTATTTTAACACACTCTCTGTTCCGCTTCGGCCCGCTTTGTCGACCCAAGCAAAATACATAACCCGTTTCCACTTTCCCCATACCGAGTAAACACCCAACCCGTGCCATGCGTCGCGTTGGAATGTATTCGTTGACTTGGCTCAACTAACTCGGTGCAGAACTACCCCGACCCGCAGTCTCGAGACCACCACACCGAGGAAAGTTCACTCAGTTCACTCACCTAGGTAGCTTCACGAGTGGCGCTCCAGAAAAAGCTTCTAGAAACCTTCGATAACAGAACCCCGAAACGACGTGCGGTGGCGGTTTGTTTCGAGTTTCAACCCAATCTGGAAAGATGGAAACAACAGAAGAGATGTTTTGAAACGAAAAGTGGGTAAGGTACCGTGCGCTCGGGGTCAAGGGTCTCGGTATGAATGACCGAGGTTATTTAGGTGTATGGTAGATAGGTAGAGTGTCGGTGCGCTCTTTAACCAGCGTGTGGGTGTTGGCGAAATCTAGATCTTTGTCGGTAGGTAGTTTGAACTTTCAAACTCGGTGAACGGACCGCCGTCCGTGACTGAATGACCGTTTGGAGAAAATGTTTCGTTTCGTTTCGTTTGACACACTTTCTGGGTCCGCGTAGATGATAAACGATATTCGAAAGAGATATTCCCCGTATGTAGCAAGATAGAGAGGAAAAGGATGATCAAGGAAGAAAGGAAGAGATATGACAGAGGTAGAGGAGTGGCAAGCAAGGATGCAAGCTTCGAAGAACATTGGGATCCCCAAGTTTTGAGTGACCGCAAAGTTGGAGACGACAGTGCCTTCACTCGGTCACTGCTTCCCATTGTAAGTCGCCCCAGTGATTCTTCAGGTTGTCCCAATGGAAGTCACGTCGACTTCATCTCCCCAGGAAGAGCAGGTCCATCCCGTCGATTCGTTCCTTCCCGCTCGCTCCTCACTTGGAGTTCCATCATTGTCATCACCCTGGGTCACCGACCTGGAAGACTGCAGTGAGGTTTCCACTTGGGCGGCACCCCTGGACAGAGGCTTTCATTCCATGATGCTATGAACCATCTGCTGTATTTCCCGGTGGTCAAATGTCTGTAAGTATCCAGCGAAACAAAGCCGATACGACAATTGGTAAGCAAATAACGCAAGCCGAGCGTTATCAAACGCGGCGAGGAAGAGGTCGTTGGATTCCCAGACGAACCAACGCCAACAGACATTGCTCAATAATTGTTCATGTAGTCAAAATTACCGCCACCAAATCTACAAGACATGCGAGACGGACGTGATGAATATACAACGTATGCAATTCGTGACTCTACGAAATGCTTTCCTATCCCCTTGCCACACTCGCTGGCTCCCTTCGTTCTGTAGATGATTCTTTTCACCAGTCACATCATTTTCGCTTTTCCAACCCATGGGTATTCGCCCCCATCCAAGGAAGTCTCCGATGTAAAACGTATTCATGACAAGGAAAATACCAGTATAGTAGGTGTTGATGTAACAATGTACAAAGAAATGAACATGGTAGTAAAACAACCAAGAAGAAAAAGCCGTTTAGGTGTCCGGTACGGCGAAACCTGTAACTTGGCGTTTAGAAGATGGTCGAAAGTTTGTGGAGAGCATCGGCCGGGCTCGCCCAGAAGGCAAGGGCAATGATGACGTATAGTCCCATAAGCTGTTCACCTTATTAGCACCTTTCTCTGTCACAATCTTCGCACAAGGGAAGAACTCACCATAGCACCCTCCAAATAATTACTCTTCCCATCCTGCACCGTATACGTAACCACCATAACCGATAAGGCAAACGCAATAGTCTCAAAAGTCTCAAAATGCAGCGTCATCGGCTGTCCAATCGCCCACCCCAGTAGCACCAAGCTGGGAGTAACCAAAAGCGCAATTTGAATGCTGCTGCCAATCGCCACCCCCATCGCCAAATCCATCTTATTCTTGACCGCCACCACACAAGCCGTCACATGCTCGGCCGCATTTCCGACAATGGGGATCAAAATCAGACCGATAAACGTCTTGCTGATAGCACCGGTAGCAGCGATAGCGTCGATCGAATCAACCATGTAATCAGCCGCGTACGAGATGATGACCGTTGTCGCGATGAGGACGAGGGCCGCAGACCAGGGGGAGAGGATCGGTTCCTCTTTGGGTTCCGTGACAACGTCGCCGACGACCTGGGCCTCGGGCTCGAATAGTTCCTTGTGGGTGCGCAGGACGAAGAAGAGGTAGGCACAGTAGAGGATTAGGAGAATGACGGCGGTACCGCGCGAGAGAACCAAGATGCTGTCTTGCTTCTCTTGGTTGTCGGAGTGGTTGAGGACGTTGTAAAGAGCCGCGGGGATGATGAGGGACGCGGAGGCGAGGGTCATCATGGAGCAGGTAGTTTGGGCTGTCCCGGAAGCAAAAGTCTGTTCGATGCCGATGCCGTTGGAGTCGCGCATGTTGGCGATGCCGCCGAGGAGGAAGCACATTCCCAGCACAAGGAGCAAGTTAGAGAGGATGGAGCCGAGCATCGAGGCTTGCACGACTTCGATTTCGCCGGCGCGGAGGGCAACGATACTGACCTGAAAGAGCGGAATTGTTAGTCCTATGAAGATGAAAAAGGGGTGGTCAGAACTTGGATTAAAAGGCATACAATGAGTTCCACCGCATTACCAAATGTTGCGTTGACCAGACCGCCTAGGGTTTCTCCTAGTCTGTGGGCGATCTCTTCGGTCGCAAAAGAGAGGACCGCGGCGAGGGGGATGATGGCGAAGAAGTTGAGGGTGAACACTGCTGGCGCACTCCAGCCTCGTTCGCCGGCGATGATGCCGAGGGGCACGAAGATGAGAAGGACGTTGATCCATGCTGGGACATGTTAGCCATGTGCTTTGTGGGACGTGAGTTCGCCGTGGGATACATACAGCTCAGAAGAGTGACCTTGGTGACATTCCATACTCGGGTAGGATACTTGACGAGGGGATTGGAATCGTTGGTGCCAGGGGTTCTTTTGGTATCAAGGAAGAAGTCGCGCCATGAGAAGTCGGGGTCGGACTCGGTGGTCGAGTGACCGTTGCCGAGGAGCGGCCGGCGTTCCGAATCCATGGTGATATGGCCGTTGGTATGGCCGTTGATGTGACCGTTCAGGTGTCCGTTGGTGCTCCCGTTGGTGCCGTTAACGTAGGTGTAGCCGTTTCCGTTGGAGATGCCGTTGGAATGGCCGTCTTGATGCTTGGGTACAACTAGACTGGCTGCTCGACGGACTTGAGCGCGGAAGGGAAGAGTGACTGTTGATATGATGTTTGTTAAAGGATTGCCCATGGTTTACAAGACGAGGAGGGCGAGGATGTGGTGGTGTCTTGTCATGTGTTTCTTTGTTTGCAAGTCCGCACTAGCGCAATCTTGAGAATGCGCGTCGTTGGGAACGGATACTAGCGATATCACGATCCCGTCGTCGCGAAACAGATGGAAAACGCGTAGATGGGTAGTTTGGAGAAGGAGGAATCCAACAGTTCGTCTTTTTTTCTTAAAACAATAGTGGAGTAGAGGAAGGGGGTAAATATGGGGTATAGTATATGAAAGGGACGGAGGACGGGATGTATATTGTAACGATAAGGGTCTTGATAACTTACACCAGGTCATGATTGCTGCTGGGACAAGCCCCGAACGAGATATATACCGGGACTGTTTCGCAACGGTAGGATCCCCTGCTCAGATTGGGTAGGAAATTACAGGTTAGGTCCCGGTAGTGTGCGCCGCAAGTACCTCTTCCGGTATGTGCGGATACCCAAAACCGACGATTCAGGCGTGACAGGGGCAGCGGATGGGCAGACGAGTGGGGTGTGCTTGTGTCTCGTCCCTCAGAAGAGCATTTGCCCAGACAAGGCGTGTTCCTGGGCGTTCACGGTTACTTTGTCTGGATGTTGAAAGGCCCAGGGCAGCGTTGGATGGGAGGTGATGCCAAGGGCGAGCCAAAGGGATAATCTGGGTTCGTTAGTCCAGTCTGAATGATGGATGTCGGGCAAAGCCACAGTGAGGACGCGTTCGCAACGGCAATGGTTGGCGGGAGGTGACGGGGTGGATAAATGGTCCAAAAGTGTCAATATTAGGTCGGTGGGAGATCTGATGATGTAGGACGGGGAAAGGAATGAGGGGAACACGGGCTGAGCTTGAGAGATGAACTTGATGAGAAGAAGATCCAGAGATCCGGGTTCATCGGGGATGGTGAGGAAGGAGCTCTGTCTCAAGTCCCTTGTGGAATGAACTAGTCTTCTTCTTGATCGTTCCTTCTTTGCGAGGTCTCCAACGTCACTGCTGAGGAGTCTTTATTTCCCCATGTTGAGATGGCATACCCGTGCGCCAACCCATCATCTCAGGCTCTCAGCTCATCTCTGTGTGTCTCTGATCGATCTAGACCCAACGCGGGAACAGTTGTGTGATGCCAAGGAAAAGCGACTTACACGATTGTATATCCGGTAGCGCAGTGAGGACTCCGGGGTCAGATGTGGTTTTGGTGAATTGATGGTATTCTCAGACTTTTCTACAATTCGGGAGCAAGAGGCACAAAGTAGTGGATATAACTAATAAAACATAAATACCCTGACCTACCCTTTGTCCGTGCCGTTCCGCAAGCGCCGGCATTGCGTCGGATGTGTTGGATATTCCTTCCCTTTGGGACATTCTCGGAAGACCAGGGAAATGGAAACAAGAATAACGCAGCTACACGAAGCGTGTGTTACAGTGTGGAATGTGGATATCAAAACCGGTTTGCTCTGAAGGTCAAAGTATAAAGAGGGCAGGATGTCCCTCCCCGGAACTTGTCGCGAGCAATGGATATTCCCGATCGACTTGGACGATGATTGTAGCGATGACGAGATGGTGCAGGGGAACATGTTGACGGAAACATGGTTGTGCCTCAGATCCCGTAGCCGATGATGTTTTGGGAGTGAACATCCAGGAGTTTGAGACAGAAGAGGTTCCGAAGACTTGCATCCTCGATATCGCTGAAAACGGTAAAGGGCCTGCCCTTCAAAGTGCTATGAGGTTATCGATAAGGGCACTTCTCCAGCAAGATGTGGGGGCCTACGTCACCGGCAGGCCACTCAAGAGTCCAGAACACGCTCCACAAGCCTTTTAGTTCCAGAAAGTTTCTTTGCACAGCCCCCTTGCCAAGAGTTGGTTATTGACAAATCCCAGTTGAGCTGATGGACGACACTTTATTGGTTCCCATCGAGGTTCGCGACTGTCAATTCTCAGCGGCGGCCGACGGACAGCAGGAGAGGAAGAGAGAGGACTTGGGGGACTCCAACAAGCGCGCGAGTCGGGGACGATATCGGGGACGACGTCGCACCAGCCGAAACCAGAAACGCGGACGAGAGTCATGACAGTGCGCCAGACCAACAGTCACAAGACACACTCTATTTGACGCTCCATGTCTCAACATTGCTGGTATCGCTGGTATCGTGGTATCACTGGTAGAACCTCGAGCACACCATTGGTGGATGAAAAGAAGAGAGGACGTTGGGAAAAGAAGTCTGCCTGAGGTGATCGAGGTGCCTCTCCGCAGAGTAATGCCATGCCCATCCATCCGCCCGACCCGCGTATCTTATCTTTGGCATATGTTCCTACAGTCTGCATGCTTGATGCGGGGAGAAATGGCAAGGCAGCACAGGCTGCACAGCACAACCGCCATTCTGCCCACCGAAAAAGAATAGTGCTTCAGTGACACCTGGGGTGACACCAGTCGCGGATGGATGCCGACACTATTAAACAGTTAAAAAGAAGTACGTACCTACTAGTGCATCTCTGGGCGGCATAAAGTGGGGAAAGTGAGGCCTCCGCCCCAATTCAACCAATGATGATGTCGGAAGACACCCACGCTTCAGATGCCGTTTCTGTGCCTCGAGTGTGCATCACCAGAGAGCCAGTCAACCCGATGCTAGGTACCGGTTGGGTAACATGGCACGAGGATGGAACATGAAAAAGAGAGGTGATGTGTTGAAGGAAATGGTCGTGAACTGACGCTAAACAGACCATCTCCTCCGGATCCCCTCCGAGTGGCCGGGATCGGACCACCGGATTTGTGGGTCACCTGTCCCGATACTCGGAATCAGTCTCCGGAAGTCCGGTTGACGACAAGATGTTGCACCACGGCGGGTTTCATATTTCGACAAAAGACAAAAGTTGATGTTGAAGGAATACATCCGTGACCAAAAAAAAAAAAAAAAAAAAAAAAAAAGACCAACCAAATCCCAAAACTCCCTGGCCATGCAGTCATCGCTCGCTCGCTTTTGAAATATCCCACTCCCAATTCCCAATCCCAAGTCCAAATCACAAGCACAAAGGGGTATCGCCAACACAAATCACTCAAACCCAAACCTCCTCCCCTTATCCAGCTCATCCTCAATCAACACCTCCCCCTTCCTCGCCTTCTTCGACAACCCATGTCTATTATTCAAATGATCCCAAAAGTCTCCTCGCGTATCAAACCCTTTATCCTGATCAGCTTCCTCCACCCCTCCCTTGTTTCCTTTCTTCTTCGTCTCCGGATTACACTCACACCCCTCAACCCAACAGAAATACCTGACCCCAAGCGCAAACGTCTCCCACCTCGTCGTCGCGCTTCTTGCCCGTCGTTTACGAACTAGTAGCTCTGCATACTTCTTGAGCAAAAGGCGCTGCTGCTCGCCGTTGTTGGTGGCCGACAGCCAGCGTTCTGTCGCCTCTTCGATTTCGTCGAGGTGGTTGTTGCTCCGTCGGCGGCGGAAGGGTAACGACGGAAGGGGGGAGAGGGATAGGGGAGAAACTTGGAAGCGGTGGTATTGGTTGTAGAGCCGGCCTTTGGATTTGCGGAGTTCGAGGGCGGCGGGGTAGGGCGGGGTTGATGGTGAGTTGGTGTTAGACGAGGATGAGGGAGAAGGAGAGGGCGATGAGGTAGAGGTAGAGGAAGAGGTGGTGGACTGAGAAGCGAAAGGTTGAACAAGCTTCTCGTAAAACCAAGCGTTGTGTTCATCCGTTCCCAGAGACAAAAGTAAATCGATGGGTGGGTCGGAGTTGCCTGGGAGAGAAGGAGCGGAAGGGTCGACGCCTAGGAGGGAGGAGATCTCTTTGAGGACTGGAAGAGTTGGGTCGCGGATCTCCTTGCTGCCGTCGACGAATTGGCCGATGGCCGGGAGCCTGAACGGCTTGAATTGTGAAGAGTCGGAGGGCGTGGTGATGGCTTTGGCGACCTCGGGGATCGAAGGGACTTTGCCTTCTTCGTCGGAGCCGTCGGTCACGAGGACTTCTTCGTAGGTGCAGAAGGCGTAGGGATGGCGTTCTGTGGGAGTGGTGGAGTCGATCTCGCTACACCAGGCGAGGGTTTGGCATTGGAAGGAGGTCTTCTTGAAGGAGATGGAGGAGGCGGGGCTGGAGGTTGTAGTACTCGAGCGGCTGGAGGCGATGGTGTTGTTTGTGTTTGCCCGTTTGGTCGTCGGGGAGATATCCTCATTGTCGCTGACGATTGCTCGTGAGGCGGTGGTATTGCTCCCGGTCCCGGTCCCAGTACCAGTCAAGTCCGTACTGGTGACACTGAACTTGGCAAACGTGTCAAACCACGCTCTGCTTTTCTTCGTCGGCCACGTCGTCCTCCGTTTATCCTTCTCCCTATCCCCTCCACCACCAAACCCAGGCAAAGGAATCTCAAAACTGCCCAACCCCGGGAAACTAATCACCCTCCGTCTCCTCTCCGCCTTGCTCTCTCTTTGACTCCCTCCATCGCCCACATTAACAACCTCCTCCGCTGCTGCATCCTCCATCTCCAAAAACAGTGGCGGCAACCCCATCCCATCCCTTCTGCTGCCCCCTCCATTCCTAAACTCCTCCAAACACCCCTCCACCGTCCGCCCCATAACCCCCAACATAATCGCAATCAACCCCCCCACAGACGTGCCCGCAATATAATCAAAATAGTGACTAGGCAAATACTCCCCCGCTCTCAACGTCTCCCCGGGCACATCCACCTTCAGATCGCCCACCTTCAGTTTTCCCTCTCTCAACTTCACCGCCCTCTCACACGCCGGCATATCCGTCCCGGCACCGTAAAAGTACTCATCAGACTCAGTGAAGTAGTAATTCTCGTTTCCCGTCGGGTCGGCCGAGGAGTAGGCGGGTGGCTGGAGAGATTGCTCGAGCGCGGCGATCTCCCGCATCAAAGTGCGCAGGAGGATCAAGGAGGAGTAACCCTTTATGCCGCCGCCGTCGAGGGTGAGGATGTTGCGCGTTGCCCAGGGCGTGGTGGTTACCCGCAGCCGGGCGGAGAGGGAGGAATGCAGGGTTTGGGCGATTTTGAGGGTGGATGCGGTGTGGACGATGGGGTTAGCGGCGAGGTTGGATTGAGGCCTGTTTTGGGTTTCGTTGGACTGACTGTCATTGTTCGGTTCTGGTTTTTGCGAGACGGAGGATGTGATGGAGGTTTCTGCTTTGAGCTCATGGATTTTTGATTCGGGTTCGGGCTCGGGTCCCGGCTCGGCGATGGAGACGCGGTTGGATATTCGCCGGACGTTTGGCGGGCGGTTTACGGAGCGGAGGGCCGAGTGGCCGGTTTTGAGAGCTGGAGGACGGGGCCGTTCTCGTGCTGGTGAGTCTGAGGAGGATTGTTGTTGGCGGCGGGGATTGACGACTTCCGTCATTTTGACTGTTTTGAGTCACCGAGCGAGGTGACTACTACTGATCTGAACGATACGCGCGGCCTTGCTGGCGATTGTTTGCGCGCCTACTCGCTCGTGGCGACTCTAGCGAGTTGATGATGATGATGATGGCTTCAATTGCTCACCGAACAAAGAAGTCGCGATGGACTTTGTGCCTGATTGATCGCCAAACTTGGAATCAAGGAGAAAGTTAGCGACCAGACCTCCAGTCTTATAACCTCCCCTTCACTCGTTGATTTGACTGGCTCATCGGGCCCCGATTGGGCGGATTTCTTGGAACTTGGTCTGGCCCCCCAATTCTCGTGCAACCATTGGCCTCCCGTTCCGCGGACCACGCACACCAGGCGACAAAATCCCCTGTATCGCTCAGCATCACCAGCCGCTTTTTAGTGGTCATAAGTGACTGAAGTTGTCACACGTCCAGCGGAACGGATGACGAGCTTCGCTGAGGAATTCCCCTGAACGGGAATAGTTACACTTGCGCTTACAGAAGGGACCTAGTGGCGAGCGTTCCAGGCCGTCGGGGATTGCGCGAAGCGCCTGACAAAACAACGATGGAGACCGTGGCATTCGGGATCTTTCCTTCTATTCCTGTGCTGGAGTTGAGGCTGTGTAGTAACCGGCCTCACCCTGTCGCGGACTGGTTGACATTCTGGAATGTTTCGTTTACGCTGACACGATAACCTTCTGTTTGTAAGCTGTCAACTGCATGACTTTCACCGGAAACAGTGATGGATGCGCGGCTGTGCTGCTGCGATACTGCGATGAGGCAGTTCGACGAGCAAACCTCGGCTCAGTGAGTCAAGTCAGCTGTGAGCTCTTCTCGCGAAAGATGTGATCGAGTCTAGAATATCACAGGAAATGGAATGGAATGGGTAAGGCTACTTTCCGAAGGCTATGCTCTGGACTAACCTAGCAACCCGATACCGAAAAAAGTGAAGCTATCGGGAGCTGACTTGCATCTGGGAGGGGTCTAGCGGGAGGCCTGAAGATCAACCGCTGAAGCTCACGATGATTGGTCGGGTAGCGTCATGCCTGGGCTGAGAGTGAGACGCCAAACAGAGGGGTAAGTTCGGAACCCAGGACGACGAGCTTCAGCCTTCAGCCCTAGGCGATGTGCTAGGCATTGATGCCTGCCTGTTTGCGTGAAGCTTCGCTATTCCTTCCGACAACAACTCGGTGAAAGAAGTTCTTCTGGATAGTTCAGCACCACTTTGCTTCACCGTGGTGAATATCACGACCGGGTCTTGGCGCTGACACTCATCGAGCTCACCTTCGGTCTATTAGGCACCAAGTCGAGGTGAAAGGGAAAGGACGACCGGAACACCGAAGCACAGGTCGTGAGATCTGATCTTGCTCACCTTTTGGGAAGGTGCGCTGTGCACTTAGCAAGGAGGAATATTTATACCTAGTTTTCCGGGGTTCTTCCTCTCTTACTTTCTTCTAATCAACCACCACCTGATTCCCAAAACAACCCTTGCCCTTCACATTGGCGTTCACTTTCACCATGGACCCCCTATCAGCTTTCGAACTCGCCCAAGTGGTCCTCGACAACACCGTCAGGCGTAAGACCCCATCACCAACCCTGATGAATCCATACTAATACTTTTCAGTCTTCAAATTCGTGTCCGCCCTCGTCGAATACCCCGAAGAGTGCGAGAAATACCGACTGCAGCTCATAATCGAATACAACCGAGTCCTGGCCTGGGCCAAAGCCGCCGGGCTCATTGAAGTGGCCCCCGGCTCCTCACTAGCCTCGACCTTAGGGACAAATGCCACCGAACTAATCACTATCTTGGCCCGGATCCAATGGCTTTTGGCCGAATTTCGGGATCTCAATGCTAGGTATGGGAATGAGCTTGTGCCAACAGACATCTCTCCTGCAAAGGAGAAGGAGAAGGATGGCAAAGAAAGCAAGGACGTCAAGGGCAGCGGCAAGGATAGTAGGGATCCCAAGGGTGCGAGTGGCGCCTCCTCGTCCAAAGAAAAGTCAACCTCCACAGAACCAAAGCCAGCAACCGACCAAGCCCTCCTCTCCCAAATCTCATCTCTGGCTCGGTCCTATGACCAATCCCAAAAAGAGCAGAAGCTCAAAATCGAAGTAGAGGAAGAAGTCGAACACCGCCGCGGAACCAACCACATCCGCCGCTTCTTCCGGACAACCAAGGACGTGGTCACCCACCCCTCCCGCGTGCGGTGGGTCATGGTCGACAAGGAAGCCTTTGAGGCTTTGCTCTTGGACTTGCACTCCCTGACCGAGAGACTGCACGAGCTGATGCGTGGATACCAGCAGTCCAAGATGGACGACATCATCGGCAAGACTTACCGGGAGATGATCCTGGCGAGAGATGGGATCGGGGAGTTGAGGGATATGGTAGATGTGCTGGGGAAAATGGTGGAAGGGATGGGGGTGGTGACTGATGGGGAAGGATTGGTGGGGAGAAAGAAGAAGATGGTGAATGATGTGCAGGATCTGGTGCGGTTGAAGAAGATGGCGAGAGTATCGGAGGAGATGCTTTCGAGGCTTCACCTTGGACAGGATCCGGCGACGTCAGGGTTGGAGGCGAGTGATACGGAGATCACGGTTGTCCAGTTTGGCGACCCAGCGAAGGGCAAGAAAGACCTTTTGGAGGTCTTCTATACAGACCACGGCGTTGAATATTCCGACGATGAATACTCCGACGGCGAATCGGACTTCAGCAGCATCATTCGTTTTAAAAGGCCTCGGGGGTGCCTCACGGTGGAAGAAGACGGGGAGCAATTCCCGGTTTGGATTGAGTGGAAGCCCATGGGGGATCATGCAGAGGGCTCGATTGAAGAGAAGGTTGCCGACTTGCGGACGCTTACCCTCGCGGAGATGCTGCACCTTCCCAAGCCTGATTCCCTCCACGTCCCAGAGTGTATCGGCTACTTGGATGCCCGTGATGCATTCGGCGCGGACATGTACGGTTTCATCTTCAAGGATGGGGGGAAAACGAGCCCTTGCTGGCATCAGATTGTCTCCCTCTATGATATGTTAGGCGTGGAGGCACTCACACCGAGTCTTTCGCAGCGGGTTGACTTGGCATTGAAGTTGTGTACTACTGTCCTGGACCTGCACGCGGTCAACTGGCTGCACAAGGGCATCTTCAGTGACAACGTCATCTTCTACTTCGACGGGAGCAAGAAGTGGGATACCGAGCCCGGAGAAGACGGAAAGGTGCCAGCGTACGAACCAGGCAAGCCACAGCTTTGTGGGTTTGGATTCTCCCGACCGGAGAACAGCAAAACCACCGCACGAAGTCTGGACACAGCGTGGGATCTCTACCGCTGGCCAGCCATCCAGCGCGAGCATCCAACCGATTACAACTCTCGCAAGACGTATGACTTGTACAGCCTTGGACTGGTGTTGCTCGAGATCGGACACTGGAAGCCACTTGATGAGATCCTGTGCCTAAAGAAGGATGAAATCGTTCCGCCGTATACCACCAAGCTGCCTGAGAGAAAGCCGCCATCGGTAAGCCTTCACGACTCCAAGACCGCGAGGGATTGGCTGCTTGGTACGCAGCCTAACGCTCCCTTCACCGAGGCCAAGAAACTCAGCCCCCTGAGGGAACTTCGGAACCTCATGGGAGACAGGTACTCTAAGGCTGTGGAAAGGTGTCTGTGGGCTCACGGCGAGAAGGGATTTGGGGTGGAGGACCTCCCCGATCAGTCGAGGGATTCGGGGGTTGGGATCCGGTTGCAAGAGGCGTTCACCAAGTACGTGATTGAGGAGCTGCAGGGCGTGAATGTTTGATGGATATGCCCCAAGGTAGAATGGTTCATGATGTTACGGTTCGATTGTTGATGTTGATGTTGTTTTTTTGGACAACGACATGAAAGAAAACTTGAAGTTGATGAAGATGCCCTGAAATGAATGCCAAGCTTACAGAACCCCATGTGCCCTGTGAATCTCCACATTTACAGTGTTTACAACCCCCTGTTCCGTCCCGCAGCGCCGAGCCGTAGCTGTCCCCGCCCATTACGGCATCGGCCGGCCGGGGTCCGAATTTCACTCAAATCCAAAAATCCGACTTCACCTCACCTCACCTCGGGTCTCACAGCGTCCGGTCTCACAACCCCGACCCGGTCCACCTCACCTCACCTCGGGTCTCACAAAACTCCAAGCCCGCCTCCGGGCTTCCAACCCAACACCGTCAACATGACCGGCGGCGCCAACACCATCGCCGCCCTCGAGCGCCACGCCACCACCGTCACCCGTCTCTCCAGCCAAATCTCCTCCTTCTACGCCTCCCGCCTGCCCTACCGCATCTTCCACGGATCCACAAACTCGACGCGCCCGCCCACACAAAAAGGAAACACCAAATTCGTCGACATTTCTTCTCTGAACAATGTCCTGTCGGTCGACCGCCAGACCAAAACCGCGCTGGTAGAGCCCAACGTGCCGATGGACAAGCTGGTGGAGGCCACGTTGCCGCATGGCTTGGTTCCGCCGATTGTCATGGAGTTCCCAGGTATCACGGCCGGAGGAGGGTTTGCGGGGACCGCGGGGGAGTCTAGTTCTTTTCGACATGGGTTTTTTGATGATACCGTTAGGGAGGTGGAGATGGTTTTGGGCAATGGGGAGGTTGTCAAGGTGAAAAACCCGGATATTGCGGCCAAGTCCTCCGAGGGGGCGGTGACTGGGGAGGTGGAAAAGGGGGATTTATTCCGAGGAGCAGCAGGCGCAGTCGGTACCTTGGGAACCACCACGCTCCTGGAAGTGCAACTGATGGAAGCCAAGAAGTACGTCAAAACCGAGTACAAGCGCGCGTCAAGCGTCGCCGAAGCAATCCGCATGGTCCGCGAAGAGACCCAAAGGGGCGACAACGACTACGTAGACGGCATCCTCTTCAGCAAAGACCACGGCGTGGTGGTCACGGGGAAACTAGTCAACGAGCTCCCTTCGGACAACACCAAACCCCAAACCTTCAGCGGCGCCTGGGACCCCTGGTTCTACCTCCACTGCCAAGAAAAGACTCTTCTCTCTTCATCCCAAACCGCGACCGACTACGTCCCGCTAGCCGAGTACCTCTTCCGCTACGACCGGGGCGGCTTCTGGGTCGGCGCGGCAGCCTTCCAGTACTTCAGCTGGGTACCCTTCACGCGCCTGACGCGCTGGTTTCTCGACGACTTTTTGCACACGCGCATGATGTACCGCGCCCTGCACGGGTCAGGCGAGTCGGCGCGGTTCGTGGTGCAGGACATTGCCATGCCGTTCGAGACGTCGGAGGAGTTTATCGATTACACGTCTTCCTCGCTGGGGATCTGGCCTTTGTGGCTCTGCCCCCTAAAGCGCAGGGCGCCACCGACTTTCCATCCGCATACTACCCGCCCTGGCACGGACCCTACACGCGATGAAAAGGCGCAGGACGATATGATGCTCAATATCGGCGTCTGGGGCTGGGGCCCGGACAAGCCGGCGGAGTTTGTGGCGAAGAATATTGAGTTGGAGAATAAAGTGCATGCGTTGGGTGGTATGAAGTGGTTTTATGCGCATACTTACTACGAGCAGGAAAAGTTCTGGAAGATGTACGGTGGACGGGAGTGGTATGATCAGCTGAGGAAGAAGTACAATGCTGAGACGCTGCCGACGGTTTGGGATAAGATTCATGTGGATGCAGATAAGGCGGGCAAGAAGCAGAGGCATTGGTTGTTGGCTAAGAAGCCTATTGGTGGCTTCTATGGTATTTGGAAGAGTATTCAGAGCAAGGATTACTTTTTGCATAGGAAGGCGGAGTGGAAGTGGAAGGGGGAGTAAGTCGGGCTGGGCTGAGATGACAAGTGCTTTAAGATGAGCGTGTTGTTAAGATAGATCTAGATGCAGATGTGGTGGAAAAGTCAATACCCCTTTTTTTCGAAATCTACAAAAGTTTGTCACGATAATCTTCACGGTTGAAGGATTGTGAGCCGGCTAAAAAATTAAGTCTGGGGTGTCGCCTCCGCAGCTCGCGTACCTCAAGGAAGCAGTAGGTATATCATGTTCATAAACTCCCACGCATTCGATTGCAATTCCTATAACCCCTATCCTGCTACCCATATATTGCCAATCCTCTAACCCCCCCCCCCCCCCCCCCCCCCCCCCCCCCCCCCCCCCCCCCCCCCCCCCCCCCCCCCCCCCCCCCCCCCCCCCCCCCCCCCCCCCCCCCCCCCCCCCCCCCCCCCCCCCCGGAGCCCCCTTATCCCCCTACCCATACGCTCTTCTTCCCAGCCCACCAGTCCCCCACTCCCAAAATCAACAAATAACGCCCACCCAATGTAGTAACTGATATGAATCCTCGCTTTCCCATGGTGCCGAAAGATACATGAATGATGCTTTTTGTCTGGACAAAAGTGAAAAATCCTCTTCCTCTCCCCTCTTTCTTCGTTCCTCCTTTCTCTTTCCGCTTCCCTTCTTTTCCACTTCCCCGTTTTTCTATAAACCATATGCTGTCATTTTCCTCCTCTTAAACAGGTCCCTCCACTCATAAAAAAACATTATCAGGTAACCCTCTCCGCCCTAGAATCTCCCTTCTTCGTCGTATATATCTTTGGTGTGTCGGATGTCGAGGTGTTCGAGTTGAGTGGGCCGAGTAAGAAGAGATGCCGCCACTGGACCGCGGTCGTTATTGTCTGATCCGTCCGGGTAGAGTGTGGTTCTTGTGACCAGCTTCGATGTGCCCACGGAACAATGGTTGCCATCCGATTGTTCCTTTCGCCCACACGAATGTGTCTGATGAGTGCCATCAGCGTTGATC
This sequence comes from Neurospora sp. FGSC 26628, assembly GCA_009805345.1. Classification (NCBI taxonomy): domain Eukaryota; kingdom Fungi; phylum Ascomycota; class Sordariomycetes; order Sordariales; family Sordariaceae; genus Neurospora; species Neurospora sp. FGSC 26628. Next base: position 57,929 of record RAOO01000065.1, read on the forward strand.
GTGCCACCGCTAAGTTGACTTGCCCTCCCTCGCTGATGTTGTCCGAGCCAGTCCCAGTGAAGGGCCAAGTGAGTAGCATCGATCGTTGCCTCGATCTGTCCGTCTCGAATGTGCCTTTCCGTGATCATGCCACCGATCAGGTTGAACCTCAAATGTATATCGACCGCGCCACCAGTCCTTCGCATCCTCAACCAAGGGTCTTCGACCACACCACGGGCCACCCTTCCCTCCGCTTCCCCTCCTGGGTATAAGATATGTGAACCGTGGACTCCTTGGCCCCGCCACCAGCCCCGTTTCGTCCCAAATGATGAATACAAAGGTGCAGTAACCTCCAAAAACCCCCAAAAGAAAACTATGAAGCACTGTATAGGCGTTATGCACACAGAAAAAGAGTTAGGAAGCTACGTAAAATTTGGGGTATCTTTCGTTCACCAATCATCCTCTCATCCTCCTCCGCCGCCTCCTTCATCGCCCTTCGAGCCCTCAATCCTCCACTATGTTGACTGTCCTTGGTCCTCTTGGGGTTTCGTTCTTTGCGTCAATGGATATCGACTGCTGATCCTATACTCTGACATGTTGATGTGTAGCCATAGGACCCTTCTGGTTGTCGAATAGCTTTGGTGGTCCTGGGTATGGCTTTGCGCTGCTAATAGGGGTTAAGTTCCAGGCCATTCAATCAACCATAACCGGTGGCCCCAGCCCCTGAACCTTTTTTTCTCTACTTGTAGTAGCGTTCAATCCACTTCTCACCCTATAACCAAACGGAAAAAAAAAGTCTCGAGTTAGCAGTCTGTTCCTTTGCCATGATTTGCTGCAAAGCCGAGCGTCCAAAGTGGCAAAATGACTAAATCGCAAGGGGTGATTTAAATTCCAAGACCGCTGGTGCTGGGTTCGACTACATTATCGGAGAGGTTGATGAGGAGCTGTGCCAGGCAACGCTTAGTGGCGGCGTCGTCACGCAGAACCGAGGAGAAGGTGGCGTCGCGAAGGGGCTCTGGCAGGCACTGGCGGAGGGCCTCGCGGGCACGAGCATTGTCGCTAAGTCTGTTTTGGTTGTCAGTACAGAGGCCTACCAGAGTTCAAGGACGGGGCGAGAACATACCTCAAGAAGCACCTAACAACATGTTTGAGGAGCCTAGCCGTTTGCTGCTCTACCAGCTGAGCAACCATGTTGCTGAGGACAGTACCAACAGCGTAGAAGCGCTCATAAGTGGCACAGATGTAGTTAAGACCGTTGTCATCAAGCAAGATCTTCTGGACGATGAAGATGGCAACCGTCTTGCTGAGCTCCGACCCGGTCTCCATGATCCTCAGGCAGAGGGGAATGATCTCGGTCGTAAGGAGAAAGTTGATGACCTCGGTGGAATCGTTCTTGACAAGCGCACCGATGACTCCCAGCGAAGTAAGCCGGAGGTATTCAAACGGACGCGACTTAGACGTCGTGTTAAGGAACGGGTAGAGGAAGAGTGGGATGTGCGCTGAGAGAAGATCATTAGCAGGTGTGGTCGGTCTTGGCTTGTGACAAAGGGACACCCACCGTTGAGGAAGAGGGTACGCGTCTCGTTGTGAGACGCCACGCACTGAAGGAGGGCGAGGGCATTACAGACCCTGTTGGAGGCGGCAGCGGTGAGCTGAGAGGGATTGAGGAGTGTATAGACACTAATAATCTCCTGGAGAAGAGAGGTCATGACTCCTAGACAAGGGGGGTTAGCGCATGATCGGCGGGCAAGCCTCGCGCGAGGCCATGAAGCGGCGGGGGAGAGGGGGAGAGGGGCTCCGAAGTATAACTCAGTTGAACTTACCGAACGAGTGCCAGAGGATCAGGGCAAGCTCGGGGACCTGCTCTCGCTTCTTGCTGAGCTCCAGGAGCGCGGCCTCCCTGGTGTTCTCATTCAGCAGATCGGCTATGTATTGCAGTGTACGGCGGTTGTCGTCCGAGACCACGGGCTCAATGGCATTATCCTGCGCATGGGTGGCGGCGGCGAGGGCATTCACATTGTTATGTGCACCGGCCATGCGGTTGTAGTGCTGCTGCTGGGCAACATTGGCGGCGGCGGCGGCAGCCTGGGCGTGCTGATGGTGCGAGGTCTGCTGGTGAAGCCAGGCAGAGTCGGCCTGGGGGTACTGGTGGTGGCCGTATACATGGGGATTCTGCATCATCTTGGCTATGTGTTCGAGCGGAGAGTGCTGGCGACGACGCGAGGGTAGTGGGTCAAAGACGTCGGAGCTGTCTTGTTGATTACGGGGTGGCGCTGTTGTTGGTTTACTATCTTTCGCCAGGAACTTGACGATGGGGCAACGGCAGGCCGGGCGGCATGAGAGGGGTGTCGTCGGGCGCGTAAAGGGTCGTTCTCAATTGCGGATATCAGAGCAGCGGTCAACGGCGTCGTCGGGCGGGTGTCGTATAGACGTCGAGGCGGGAAGCAAGGTTGTGCTTTGAGCAGGCTGTTGACGAGACCGAAAGGCGGCGGCGGCGTGCAGATTGCAGAACAGTCACGGGCCCGGCAGGCAAGGCTTGACGATCGCGGCGGGTCTTCAAAAGATTGGTATAAACGCGAAATATGAAGAAGAATGAGAGTGTTTGTATTGTTGGTAGAGGTAGCAGAAGTGGTGTCGGTGAGGTGGGTACTTGGTGTTGTCGGCGGGCAAGAATCAAGATGAAAGAAGCTGGATGGCGCCCGCCTGCTGGAGTCGACTCGTCTCCTGCGTTCGAGGGTCACACCCACAGCGGGCAAAGTGGTCCAGAGCCGCACCCGACGACAAGTTTGCGCACAGGCCACCAAGCTGGGCGTGTGGGGAAGCTTCGGTCCAGTTCCGATCCAGAATGCGCAGTTAACCCTGGGATCACCCAGCTCCTACCTATAACCCTACAATGCTCAGGGGATGATGCACCCTGATTGGATGACAAATGCCATGTGCGTTTCTACACTATTAAAGATCAAATCTGCGATCCTCGACTCGAGTCTTGCATCGGGAATCTGGGTGATCAAACACTTTCCGATTTTCAGTCGGATGAAATCGATGGGAGGGGGGATCAAGGCATCTTGTCATGATATTTGCAACTTCCCGGAACTACAAACTCCACTTTGAAGAGCAATATACCGAACCTCCCTCTTCATCCCGTCTCAGATCTTCTCTCAGCCTTACAAGGCAGCATGTGCCTACTCGCGTTTCCTTCACCATCTCGGTCAAATCGATTGGAGAAAAGCTTGAAGTTCTGAGTACTGTCACCTTCCTTTTGATCCGTACCAACACATGAAGTGTGATCAACAGCTTGGCGTTTAAGACTCATACTTCTCTTTGATATCCCAGGTCTGCGCAATGATATCTTATTCCCCTTCAGACCAACAAGCCTAGCCTAGGTATTTTCTACAAGCCAAGTGAACACCCGAAAATGCAAATCCTTTTCTCGTCCACCAGACGCTAAGTCACCTCTCAGGACGACACTCTACTTCCTCGAGAACCCTTTACCACTCTACAGACTCCAGCGCCCCGCTTATTTGCGAACCCTAAAAGTCTTGAGCACATTCTTCCTCCCCCCCGGCCCCTTCTTATACTTCCCATGACCGCCCTTCCCTCCCTTAGCGCCCTTCTTGCCCCTCAACTTCTTGTCGTCGCCCTGCTTCCTAAACGGCACGAACCCGACCTGGCTCTCGGTCAGGGCGTTCTTCCCGTCCCTGGGCAGCAGGTAATCGGGCACGTGCTTGAGATGGGCTTGCTGGCGCATCTTGGTGCCCAGCTCGCCGTCGTGGCGCAGGTGCGAGAGCTCGTTGGGGTTCTCTTCAAAGTAGCGCTTGAGCGTCTCGGAGCGCAGGAGTTCTTGTCGCAGTTCACGGGTGCGGGCTTCGCGGATGGCTACTTTTGTTACGGCGCGGAGGGCTGTGTGGCGCGGGTTAGTATGTGAAGAATGATTGAGAGAAAAAAAAATTGGAGACAGAACGTACCATCGTTCATGCGGTAACGGAAAGCCTCCATCTGGTCCTTGTTAAAGTTGTACGGCTCCAGCTTGCGGTTGAGCTTGGCCTGCTGGCGCATGACCTTGGCCAGAACCTTCTCGTCCTTCTCGCACTGCTTGATCGAGGTAGGCTTGTGCTTGCCGAAGAGGTCGTGGGGGACAACCATGGACAGAGCAATACCGGCGCGGCCGGCGCGGGCGGTACGGCCTATCCGGTGGATGTAAGAAGAGGAAGAAGTGGGCATGTCCAAGTTGATGACGGCGGCGACATTTTTGAAGTCGATGCCTGGGAAACGTTAGTATCCAGCAATAATAGCCCACGGCAACAAGACGGAAAGAGACATACCTCGCGAAACACCATACTCCTGGTCCCTCCTGCCCTTCTTCTTCTTTCCCTTGCCGCTCTTCTTCTCCTCACCCTCCTCCTTCTTCTCCTCGATCTTCTCATCCTCCAAGAAAACCTCGCTCCTCTCATCCGACGCAATGATAATATCATAAATACCCCTATTAAACTCCTCAATGATCTTGATCCGCGTATTAATCGGCAGCTCCGAGTTCAGCACACAGCTGCGAATGCTAAACTGCTCGAAAAACAGCTTCAAACGGTATGCGCGATCGATGTCCGCCACAAATACCAGACAGGGGCCCTTGATCAGCTGCAGCTTGAAGATCAGGTAGCTGATAAGCCACTTGTCGTCCTCGCCGCACTTGACGTAGAACTGGGTGAGTTTCTCGTCCTCGGCGCTGAACTCCTCCTTGAGATCCAGCATGGTGGGGTTACGGCAGAAGAATCCCTTAAGCGTGTCAAGCTCGTCCGAGACCAGAGTGGCGCTCATCATGGTGGTCTGGACACCGCCCTTGGGCAGCGAGCGGGCAATGTTCTCCATGTCTTCGTCGTAGCCGTAGGACAAGACGAGGTCGGCCTCGTCGAGCACAAGGTACTGCAGCTTGGCGACGCTGAGAGCGCCGGACTCGATGTTGTGCCAGGCGCGGGCGGGCGTGGAAACGATCACGTCGGGAGCGTTAGCGAGGAGGGAGCGCAGAACGGCGTCGGACACGTTGTCGGTCAGCTTGGCGGATTGGATGTCCTTGGTGCAGAAGGCAGAGAAGGTGTCGATGGCTTTGTGGACTTGGTCTGCGAGTTCGCGCGTGGGGACGAGGATGAGGGCGGAAGTGAAGGGTGTTGGGTCGGTCTGTTTTGAGTTTCCTTTCGTTAGCATCCATTCTCTCTCACGACGACATATTCTCCCGGGTGCTAACTCACAGCCTTCCTCTTAAGAATGCCACTCAGCACAGGCAACACATACGCCGCCGTCTTGCCCGATCCCGTCTTCGCCTTGCACAGCACGTCCTGGCCCGCCAGCGCAAGCGGGATCGCCTTCCTTTGCACGAGCGTCGGCTTTTCGAAGCTCTGTTTCGCAACGGCCTGCACGAGGCGGGGGTCGAGACCCAGGTCGGAGAAGGTCAGTTCGGCGTCGTCCTTCTGGTCCTTCTGGTCCTTCTGGTCCTTCTGGCTCTTCTTCTTCTCGTCCTTCTCGTCTTGTTGTTTTTGCTCGTCCTTTAGTTGTTGCTCGAGCTGTTGCTCCTCCTCGGTTTGTTGTTGCTCTTGTTGTTGGGTCTCGGGCTTCTCCTCCTGTGTCTTGACACCCTGCGACTTGGACTTCTTCTCCTTCTTCTCGGTTGAGGACTTCTTGGTCTTCTTCTGGCTCTGGGGCTCGGCCACAACCGACGGCTCGTCCGTCTCGTTCAACTTGCGCTTGGCCATTGTGTCGGGGTATCTGGGTTGCGATGTGTGGTATTAATCTGGTCTTGTGCGACAGTAGTTATCAAGTAAAAGACAAGGTCGAGGTTGGTGATCGATCGACTAGAGTTGCTCGTGGTATGGGGTCAATGGAGAGAAAGATGGAAGATGAAGAATGTGTTGGAAAGTGGAGGGGCTAACTACGAAACCTGGAACTGATTGTAGATGCCAATTCGAACCGATCCAAAGCAAAAATTTCGACGGGGACTCGCCCAGGCTGCGCACCCACTGATTGGCCAGCGCCACCAGTCCACTTCACAGTGGGCTTAGGCGCTAGCGCACCGGCAGCTCATTGCCCCACAAAAGCTTAATCCAACAACCCCCCACAGCAACCGGGGGGATCGACCATCTGTTCACAGCTTCACGGGCTGTTCCTTCAGCTTTCAGTGATTAAGCCCTATGAGGCTATTGAGGCTCAAGAAGGACTGGGCATCATATCAAAACATTCACATTCAGCATCACAACACCACGGATATCAAGCAAGCTGATATACTAACTTTGATTGAAACCCTAACAAGAATAGAAACAAGTACATCTGGTCCATAACCCATAAACCCTAAAGCAATTCCTCGTTTTCTTTTTGCTCGAACCCATTCCGAAGTCCACATAAAAGAGAGAAGAAACATGCGCTGGGAATCAAACTATTCATCCAACACGAAACGAAACTCGCCATACCAAACTACACTTGCGTGAACAATCCATACCAGGCTTCCGTCGCACGAGGGAATTTTTACCAAACCATAAGCACATGAAAGTCTGATGACAAGGAAATACTTCAACACTCATGTTTCATCTCCTCCGTCCATTTGTTACATGTGTCTCTCCATCAACAATCCTCCAACTCCCGGAGCGCCGCACCGCAGTTTTGCGCTTCGTTGCTGTCTTGGCTTAAGAACGCCACGGAGACCCGAAATGTCCATCACTCATCTAGGCCAAGTTTCACTCAACGTCCGGAGTCGTTGGAGACCGATAGGATCAACTCGTTTGTTGCTGTCTCGGTGCATCATGGTCCTCGTAACCGTTTTCTGGAGCGGTTCGCTCCATCTAGTAACGACGACCGTAGTCACGAGGCGGGTATGGCTCGCGAGGGTACGGGTCACGCGGAGGGAAGTCCACGGGAGGAGCGCGGCGATCGTAAGCATCTCCGCGTCCGCTCATGTACGGGTCGGGAGGATAATCGCGGGGAGCGCGGTACGGGTCGTCGTAGCGGCCGCGAGGGGGAGGGTAGTCATCGAGTGGGCGCCTGGGTGGCGAGCGGTAACCACCTCTCCTGTCCTCGTAATACTCGCGCCTTGGTGGCGGCGACCTGTCACGGTAGCCATCGCGGTAGCCGTCACGGCGGGGGCTGTATCCGCGAGGGGGCGGTCCACGGCGGTCGTAGTCGTCCACGGGGGGAGGGTATGGGCGGCCACGCGGCGACCTTGACCTAGCGCGGTGGTCGTTTCTGGGAATGTCGGGTTGGGTCTAATTTCCGATGGTCAGTAACCATACCCATTCACAAGGCGTGGTGGTAATCCTTACATTAGCGACGCAAGTCACGCGTTGACCCTTGAACTCGCGGTTGTCGAGCTTTTCGACGGCGGTCCTCAAATCGGCAGCATTCTCGAACTCAACGAAGCTGTAATATCGGTCAGTGGAAATGTTGACCGACCTTGACCCAGGTAACATACCCTTCGCCGTTCTGGTTGCGAGTCGTCTCGCTATAAACGACATCAAGTCCGGACTGACGAGCAAAGTCCTTGAGATCCTAGAAAGGCAAGTCGAGTAAGTTGAAGTCCGGGATTTGGCAGTTGGCGGTCCTCCCATGTATCACAACCAGTAAAAACGTGTCCAGGAAGCCGATTGTGTATGGCAGGTTGTCATCCGGCTCTGGGGTGTCATCTGCCATAGTCCCGCCGTAACAAGAAACTCCAACGGGACGACTGAAAAGGGTGAAGTGAAGGAAGCCGGAGAGAGCCAGTTGGGTGTACAAGAGAGAGCCAAGTGCGTTCAGCTGGAACGGCCGGACCCCCGAACAGTCGGTAATAGGAAAATGACGAAGTCCGAATGGCCAAATTGAGTGTGACTGTGACAGGGAATATGCCATGCTGGGGGCGAGAACAGGGTAGGGTGTGGAATCCATAGGTAGCCCGGAAAAAGAGAGAAATCCATATGATCAAGCGGCGCACAAGGAAGTGGAAGGGTGACAGACCTGCCAGCTGGTTTCATTGGGAAGGCCAGAGATTTGCATCCGGTGAGGCGTGCGTCGGGGCCTAGGTTGGCTGTTACGCTCGTGGGTGAAACCGGGACCTCCCTCACGGTGACGGGCGCCACGCGCAAACTGAACGGTAAGGCGCTCTCCCATGAAGTCCGATCCATCTTGTTATTGTTAGTCGGTCGATATCGTTACGAGGGGTTGGGGGTTGGGTTTAAGACGTACGGAAAGCTGAAGAGAGAATGGCTGTTAGCGTATGTTTCTTTCGTGATAGTATGACGCATGTAGAGAGCACTTACCAGGAACAACATCGCGAGCGTCCATGGCATCCTTGTACTCGATGAAACCAAAGCCGTTCATGAGCTTGATTTCGGTGATCTCGCCGGTGCCGTGAGTCGCAAAGTGGGCTTCCACATCGGCCTTGGTTGCTTTGCGGGAGTCAGCATTGTGTATCGTCGGATGGACCCGACCAGACCAGGCGCCAGAGCAGGGACAACTGGACGGAACAGGTAGCCTCGCTGCGACAAGGGAGCGATTGATCCTTGATCATGGGAGACGGCCGCTGGTCGACGGTGGCTGTGGTGGTGATGTTGGTGTTGCAGATCCGGGTCACTCACCGTGCCGGGGCAGGTTGCCCAGGTAGAGACGGGTCGACGATACTTCAGTCATTGTGTCGGATCGTGTTTGCGAAAGCTATACAGGTCGACTGGAAAGCCAAGATGGTAAGAATCCGATCCAAGGCGATGGAAGGCTGAAGAGGGATGGGGAAGTTCCCAGTGCAGGGCAATCAATCCAGTTATCGTACTTTTTGGTGGTGGTGGTGGTGGTAGAGACGAAGGCTGACACGACGGAAGAGATGGGAGCCTGGTGAGGCGAGGAGGGGTTGGCCGGGGTAATAAGCGCGACGGCCTGTATCCTGCCAAAGCCTCGTAAAAAAAGTTGCGTCAACTTGTCCGGAGCCTTGTTCGCGCGCCGACCAGTCAAAGTGCAAGCCGCCAGAGAGAGCCCTCTGGGCGGAGAGGCGGGAGGCGTAGAGAGGGCGCGTCAGCCAAGTTGTGGTGGTGGGTGTTGGTATCACTCGATGATTCAATCAGAGACGAGATTTAATCACGCGACGAATAAGGGCGGGTATATTCGTCGTTGCAGTGTTGTTGGGTGGTTGTCGAGAGTCCGAAGTTGGCAATGATGGTGGGAAGAGGATGTTTGGAGGAGGAAGCTGTGACATGCGACACGGTGGGTGGTGGATGGGAAGAAAAGTGGAGGAGGGATTGAAAGGACGCGGGAAGTGCCCGGAAGGATGGAGTGAGTGGGCGGATTGCGGAAGGGGGGGCTGGCTGTGAGGGAAGTGGACGGGCCAGCACGCAAACGAAGAAAACGTCACAAGCGCCGACCGGTCTGCTGCAGCACTCGTGCCCTGTTGCGACGACGACCTCGGAACTGCCGCTGTGCCGCCTACGGTTACAGCCAAAACCAGGCACTTCATCCACTGAAAAAGCATGGACCCGGGCAGGCATGGACGAGTGGGGCAGCAGCACAAACGCGGGAAGAGGTGGGCCGCCAAGCCTCTTGCTCGTCCAACCAGAGACCACGGTTGCCCTGAATCCGAAAATGTGTCACAAGCACCCTGGTCCTTGTGAGAGGGGAAAGGGCAAGGCATGATGCACGCATCGTTGCACGGACACCCCTCCTTGTTGATGCCGCTGCTGGTCGCCGCCGGTTTGTTTCCCGGGGATGTAATTTTGGACTTGGCTGGTGTCGGAGCCTTGTTTGATATTGGCATGATGGTGGCTATGGATGTGTTAAGAGTGAAACTATCACCAGCTCATATTTCACAGCAATTGGAGAAAATAGCTGGATGTATAAACAAAGGAGCTTTGGCCTCTTCTGATGCAACAGGGCTGGTTCACGTCATTGCGCCGTTTTTCTGATGCGAAATTGAGATCGTCGTCGATGGATGGGCGTGCACGGAGGTTAGCTAACTAACTGTTTAGATACCTCAAACGATAAATCATCCAAACATAAACATCACGACATATAGACATTCTCAGCCTCTCAGGCTTAGACTACTTCCTCTTCCCACCAGCCTGCACCACCAAAACACTAGCAGCCACCACACCCGTAACCAACCCCTCCGCAACCGCACCCACCGTCTTTGCCAAATCCAAGCCACTTCCACCAGCAACATCCACCCGACTACTGCTAGCACCAGCACCAGCAACCGGCTCAGTATCAGCCTTCCCATGTCTTCGTCCCACAACCACCACATCACCCGCTCCCCCCTTCTTTTGCCCAACAGTAACCTTAGCCAGCCCCAGCACCGTTTCCGTCAGGTTATTCTTGCCCTCTGTCAAGTTGGACTCTTCGAATACCACGCGGGAGGCAATTTCCTGGGGGAGTGATGAGTCGCGCAGCGTCGCTAGCAGGGCTGCGTCCTCGTCATCAGCAGCGCTGTTGGAGTTTTGATATTTGAGGTGGACGATGGTGGCGGTTACGTTCGCGTTGCGCGCGAGTTGCAAAACCAAGCGAAGAGCAACGCGATCATCTGCCCCACCGATGAACGGGAGGAAAACGTGGTGTGTGCGATCGGTGATGGTGGGGTAGGTCGCCAATGCGGGCGTGGTGTGTCGATGTTGGGAGTGTAGCGACACGCCGGATCTGGAACGGGTTAGCCCCTGGGGCTGTGAGGCACGAGGACCGAAACCGCCGAAGCCATTGTCGATGAAGATACCGGCGTTGCAGACCTTTTCTGCCTTGGCCAGGGTCTTATGCATAAACTCCAAGTGAGTGTTCCCCTTAAATCGGTCATTGCCCGCACCAGCAAGAGACAAAGACAAAGGCTGGTCATAATCCGTCAAACTACCATACTCGCTCCACGGAATCAGGGCAAACTCCGACTGCGTATCCGCCGCGTGAGAGGTGAGCGTTTCGGCATAAGAAGACTCGGGAACGACGGCTACGCGCCCGGAAACGGCGACGTTGTTGGACATGCCGGGCGACAGGGAAGAAAAAGTGCGGAAGGTGTTGATCACGGGATCGCGCAACGAGTAGAGCTCTTCGGCTACGCCTTCGGTTACTCGCATGACGGAGGAGGTGCGGTCTGTGAGCTCGATGAGGCGGAGGCCGTGGACTTCGAGGGGTTTAGCCTTGCGGGTGATGGTGGTGACTGGAACAGATTTGCTGCCTTCGCCGGTGTTTTCGATGGTGGATTCGACTTCGGTTTTGGGAGTGCGATCATCGGTTTGGGGGCTAAGGAGGGTGATCAAGGCGAAGAGAGAGGGTAGGCTGTCGAGACGGAGGTAGACGAGCATGCGTTGAATCGAGGATTGGTCGCCGACGGGCTTGGAAGGGTCGGAGGGGCTGGATCCGGATTCGGAAGGGGCAAGAGGGTTCTCATCCCAGTCGATTTCGCCGCGGCGCCATCTTTCGACTTTGCGCTGGTACCAAGGGGGGTACAAGGCTTTGGTGAGGGGGGTGGTGGCGACGGTGGTGACGAGGGCCATGACGACGAAGATGGTGAAGGTTCTTTGGGAGAGGATCTTGGCTTGGAGACCGATATTCAGGACGATGAGCTCGACGAGGCCTTTGCAGCTCATCAGGCATCCGATGGTGAAAGACTCGCGCCAGAGGAGCTTGTTGGTTCGGGCGGCGAGGGTTCCGCCGATGATCTTGCCGGCGAAAGCGCACGCAACCACTCCGATCACGTAGCCCCAAGTGATCCCATCGTTAAGGAGACCGAGGTTGGTGCTAAGGCCGGAGAGGGCGAAGTAAAGGGGAAGGAAGAGGACGGAGATGAGATCCTCGATCTTTTCGGTCATCTTGATGGCGAAACCACCCTCGTGAGGGCAGATCAGGCCGACGAGAAATGCGCCGAAGATGGCGTGGATGCCAATGATGTCTGTCCTTGTTAGCACCCATCACGGTAAGCCAAGGAATGGTAGAACTCACTCGTAAAGAACGCAGAAAAGAGAACGAGGAGCAAAGTCAACGCAACCACCCCCTGCGTCGGTCCATTCTGCAAGCTCCCCGTCCTCCTCACCCACCACATAAACGGCGGTCTCACCGCAAACACCAAGAACAAAATCCACCCAATACAGCACAACAGCGCCCACAGCGCCGCCAATCCCGAGTTATTATTCACCAACGCCACGCAAAGCGCCAGCAAAATCCACCCGGTAACATCATTCCCAATCCCCGCCGCCAACACCGTCACGCCCACATTGCTTCTCAACAGCTTGAGCTCAGTAAGAATACGGCACAGCACAGGGAACGCAGTGATAGACAAAGCGGTGCCGATGAAGAGACCATACACGCCGAAGCTAATAGGCACGGTAGTCCCGTCGTTGTGGAACTGGTGGTATAGACCCCAGGCAATGCCGAATCCCAAGCCGAAGGGGAGGATCATGCCGGCTAGACCGACGGAGAGGGCGACTTTCCAGTTGGAAGTGAACATGCACATGTCGACTTCGAGGGCGACGAGGAAGAGGAAGATGATGAGGCCGAGGTTGGCGACGTTGTTGAAGACGGGCATGGATTCTTTGGGGAAGATGGCTGACGGGAGGTATTAGTAAGTATAGGTGGGTGTAAGTGAGTGTAGGTGTGGTCCATACCAGCTTCAAAACCGGGTATCCTCATCATGACCGAGGGACCTAGTAGAATGCCGCCAATGACTTCGGCAATGACTTTGGGCTGATTGATCCATCGTAGCGGGTAAGCCAGGAGCTGGCAGAAGATGATGACGATGCCGGCTTGGATGATGAACAAGGTGATGGGAGCCGAGGCGCTGTATTTTGTTGGGTTGGCTCCCTCGAGAATACCGGCCTGGCCGTTGACGCTTGGGGTCGTCGCGTTCGAGGAGGAATTCGACGATGTCGCAGCGACGGCCCTGATGACGGTCTTGAGGACCGCGTCTGTGATGGCTGAAGCCATCTTGTCGACGGTTGACGTTGGCGGTGTGAATTGTGGTCTGCCTGTTAAGCCAGCTGAAAGGCTGGACGGCTCAAGACCAAACCCGAAAGGAATGTTAGTCGGGTCGATGCAGTGGTTTGGTTACAAAATCAGCAACAAAGTGGCCACAGGGGCCCGGGGACCAGACAATGAAGAAGGTTGAGGTCCGAGACGGAAAAGCTGTCACTCGACAGACAGACTACAAAGAGGAAGGTTACCTTATATAAAAGGGCAACGGACCCAGACCCGAGCCCCTGGGAATCCATTGTTGCTAAGGTATATAGTCTAGAGGTTGCATGCCTGACTTACATTGTAAGCACCAGCTGAAGCACTGTGAGGTGTGTGCCTCCACGTGATGGCATCCTTGAGGCCGGGGAGAGGGGATCATGCTCTTTTGGGGGGGGGCTGAAGCCTGAAGGATCCAATTGCAGTCATTACTTGGAAGCATCATGGAGGGAACCATGAAGGAGGTTGGTTGGTGGTGCTGGGCTGGGCTTTTCCTCTTTCTCTTTTACATGGGGACTAACACCATGGTAGATGGAGTCTGGATGGGGAGATGACACCCTGAGGCTGTAACGGGTTCTTACTGGGCATGCTAAGAACTGAGGTATCCGATAGTGTGTAGTACCGATTTTGGATTGGATTTCCAACTCGGATCTATAAACTGTCGATACTAGCGTAGGGCCTAGGATGGTGTTGACGATAAAAGGGCCTATGACGGTCTAGACTCGGGACCCTGACTGATCTGGGGTAGCCGGACAAGTCTCCAGTTCTCTTTTTAACAAAGTCGATTGGATCACCCTCACAAGCCATCCAAGCCATGGGGGTGCTCTGCTGACTGACAGCAGCTGACTTGATCTCACATCTTGGCTCGAGTGTAGTTCTTGTTTCGACATGCGATATCGCCATCCATGATTTTGATAGGTTGTGATGAAGAGATGGATAGAAAAAGCCAAGAACGACAAGACCTGGGGAAGACCCACATGTTTGCAGTTCCACTTTGGGTGGGGCATTTAGTCACTAGAGCACTCCACTAGGTATCTGCGGGGTTAGCCCCATTGATCAGTGCACTTCAGCCAAAAACACCAAGGACATCATCGTCACTTTGACACTTAAGGTTTCCACGTCCTTATCAAGCTGAATGGCAAGGGGAACACGGAACATCGATTCTAGGTTTATCCCACGGTTGTACAGTTCCCCGAGTGGTCGACGCCATCGCACAAAGCAGACCCTTGGATCACCCCAACTCGGGTCTTCTCCGAACACAGCGCCATCACACCAAGCCCGTCCTCTCTGGAAAGGGCCGCGACGTGATCTCAATACTTATCAATAAAGTCAAGTGGCACAGTAGCCATGTTACCTATGCCAGACATTTGGAGTGAGCAAGATCTTTTCCGATGGCAAGGCACCTATCCATTTTCTTGAGAACGAACCTGACTTCGACACTGACAGGACGACTGTTCATGCGTGTCCAAGATTCCATCGAGCACCAGCAAGGTCAAATACCTATCCTTTGATTATTCTTCCTATATTATCCCATTCATGTTATATCCAGCCCAGCTACACAAACCGCCTACACCACTCACACATGCCTAGGCCCAGCAAACCTCTTCTCCCTCTTCTCCTTCCTACTTCCATCATACGATGACGAGGAGGATGGCTCAGTCTCTTTCCCCTTGGCCAACCTGATGGGGTGACACTCGGTGTTGTAGACGAACTGATTCGTCTTGTCGGATTTGACTTGCCATGGGTCGTCGTCCTGTTTTCATGTTAGCATCTTTGACTTGATCCTTAACATTGAGGGCAAAGGAAAGGGTAAGAAGGCCAGGGAAGAAAGAAGAAACTCACATCCTGGAAAATCAACCAACAATACTTCAACACCTCGGCAAACCAAAAGCTCTCCTGAAAGTTCGTCTTGCTTCCCCCGCCCGCCTTATTCACATTCTCCACTGCCGAATACCCGCTCCCCGCCCTCGTCGTGGCATTGATCGCCTGAAACGCCGCCCACGCCCACTCCCTGTACTTCTCATCTTTCGTCGCCCGCCACGCGTAGTACATGCTCTCAATAACCTCCGGCCTTAGAACATACTGGCCGTTGGTAATCCAGAACCCGTTCTTTGCGTAAAACGCCTTTTGCTCAGCCGTGGAGGGACCGGGGTTATTGCTCGCATTAAGCGGGGTGCGGGAGTCCTGCCAGCTAAACAACTCGGGACCGATGCCCGTGGCTGTGGACGAGTACGTTTCCGCGCAGGATTTGACCAGCTCCAGCCCAAAATCCAAGTATTTCTTGCTGGACAAAGTAAGTCCGCCCAAGATGAAGTTACCCCCGTCGAAACAATCCAGATGACCAGACGAAAACCGCAAGGTGGTCCCCCTCCATCCGCCCAGGAACGTCAAATCGGGGCGGGTAGAAGGGTGCGAAGCCACATACTGAATCGACGAATCAGCCGCCAACACCCAGCGGTCGCGGTACAAACCAAACCGGTCCGGATCGTACAGGTACATCTTAATCAGGTACTCGTAAAACGAATCGGTGCCGCCGCCCCAGCCGCCCGAGCTATCGACGAAGAGGCCGGTGGAGATATCGACGTTGGTGCCCAACAGTCCCGGGAACGGTTCAGCTACGTTAGCCGGTTGCGGGTTCAGCAGGAACGACTCGGCCCGCTGCGCGAGCTGCGCGTACTTAGGGTTGCCCGTTAGATCCGACAAGCGCGTCCACTCGAGGACCAAAGTCCCGATGGTCGCGATGCCGTTCGTCTGCGATCCCGTCCTCCGCGGGCCCGTGAGAGGGTCGAAGACGAGCTGGTTATCGGGGATTCCCGAGGGGGTGTTGAAGGCCACCGAAAGCTGGTCGGCGAGTCGGACGGCTTGAGACAGGATGGCGTCGGTTTGGGCCGAGGTGTAGTTGAAAGCCGGGTCGGAAGCAAGGGTGGTGCTGGTCAACAGGTCGTAGGCGGAGATCAAGCCGCCTAGGTAGCGAATGGTGGTCTCGAAGAGGGAGATTTCCGTCGAGGTGGTGGTGAAGTCGATTTTGGGCACGTAAGAGAGGATTTGCGAGACGACGGACCAGTCGCGCATGACGAGGGCGGTGGAGAAGGCGTCGATTGCTGAGGCGCCCCAGCCGTTTCTGAAGGGGGATGTTAGTGTGGTGTTGAGTTGGGCAGGGGAGGCGGGGGGTCAATGTGAGGGTCAAGTCTCACCGGTCATCGTCATAAGAGTTGGACACTGGCAACAGTGAGTCGTGGGGAAAAGCATATTTGTAGTATCCGTCCCAGGAGATCTGGAAGGCCTGTTTGACGGCATCTCGTCTTTCTTGGTTTGAGACGGCTTGGGGTGATGCTGCAGAGTCGGCAGTTCCGATCTGTTTCTGTTGCGGTTGAGGGAAGGGTGTTGCAGTGACCACTTGAGTGAGGGTCAATGCACCCGCCAAGAAGGCCGCCGGGCCAATGTTGAACGGATACATCAGATGGTGAGGCCGGTAACAATGCTCGTGAGCAAGGTTGTTCTTACAGTGACCCCTTTGTCAACCGTCCGAACATATAGATATATATGTGTCTGTGCAGTCAACGATTTGTGAGAGGCAAATTCCCACGCTCACTCAAGTAAGCACCGAGGGACCGAGGTGAAGGACGGACTTGAAGGACAGGAACATGATGTATATACTCCGGTTTCCTGCGCATCTGCCAAGGCCATTCTGACCCCGGTCCAGGGAATGAGGGACGGTCTAATTCACACCGACTCATCAACAACAACCAGTCCCAGATGTCATAAGGTGCCAATCATTTCTTGGTTCGGCCAATCGAGTGGGAGGTGTCGGCAATCGGGTAGTGTAGGATTGAAGCATCAACGGCATTGTCCCGTGCCCCTCTCATCTGCTCTCAACTACGACACTAACGCGGTGGAAATGGCGGATGATCGTGTCACCGCCAAGGTTGGAGAAAGATCTGCAAGCTGAGAGTGATGTGCATACGCATACACGCTACGGGGCTTTTGGCGAGGAAAATGAACCAAGAATGGGGAATACTATTCAGCTCGGTGGATTTTCCTGGAGTTTTGGCTTGTCTGAAAGCAATTGTTTTGGATTATCATTGGTCCATCTCCAAAAACGTGCCTGTTTAGTAGGAGATTGTGGGGGTGCGTAACGGACTTGTAAAAAGGTAGGTACCACCTATTTTTCACCACTTTTTTAAGTAACAAAAGTTCAGAGGTCGACTTCGAAACTTCAAACCCCCGCATTCCACCCTCCGCAACCCGATATGAAGCAAAATAGAGCAAAAAGCCCCCTTTTGGGCCAGCTGAGTTGCGTAGATGCGTTACCTTTTTTTGCAGCGTAGATATTGCTCGAGATAGATTTGGACTGTTAGAAATAGAGGTACTTGGTTTAACGAATTTTGGTGAGAAATGCGGGCCAATGATAGAGGGAGGCGACTGGGGAGGCGGTACGTATCTTTTTACAAGCCCGTTACGCGACACCGAGATTGTCGATACAAGAGAGGGACTATTAGTGAGACAGATTCCAGTCCCCCAACCAACCAAACCCCAACCAACAATGGAGTGTCCCGTGTGTAAATACCCTGAGGCCACCGAAGGCAGGTCATGCCTTATGTGCGGCCATGTAAGATGCCTTCCTTCCCTTGCCTTAACTCTATAAGTAACTAACCTCTCCCTTCCGATTACAGCAAAACTGATGCGGGAAACCCCGCTCAGCTTCACAGGCCATGGCACATGCCATAACTCCACGTCAACGGAGCGGGCAGTCGCCGTCGGTTTGACGTGGAGGCCTTTAAGAAGAAGACCGAGATTGACGTGAGTCATCGAGGAATCTCTTCTTCTTCATCATCATGATAGATCAACACAATAGGTCATCCTATCAACGCTGCCCGAGTTCTACGCATTACTGTCCACTAGGGGGACGACTCTGGGAGGAGTGTTGAATACCTACCTACATGAAAGGCGATTGATTGCCTTGGGCATCAAGATGTCAGGGGCGCTATATAGCAATTTGGGGCGTTTTTGGGGGGACTTTTGTAACAGAAAGGGGGTCTGGTAGTCCAGTTAGACAGGACAGAGCACTTCGGCTGGATTTGTCTCGAACATACCTAACTCAGAAATGCCTGTTACGCTTTCCAGTTTTGGCACAATCATATCTGTGTTCTATGTACACGCTACGGGGCTTTTGGCGGGGAAATGAACCAGGAATGGGGAATATCATGACATCATTTTCCCAGAGTTTTGGTGATGCGCGGAACTCGTGCAGCGTTGATGGGATGACCTGTTGTATTGATCTATAATGAAGAGGAGATTCCCCTGATGACTTACGTCAATCTGGGTCCTCTTCTCAAAGGCCTTCACGTCAAACCGGCGACTGCTCACTCCGTTGACTTGGAGCTGTGGCAAGTGCCATGGCCTTTCTGGAGCTCAGCGG
Organism: Neurospora sp. FGSC 26628; assembly: GCA_009805345.1. Taxonomy (NCBI): domain Eukaryota; kingdom Fungi; phylum Ascomycota; class Sordariomycetes; order Sordariales; family Sordariaceae; genus Neurospora; species Neurospora sp. FGSC 26628. The sequence goes on from RAOO01000065.1 coordinate 76,248, forward strand.
GGGTTTCCCGCATCATTTGACTTGTCCGAAGCAATTGTGTAGGATGATCTGAACTCAGCCCATGATGCCATCCTTGGTCGATCTCCCAAAAACCTGCCTGTTGCGTAGGAGATTGTCGGGACAAGAGCGGTGGTATATGAGGGACTATCAGAGAGACAAAGTCGATCCCACAGACTCCAGTTCCCCCCCACCACCCATCATGGAGATACCGTCATACCGAAAAAAAAAGTATAAATAGGTGTCTACCTCAAGGAATCTTGTCCATCTGACTCTTCTTTCTATTACCTCAACAGAAATCAAAACACCAACTTTCATAACAACCAAATCCAAACCCAATCTTACAGTGGTGCCCTGCCCCGTCTGCAGTCTCCCTGGTGACCCTGAAACACTCTGCTTCAACTGCGGTAATGTAAGATGCTTTCCTTCCCTTGCCTTGACTCACAAAACACAACAAAGTAACTAACCTCTCTCTCTACCTTCCGATTACAGTTGGTCCAGTAAAAACCAAACCCAAACCAATACAATGGAGTGTCCCTTCTGTGGTTTCCCTATGAACACCGAAGGCGAGCCATGCCATGATTGCGGTGCGGTAAGATGCCTTCCTTCCCTTGCCTTGACTATGTCTGTCCATCGTTACCTACCTACCTACCTACCCAACTTCGCTGCCATTTTTTTCCTCGGGATCACAAGACAAAGTAACTAACCTCTCCCTTCCGATTACAGATATGCTAGAAGGGGGACGACTCTGGGAGGAGTGGTGAATAAACCTACCTATCTACCTATATAGAAGGCGATTCAATAATGGTATTTGCGTATTTTTTTGCGCATTGGTTTAACAGAAAGGGGGTTCTGTTATTTAGAAGCAGGGTGGTCCAGTTATCAGATCTGTCTCCAATATAACTCAGAATGCTCTTGCACTCCAGTGTTCTGGCACATTCATCATCTGTGTTCTATGCACCACCATCCATCCCATGTCGCGGGACGTTGTCGTCTGGTCTGGTTCCTTGCACACTAACTGGCCTGCAAACAGGGCTGAATCAGGCGGGCAAGTATGTATGTGGGTACGGGTCGTTGCTCACAAACAGATGCAAAGCTTGGACCGCGCGCAACAACAAACATTGGGACTGAACCGATATGAACCAAGTGAGGTACCCATCCATACCAGGTATACATACCTTAGCTAAGGTACCGGATTCCTATTTTCTTCGAGAGAACATTGTGTGACCAAAAGCCAGCAACAACATGAAAAAGGCCCGAGGGAGGGAGGGTTGTATGCTCCAAGCCAAGCCAAGGCACCCACCCGTCCAGAGTTCCATCGCATACATTGCATACGAGATGCCGTGTATCGTTGCTCCAACGATATCAATCCATTCAGCTGCCAGGGCCTACTGATGCGTTTCCTAATCCATCTACTCGCATAGCGTGCGTAGGTAGACAGGTTGTTGCAAACTGGGTGCATGACCCAACGGTCGTGTATTCGTGATGATGTCTGGTAATTTAGACGTGGTCATTCGTCTGGTTTTATAAATGTTCCCGAGACAGACCTGGAAGAGGACCGAGTTTGGACCTCAAGGTTCGGTTGGTCAATAGTCTAGAAGGAGTTCCGCGTTGGTCGTGGGACAACGGCTTCTGGTGTTCCGTGCACGACTTCGATATCAGATGTTGTTGTTCTTACCCACGCGGATGTTGTGTTAAGACGAACATGTTCCTGTGGTCCAGGACCTGCAGCGAGCCGCGAGGTACCGCACGTTCTTGTGAGGGGTACCGTAGAAACTCGCCAAACTGGCAATGTGCTACTGCCGTAGAAACCTCTTTTTCCCACAGAGTACTGACGGGACTTTACGGTGCAAGTCCGAGCCTGCGCTTTGAAACGCAAGCAAGATAGTGGTGGTCAGTGTTGCAGAGGCTTCACTAACTAGAGCAGATATATGTACAGACGTATGCTGGTTGTGGTGCTTAACGTCCGGCGCTCAAAGAAGGATAGCTTATTGCCAGTTTGGCGAGTTTCTACGGGTAGGTTGTGGTGTTCATGCCTGCCAGACATGGAATAACATTGAACGACGAGCGGAGATGGTCTGTCGTTGATCGATGCTGGTGTTTCCGGTGTGAAAACTGGTGATGTTTTCCCTTCTCATGTCCATATTAGGGCTGCATCATCAGCATGAGTTCAGAAATATCCATTTGTCGTATTGATTGAGGATCCGGAGAGATGTTCGAATAATTATCCCTGCTTGTTCGTGTGGAACAGACGCGTTCTTCCCTCACGGAACCCAAACGTGTTCGGGATGTTTGGCGTACCTCGTCAACCCCCTTGTCTCAGCTTTGCCAACGCAGCAGCAATTCCACCACTGAGTTCCTCCTCTTGTCTACGAGCAGCCGCAGTGGCACCAGTAGAACCCGAGCCAGAAGCAGCCGCCACAAGTCTCGCGTCCTCGGTGGCCATAACAGCCTCCATCTCATCGTACTCATCCTCCGGCCCGTTCCCGGTAGCGCCAGCCCTGTCCTGTGTTTCCTTCTGCCGTGTCTGTGTCTGCGTCCGTGACTGTGTCCCGCTCCCCGAACCAACCACCCTCCCAACATCCACCGCCTCCTCCAGCACCTTGTTCTTCCCCTTCCCATCCTTTCCAGCACCACTACCAGTGCCGCTATTCCCCGCCTTCCGTCCCTGCGCCTTCCTAACCCTAAAACTCCCCTCCACCGCCCTCCTCCAGTTCCGCACCTTCTTCTCCCCCCACCCCTGCACCACACTCAACCTCTCCTCACCATTCGCCTCCGTCGCAGCATTGATCGCGTTCCGCAAACTGCCAAACGTGCTCACGAGCGCAATCGCATCCGTCTTATTCACGCTTCTGGGCACGGTAACGAACTCGACCATTCTTTCCGCGTACGTCGTCTTTTGCTGGCCTCTAATCGCGCTCGCGCTCGCGTGTTCGTACGATTTGTACAGCTCCAGGTATCGCGCCGCTTCTTGCGCGGACCAACATAAGATGACCGTCACATTATTGACCAGGGAAGTTTTGGATAATTCGCGGAGGGGTTCCTCGTGATTCGGGATGTCGACTAGCGTTAGCAGTATGCGTAAGTTGTAGCGGTTTTGCAGGAGGCGGATGCGCGTGTAGATGTATTCCGGGTGCAGGCGGTGGTACTTGAGGGACAGAAAGAGCGCGCAGGTGGTGGATCCCAGAACGTAGTCGGAGGGAATGTCGGAGTATTCCCAGGGGGTGGACTTGATGGAGGCGAGGACCGGGTTGCCTTTTTGGCGGGGGGAGACAAGGATGGAGGAGCCTGAGGAGCGAGAGCCGGGGGCGGCGCCGCCGGGGAGGGGCTGGGGTGTTGGCTGGACTATTCGGGGCCCGGAGGAGTTGGAGGGAGGTGGTTTGTCAAGGCGTTGGGGGGTGGGTTGGACGACGCCGCGGCCTGGTGGTGGTGGTGCTGGTGGGCGTTGGGGTTGTTGTCTTGCTGCTGCTGCTTCGGAAGCGGCGAGGGCTTGGAGGAGCTCGGCGTCGTCGAAGTCGTCGTCCATTTTGTTTACTAGGGTGGAAGCAATACGCGATGAGGCAATCGCGAGTGAAATGATGATGAAAATGGAGATGAATGCGCCAAGATCCGGGGAAGCCTAGAATTGAAGATGGGAGGGCGATGCGGGAACAGTGCGCAATACAGTGTAAATCTGGCTTACTCACAGTACTTTATGAGAGAGAATGACGTCAGTGGATCTTTTCATGAATGTAAACAAACCTTCAATGTCCACCATATCCTTTCTAGACACTTATCGTTGATCGTAGATGCTAGAAGATAGCTACTCTAATCTACATTCTTTACTTGTGATTATAGAAACCCCTGGAGAGCATCCCAGCTAAGATCGGAAGCCAAGGCGAAAGTCCGGTTACTATTGCCGGCATGGTGGAGAGGACCGAAGCCTTCCTTGGGATCGAAGGCGGACCTTCCCCTGACGCTCTTTTACCATCATGGAATTTGCGCAAGATTTGTAACGGCCGTGAAACCATGTCAGATACGCGAATGAACATAAAATGAACGTACTCCAAATGGGTTGTCCATCTATTATCCGCTATCTAGAATAACTAGAATCTATGACAGGGTGGGATGCACATGCCCACACAGCCAAACCTATAAAAGATAGGACGATGTTCGCTTGCCAACGAACATCGAAGTGCATACTATATAGGCAGTCACAACCCTGTGACAGAATCTAAACAAACAAAAGGTAAACTCCAAACTTCCGACCCAATGCATCCTATATATGTCTTTCCCGGGTATAATTATATCCAGTCCATATCCATAACCTCCAGGCCACCTAGGTCTCCAAATAAACAGTCCATTCCAAGCCCGACGCCATCAATGCAAACCCATATTCTATGAATCATTCCCCACGATTCTCTGCCTTTTTCTCTACCTACTCCGAGACATACCCATCCCCATCATAATCCGAATAATTACTCCCACTCCTAACCTCAAAAGCCTCCTCACTCAACTCATCATAAATCTTGTACAGCGCACTCAGCCAAGTGTCCAACATGGCTTTCACCGCCTCCTTCTGTGGCTGCCCTCCTTCCACATGCACCACCCCAAACTGCCCATCCTGCAGCAACAACTCCTCCCTCAACTTCTCATACCCCTCAATCATCACCCACACTTGGAGAGCTGACGTTTCCGTAGACAGCTTCTCCTTCCCTCCTGTCGTCGAATTCCTGGCCTGTCGGTGCCTCAACCCCGGCATTAGATGCGCTGAGAGGTCCCTGGTGAGAAGGTCGAGACAGATTTGCAGTGACAAATCTTTCTGGACTATCGGCGCGGGAGTGGGAGTAGAGGTAGGTAGGGGAAAATCGGAGATGGAAGGGGGACGGGGGGACGCGAAGTCGGGTTTGAAGTAAACGGTTTCGTCGTCGAAAGCTACCAGGGTTCCGTCGTCTGATCTGGGGGATGATGCTTCCGGTTGCAGACTTTTGGGGGTTGTTGGTGGTCGGGGAAAGGAGGCCAGTTGAGGGGAGAGATTCAGTGGTGAAGGTGCCAAGGTGTGCACCCCGCCGATATGGCTGTTGCGGTGGCCGCAGTTCCCGGCGTGACGACTGCGAGTGGTAGTGTTGGTCCGCGAAATGGGCGGTTGACTTTGAGCTCGTCGTGAAGAGGAGGTCTGTTGTCTCCTCAGCTGCTCCCGAGAATAGGTTGGGTCTGACCGGGTGTGGGAGAAGATGGAGGAGTTGCGGGATTCGAGGAGGGCGCGATACTCTTCGGCGATTTGTGCGACGCTGGAGCGCTTCTCGTCTGCTAGGGCGTTGCGTGGTCGGGGAATGTTTTCTAGCTGGCCGATGGAGAAGATGGGTGTCTTTGCCCGGCGTCTTGGTGAGCCTTGAGACACCGGGGACGAGGGACCACTGCTCATAGATGCCCGGCGGTCTGCATCGCTGATAGCGAGGTGGGAGAGCTCGGGAATGATTCTGACGGGTGAATCTGGTTCTGGGATCTCTTCGGGTTCTGGTTGTGGCTGTTTCTTCTCGGGCCGCCGAGGGGGTGACCGAGGAGGAGAGTGCCATAGGTATTCCGACCATTCTGGCCCTCTGATTCCCGGTGTTACTGTCACGGGAGGCAGATATGGGGGTGTTGCTGTGATGGGACTGCTGATGTCGGCAGTGGTGATGTGGTGTTTTGAGGACTTGCTCTTGCTGTATGTGTCTGATACCACCCTCCTTGGCTCATCTCCGCGTTTTTGCTTCGAGACGGACTTTTGAAGTTTCCTCCTCAGTTTCGGCACCTTGTTGGTGGTCATGAAGTGAAAGGCCTCTTTTGTTCGTTCTAGTCCTGACATTGTGTGAGTTGTATGGTAGTAATTTGACGATCAGACAGACAACTTCTGGTGACGGTCAGTCAATACGGGAGAGATATTGCGTGCAACACTGCCGGGGTCATGAAGAGGGCAGTTCATATTGAATGTTTTTCACTGTGACCTCAAACCTAGGAGGGCTGGTTGTTGGGAAATATGACGTTGGAGTGTCCATCACTCGTTTGATAGTGGATGGGGGACCCATGACGATTTCCCACCCAATGCCAAAACCGGATTTGGCTTCACTCACAGGGCTGGTACATAGAGCGGGAAAAGGGTGGTCAGGGTGCTTGTCCAGGGTGACCTGTCAGAATTAGCGAAAAGACCCTGTGAACTGACGCATGTCTCTGGACATTGAATCATTCAACTTTTCTGGGCTTCCAGTCAAAAGTCTAGAATGAAAGAAGACGTTGATACTGGAACCCTTGAAGCGTCGATGACCTCCACTCGAGTGCCATCCAAGCTTTTGATACTGTTCAAAATCTAGGCCTTGTGGTAAAAGCGATGATCCGTACACGTTTATCACGCTTATGCAGGGTCAGAGGTACAGATACATATAAAAATCAGGGAGCCGTCATCGTAACGGCCATCTCGAACGATGACACTGACGGTGGGAGGTTGGATGTTGACATTGCGATAAGAGCTCCGATTTCATTTCAGCTGGGTCAAGTCTCGCCGGTCCATATCTTGGTGGTCGCTTGACCAGTAGCGTTGGAGAATATGAGAGCGTGTGTCTCTTGAGACAGCCATTGTCGTGTGACTGGAGCTGGTGATCACGGTTTCTCGGCTGGAAGAGGAGAAAGTCCAAGTTGGAGGTTGCGCGATTCAGCGAAGGCTTAGGCACTTGGTGGAGTGGATCAGCGGGTAATTGTTAGTGCACTTGGCCATACCAACCCTAACCCCAATATACCTATGTTTTGTCTATGACAGTGAGGTCATGTTGCGATGTTTCCCCTAAACTCTTGGAAATTGCCGGGAAACATTGGTTGATATCTGATATGTTCCGACAGACAGAAACCGTTAGTCTTGTTGCTTTGAGTCATCGATATTGATGAGGCACTGGAGTCACCATGAACAAAGAGACTCTGTCTGTACAGGTGACCCAACAAAGAGTTTCTAGAAACCTTCTATGGAGTGAAGGGACGGTTAGTGAAGCGGCGAACATGTTTCAACAGATTGACCTGGGTTCTGACTCGTGGCTCAGTGCCACATGGAAATCATCCTTGTTGGTGTTGTTCATGATGGCGACTGTCTTGTTTGGATGAGACGTTAACAGTCTTCGCACAGACTTAAACACAGACGTTGTACCTCATCCGCTCGGACTTGACGTATCATGACCCTGAACGATCCGAACGCGGTCACTGACCAGTGTTCAGATAAGTTGCCAGTTGCTTGGCACCGTACCTGGAAGACTCTCCGGGATGACGATTTCCACGTGCACGTATCCCGCAAAGCTTGACTCGTTCTTTGAAGAGATGACTGGGAGTACCACACTCAAATTCTTGTGAACTTACTCAAGACAAATATCACCCACCAGAACCTACCTTAGTTGACCGGGGGAAATATTCCTTCCAACCCGAAGCCTGTGATTTCTTGCCAGTGACCCCCACTTGGAGAAGCGATGTATTTATCCATCAATCAGAAGACTCAATTTGGTGAAGGCGATCTGAAGTTTGTCGTAAATTTCTGTTAGTTCAGTACTCGAGGACGGTTACATTCGACTATGTAAACCAAATCTTGCACTAACAGAAGTGTCCCCCTGGCTAACCCCACCATACCCCTCACAAGCGTCTCCTCTTCCCCAGTTTTCCCCAGTTTACCCCAGTCTCCAACGGCTCAAGATGACCGACGATGGCAGCTTTTGGGCCTCGCAAACGATGAGCCGAGACCGAGAAACGATTTCCCTGGTTCGGGAAATCATTCTTCAGTAGACTGAAATACAACTTGTTCCCGATTCTTTTCTCTTCCTCATTGCCTGCCTACCTCTACTGTAGTGAACCTGACGAAAAGGAGCTCTTACACGTCTCTCAACACCATAGCAGCCCCCTCACCAGGAATAACATCACAAACAATCACAATGTCGGAACAAGAAATCACAATAACGGGCTGGACCACTCGCGATGTCCGCTTCCCCACCTCTCTCGACAAGACCGGCTCCGACGCCATGAACGCCGCCGGCGACTACTCGGCCGCTTACTGCATTCTCCAAACGGACTCCAAGTACACGGGGCATGGCATGGTTCGTCTTTTTCTCCCCCATCCCCACCCACTCCATAATCACCTACCTGAACTAACACAACCCCTCTCCCCCCAAAAAAACAGACCTTCACCATCGGCCGCGGCAACGACATCGTCTGCTCCGCCATCAACCACGTCGCCGACCGCATCCGCGGCCGCACCCTCTCCAGTCTCGTCGCCAACTGGGGTCAAACCTGGCGACACCTGGTCAACGACTCCCAACTCCGCTGGATCGGCCCGGAAAAGGGCGTGATCCACCTCGCTCTGGGCGCCGTCGTCAACGCCATCTGGGACCTGTGGGCCAAGGTCCTTGGCAAACCCGTGTGGCGGATTGTCTCAGAGATGTCGCCCGAGGAGTTTGTGCAGTGTATCGATTTTAGATATATCACTGATGCGATCACTCCGCAGGAGGCGGTGGAGATGTTGAAGGCGATGGAACCTAGCAAGACTGAAAGAATTAAGGAGGCGGCGGAGAACAAGGCTGTGCCGGCTTATACTACCAGCGCGGGGTGGTTGGGGTATGGGGAGGATAAGATGCGGGCGCTGTTGAGGGAGACGATGGAGAAGGGGTATAGGCATTTTAAGCTCAAGGTTGGTGGCAGTGTGGAGCAGGATAAGAGACGGTTGGGGATTGCGAGGGAGGTGATTGGGTATGATAAGGGGAATGTGTTGATGGTGGATGCGAACCAGGTGTGGAGTGTGCCGGAGGCTATTGAGTACATGAAGGAGCTGAAGGAGTTTAAGCCGTGGTTTATCGAGGAGCCGACCAGCCCGGATGATATCCTCGGCCACAAGGCGATTAGGGAGGCGCTGAAGGAGTATGGGATTGGAGTGGCTACGGGCGAGATGTGTCAGAACAGGGTGGTGTTCAAGCAGCTGTTGATGAGCGGGGCGATTGATGTGTGCCAGATTGATGCTTGCCGGATGGGAGGTGTCAATGAGGTGTTGGCGGTGTTGTTGATTGCGAAGAAATACGGCGTGCCGATTGTGCCGCATTCGGGCGGTGTCGGATTGCCCGAGTATACGCAGCACTTAAGCACGATCGATTATGTGGTGGTCAGTGGGAAGAAGTCGGTGTTGGAATATGTTGATCATCTTCATGAGCACTTCCTGTATCCGTCGGTCATCAAGGATGGGTACTATCAGACTCCGACGGAGCCCGGATATTCCGTGGAGATGAAGGCGGACAGCATGGATCGGTTCGAGTATCCTGGTGGTGAGAAGAGCTGGTGGAGAACTGAGGAGGCCAAGCCCATTCTTGAGGGGCCGAAGTTCTAAGGTGGTGTAGAAAAAGGCCAGGAGCAGCGATAGATTTGAATTCACGCGTTGATGTTCGTATTCTTGGTGTTGTTCACTCCTTGACGTGCCCAGCAGTGGCAACCTCCAAAATCTCCTTCTCCATCCCCTCAACATGGACCACTTGGATTCCCGCGTCCTTCAAAGAGTTCCTTCCCGTGTTCTCCTGAACAAACGTCTCCGGCTCCAGGATCCCAACATAGACCGTCTTGATACACCCAGCCAGCCTCAAGACCCTCTCCACACATGGCAAGTTCCCGCTCAAACGCTTGGAGCACGGCTCAACGGTGGTGTAGAGTGCCAAGTTCGAAGGAAGGACCTCGCTCAGCTTCTCCTCGGAGACACCATGTTGTTGTGCCAGCTTCATGAAACAACATTGCTCGGCATGAGTGTTGCCCTCCAGTTCCAAGGTGTACCCGGTCGCCAGCATGGTGTTGGAGGGGACATCCACGATGACTGCTCCAACCCGGTAGTTTGTTGGTTTTGGCGGGGACTTTTGGGCCAGAGAGAGGGCCAGGCACATGTAGCCTTGATGGTCTCCTGGAGCGATTGAGGAAGACATATTTGGTGATGTTGGTGATCAGAGGAAGGAGGAAGGAGAGATGACAATTGGCAGCTGAAATGCCAACAACCTCGGGGACCTCCGCCGGCCCGTCACTTCCAGTGACAGCTGCGTGCCAATCTGTCACTCCCGGCCGAACGACATCATCACTGGCCCCACTCCAAGATTCGTGGATCCTTGTCACCCGATAAGATAAGCCGCGTCGTCGCGTCTCCCCAGACCATTTGTTTAAATCACCAACTGAACAATCCATCGCGTCGCATCGCTAGACTTTCCGTCACTTGTGCGCATCTGCGGAACATCGTTGCTGGACTTCAAGATAACAATGCCTCGAACTACCAAGAAAGCCGCGAAACCGCCTTCCGACTCTGGCGAAGATGACCACGACGAGCAAGACCTCTCCGACGTCCAAGAGCCACCGACCATCGACCCTTACGAGGTCCTTGGTGTCGAGGGCGATGCGACAGCTGATCAGATCAAGACTGCGTATCGGAAGGCCGCGTTGAAGAATCATCCTGGTATGACTTTTCCCACCCTAGTTTCCTGTTCCCAACTGCTATTTCCCTTTTTCCCACTTCTAGCCCTTTCTCTGCTCTTCGTCTTTCTGGCTCTCCTATTCCCTTCTCGGTCTTCTTACGGTGCGCTCGACTAACCAAATGCCTGTGTCCAGACAAGGTCCCAGCCGATCACAAAGACTCCGCCACCGCCAAATTCCAACAAATCGCCCTAGCCTACGCTATCCTCTCCTCCCCCACCCGCCGCCAGCTCTACGACACCACGGGCTCCACCTCCGAAACCCTCGCCCAAGATGACGCCTTCAACTGGGCCGATTACTACAAATCCTGTTTCGCCGATTCCATCTCCGAAGCCACCATCGAGGCCTTTGCCAAGTCATACAAAAACTCCGATGAGGAACGATCAGACGTTCTGGCCGCTTACACCGAATTCGAGGGCGACATGGACGGGGTATACGAGAGTGTGATGTTATCTAATGTGTTGGAAGACGACGAGAGGTTTAGAGCTTGGATTGATGAGGCTATTGAGAAGGGGGAGGTGGAGGCTCATCCGAATTATACCAAGGAGACGAAGAAGAAGAGGGCGGCGAGGGTGAAGGCTGCGAGGGGGGAGGCAAAGGAGGCGGAGGAGTTGGCGAAGGAGTTGGGGGTCTATGACAAGCTTATGGGCTCTGGCAAGGGGGACAACAACAAAGGTGGGAAGGCTACGAGTAAAGGAGGAAAAGGGAAGAAGGACGATGGCGAAGGTGCCCTAGCCGCTTTAATCTTGGCGAGACAGCAGAGTAGGGGGAATATGTTTGATAAACTGGCGGAGAAGTATGGGGCTAAGCCGAAGGGGAAGGGAGGTAAGAGGAAGGCGGAGGAGCCACCGGAACTTGACGAGGAGGAGTTTCAGAGGATACAAGCTGGATTAGGGAAGGGCGGGAGCAGTGGAGCAAAGAAGGCGAAGAAGAGAAAGGCGTAAGCAAGTGCTTGATTGCTCGAGTCTGATTCTAGGTGGGTGGAAAGGGTGGCGGGGTTTGGAGTTATGGTCCTTTCAGTGATTTTGCTGTCTTGCACACGTATGGTGTTCTGGTTTGTAGTTATGGATGTTTCAAGGGATACCAATCAAGCGGGAGACATTTCGGTCATTTCAACATCAGCCTCCCAATTATCAAGGGGACAGCAGGTGACGCTAACAAGTACTGGTTGTTGTTTATGTATTAGCAGTGTCGAGATATGTCTTTACCACATTCTCTTCATGCCCATGATTCTTTGCCGAATGCCCCAAAATCGGCATTGGTGACTATGGCTGAGTGTGGGGAACTTGTTGATCCTCTATCGGGACTGGAGTTTATGTTGGTGGTGATGGGAAAGTCGAAGCTGCATGGAAGAAGGAGAAGGAGGGGAAATTTGGAGAAGACTTCGACTTGACAAATTCGAAAAGCCTTTCAGCCTCCAACGCAGGGGAATTAGGTGGTTGCTCCTTCCCTCTCAATCCACATCTCTTCAAGTTCACTCCCCACCTTCCAATAGTGAAGAAGTCCGGTTATGTTCAATTCTCATTACTGCTCAAAGACAAGGGAGTGTATCATCGACATATATCCAAAGAAATCCGCCCTGTGTTATTGACCGACGGGGTATAGCGGGTATATCCCAACGCCAACATGCTTATCCCAATCCTCAATACCCATAGCCATTCAATATGTCATAACATCATCATGTACACCACGCCACTCATCATGCCCATTATAGCAGCCATACAGCCAGCATATTCAACCCAGCCAACACCACCGCAACGGTAACCCCGACATCCAGCCCACTCGCCGCACTATCATCCTTCCCATTTCCATTACCACCCCCCGAACCTCCTCCTCCACCACCACCACCACCACCACCACCAGTCCCCGTCGGCAATCCAATCCCGCCCGTACTAACCCTCGTCCCCGCCGGTCCCGGTCCAAAGTCCGAGTTCGTCACGGCCGGCCCACTCCCCGCCGCCGTCCTCGTCGGCGCCCTCGTAGCCGTAACATCCAGTCCTCCACTGCCCGCCGTCTTCGTCGGTCCACTATCCTTACACTTGCCCGTCGAACTCGGCACCGCGTCCTCCCCGCTCCCAATCTCCACAATCTGCTCTCCACAATTCGCCGCCTGCGCCAGATGCAAGTTGCGATTATCCTGATCATAAACCACGTACGCGGCGCGCAGGAAGGAATCACCAAACACCGGCTCGTCTTCCGTCGGCAGGACACCCACCACACAAACACCGCTTTGCACCTCCCAGATGAAATCCGCATACGGCACACGGATCTTCTTAGACCCAAAAATGAAATCGACCGACCCTGATCCTTGACCAGCCGTCGAGCAATCGACGATGTAAAACCCTGACTCGGGATCATACTGGCTCCCGGGGAAAGACTCTCCAATCGCCTGGAAGATAGTCGACGGGAGGCGGGACAGAGTGCCACCGCTGTCCAAAAAGACGGGGACGGCGATTTCTTCGGACTCTTCTACCTGGCCGTCTGGGTAAGTCATTCCCACTCCCGACAGGACGATCCAGTACCTGTCTGCTCCCGAAGGGGTGTCGGAAGGGTCAAGCATGGGCAATTTTTCGAGGCTGCCGGAGAATTTGCCGAGGTCGACGCCGCCGAAGATGATGGCCCCGCTGGGGTTGTCGATGCTACGCAGGTCCAGCGAGAAGGCGCGCGAGGAGATGATGCCTTGGGAGGCCATGGAGTCGAGGAGGTAAGGGTAGGGAGAGACGCCCGGGTTAACGGAGGGAGAGAGGCCGAGGATGCCGAGGGGGATGTCGGTTGATTCGAATCCTACACCCAGGATTTGGGATTTGATTTTTGCGGCTGGATTGCTTGTCAGTCCTGGCATGGTTGAGGAGGGGGGAAAGTAGGTAAGGTACGTACATCCAATAGTCACGTCGTCAGTCACATACTCAATCGTCACACTCCCCTTGCCATAACTCAGAATATCCGCCGCCCCCGTATCCTTGATCGTCTTGCTCTTGGTGTAATCAAACTGCGGGAAACTACTGCAGTACTTCTCCTGCCCCGAGGTCTCACACTGCGGGTTCACCCACAGATCCGGCGACCCGGTGTCCAAGATGAGGGTAACCGTCTGCGGAGGCGTCCCGATCTCGATGTCAATGGTATATGTCGTGCCCAAGTTCTGGTTGTTCAATCCTTCGTCTTCCTGTCTCCGTCGAAGCTTGGGAGCGCCGTGAGCGGCGTGGACGGAGGCGCGGATGAAGCCATCGCCGCGGGGGGTTATGAGAGAAGGACTTGAACGGCGTTCGGCTGGTGAGACTGCGACTTTGATGGGTGGTTTTTCTGATGCCAAGACTCCTGCTGCTGCCGGTGACAGGAGGGCTGTTAGGGAGAGGGTGGTGAGAGGTAGCATGGTGATCATCATAGGTAGGTAGGTAGCGGAGGAGGTTCAATGAACGGGGTTGTTCGACGACGGACGGCCTGGGAGTTGTAGTGACTGAATGAAACCAGCGACGACCCAACACCAAAACAGGCTGGATGAAACTGAAGAGAGGAGCCATGGGAGCACAGCTTTATGTATACGACTCATAACCCAAACCTAATCCAAAAACAGAAACATCCCATGCTTACAACGCTACCTACCATCGAGCCAGCTCCAGCCCCAGCTTCTTTCTACAAGCTGTATACCCTTTTCGTACCACCGAGAAACTTTTGTTGATAGGCCAGGCCCAGGCACGCAGGCTCACAGCGTGGGATTGCCTGGCACCTTGTCCAGTTAGACCAGTCTTGTCCCGGGCCTTGTCCAGATGGGGATCCAGGAGGCGATATTCCAAGACTCGATGGCGCATCATGGCACCCAATAAGGCTTTATCGATGGGTCGACCGGAGGGTGTCAATGACAGGGGTATAGTGAGCAGCAACATGGAGACAGTATCAGGGTGGTAGTGTAGTGTAAAGTTGTTGAATCGTGGGCGGATGCCCGGCAGCGGCTCAGCCTCTTCTCTTGTCTCTTCTTCTTTTTCCTGTCTTTTGGTAGAAGTTCCTCGAGCTAGCTATCAGCCCCTGTGGCTCCGAGACGGACGCATGGTGTCGGCTTTTTTGGGTAGGAGTCGTTACATATTGGCTCGTTTATTTTTATTGAAGGGGTTGTGGTTGTTAAGCCAAAAAAAAAAAGAAAGACAAGGTTGGGTTGGAGGTGGGATTGGTCTCTGTTCAGCTGGTGCGACGTGAAGACAAACGAGGACGAGGTTAGAAGATGTGATAAGTGAAGATTGACTTTCAGCCGTTCAGGAAGTGAAATCTCTGAAGAGTCGTCCTAAAAGTCTCGCCATATCGTTTCTTCCTCACTCTGAGTTCTGTCTCTTCACCTCCCAAAAGCCCCATTGTTCCGTCTCCCTTCTCACAACCGACCTTCTTCTTTCCTCTGAACACCTCCTCACAATTCCTCTCCCTGAAGATGTATTCGTCAATGTCCATCGTAAAAGCCACGCTTGGCATTGATCCCCACCCCAGGCATCCCCCCTCTGAATTGTCTAAAACGCCATCCAATGTCACCCAATCTCACTCTCTCTCCGCACGCTAGAAGGGCCGCTAGCGGTTTCTTACTACACGTGTATGTACAGCGTGTCAGTCCCTGTTTCCAGGGCTTTTTGTCCCGTGTTCTCCGCATTCGACTTGAAGATTTTAGTACCTCTAGTGTCGATGATGACGGTGATGACTTCAAGGATACAGTTTTTGAGTGAACCAACGGGCATTTGTTTTCCAATAATATCTGTGATGGGGAGAAATAATTGTTGAGCTGAGCTGGCAAGAACAATACCGCTGTCAGCCTAACCATCGGAGCAGCCCAGCCTCCGCGCTCGAGTCTTCAGAGCCTCCTCGGTGACAGTGACTGACGGTGACAGTGACTGACGGTGATTGACACGTTCTCTTCACCTTTCTGCAAACCGTCGGAATCTCAGCCCAGCCATGAAAATCCGCCATCGCAACTTCAGCCCCATGGAGCCTAACACGTTTGACCACGACAACGTGTGCCAGTGCCTGACCTGAATTGTCGGGGCTGGTCTTCTTCATCTTTGCGGTGCTTTATTGGCTTTCATCCAACGTGCGGCGAACCTGAATGGCGAACCTGAGTGCTGGTGTTACACCATCCCACCGCAAAAAGGAAGCCACCGAAGTCCAATATTGGAGATCTGGCCCACCTCGCCCACTTTCGCACTTGCGCTTTTGGGATAGCTTTGCGGTCTCCTCTCATTCGTCAGCTTAACTTGCACGTTTTCGGGGTCGGGTCAGGCATCCGGGCTATCTATCAGTGGCCGATAAAGATAAGGTAGAGTTTGACTCAGCAGCCTGGCAGCCTGGCAGCCCGTTGAAGATGACGAGATGAAAGCCCGCCCCAGAAAAGAAAGACGTTTAGAGGTAGGTAAGGTAGCTTTGAGCGGCGATGAAGTATTGGAGCTGATCAAGCTTGGTGTTTGAGGTTTGATATTAATAGAATCGCGGTTCGTCCCAACCTAACCCAAGTCAAAGGCGAGGTTGGTCGGGTCGGGTCAGTGTCAGTGTCAAGTCCGGACCTGCCAGCCTGCGTCGTTATAGCGAGCTAGGATAATAAACCTAGGCCGTTTATTCCAAAGCACGAGCCACTTCCTCAATCTTGGCCCCTTTTCGTTCAGCTCAACAACACAACACAACACCTCAGGGGGTTCTTTCATGACACTCCCATCATTTAGATCCATGTCAGACGGTTGACATGTTTTGTACCCTCTATACAGTAACCGAACATTGCTGTTGAAGCGCTATTGAAGATAAAGAGCCTACCTAATTTGGTAAGGTTGAAAATAGTATGATGCGACCAACGACAACCTCACGGGTACCATATCCAGCTGCGCAGATGATAACGTGGCTGGCTAGCTGACATGGGTCAAGACGGATGCGTATTGAGATATTTCAAGCTCCAAACGCCCTTCGAGAACAAACACATGCTGACGTAATAATATTATTCTTTATCTGGGTATCGAAAAGATCTTTGCAAACCAAGACAACGCAAAAGAAAAAGGAAAAAAAAAGAAAAATAAAAGGAACAGATAAATAACCAAGAGATGTGAGCCAGTTACCATAACATAATCCCCGACACAGCAAAAACCGAGTAGCTCGAAACAAAGTTCCAATATCTTTGGATTTGATTATACTTTGTTCAAAACATTTGACGGCTCCCTCTGATGCCTCATTCCTAGCCCCCAACCCCACCTCCGTTTGCGCCCGTGGACTTCCCAATGAGCCAACTCCCTTCAACATGACGCTGATGGATGATGATATGTATGACATAGATGTGGAAAGATGATGATGCACCCGATGATACTCCTGATATATCCTCCTCCTCCTCTTCTTCTTGTTGGACGAGCTCCCTTTATGTTCGTTATATATCGCCGTGATAGCTTCCTCCTCATCCTTTTAATCACCCTCCTCAAATCCCTTCTATCCCTCCCCACATTTAACCAACAACAACCCTAGCCCCCTCCTTGCCCAAAACTCCCCTCTCCTTCGGCTTCGGGCTGCTCCCCCTCCCCTTCTTCCCTCTAAACAGTCCAAAAATCCCTCCGCCTCCGCTTTCTTTCCCACCACTGGCCCCCTCACCATGTGCGGCTGCCGCATCCACCGGCAGTGTGGCATCCTGCCTCGCCAAGTCGCTCCAGCTACCCCCTCCATCTAGCGTAACTTGCACACCCCCCGTCGGACTTCCTACCATTAATGATGATCCGTGTGCTCGGCCCTGACGAGCGGGGGTGGTGTATGCTTGAGGATAGGGAGGCAATGGCGGGGGGCGGCCGGACGGGACGCCGCCGCTGCGGCCTGGGCGGTGCGAACTGGTAGGTCGGGGGCCGACGGCGGCCCGTTGCGAGTCGTAGGCGTTGTAGGCGTGGGAGTGTGAATGAGCGCTTTGCATCGAGTTGGTTCGTTCGGGGTTCTTTGGAATCGAGTTGGTTCGTTCGGGGTTCTTTGGAATCGAGTTGCTTCGTTCGGGGTTCTTTGGAATCGAGTTGCTGCGCTCGGGGGCATTTCGGGCTTGAGCAACTTGCCCGCTGGGGGCGTTGGGGGGTTGGAAGGAGGAGCGGCTGCCGTTGGGGTGGTGGGTTTGGACCGCTTGCGAGTGCGAGTGCGGGTGCGAGGGCATCTGTGTCGCTTGCGAGTTCGAGTGCGCGTGCGAGGTCATCTGTGTCGCTTCGTCTGTTGTTAGGGCTTGTGCCGGGCGCGCGTTTTCGTCTGTCACGGGGTTAGGCTGGCCGTTGGGTGTCTCGGCTTGTAACTCGGTGATTCTGGGATTTGTTAGCATCAAAGCCGCAACGTGGCACGAAGCGGGAGGCTTACTTCTTGTAGGCAGCTAATGTGTAATCGAAGGGACGGAAGTCGGTCTCAATCATCCGATAGAGCTCCTCTTCGCGAATCTCCTTGTCCGTGGCGTCATCCTTTAGCTTCTCGCGCGGCTTCTGCCTCCTTGCCCGGGCTTCTAGTGGTGCTTCTTCCAGAAGAAGCTCCTCCAAGTCGTATGTAGCGTCGAAGTTCGTCTTCTCCGATGACGGAATAAACACTGGCTCTATTTGCTTCTTCTCCAGTGCGTCAAAG
Source organism: Neurospora sp. FGSC 26628 (assembly GCA_009805345.1). Lineage (NCBI taxonomy): Eukaryota > Fungi > Ascomycota > Sordariomycetes > Sordariales > Sordariaceae > Neurospora > Neurospora sp. FGSC 26628. The sequence continues at coordinate 94,296 of RAOO01000065.1, forward strand.
TCGATGACAGAGAAGAAGTCATGGTAAATGAAGCTCTCCCACGTGTGACCCATACGCTTATCCGGGTTGTGCTCCAAAGCGTCCTTTATGGCGTACATACAGTCTAGCTGGACTGGAGGCTGTGTGACGGGGAATTTGGGGTTGGCGGCTTGGATAGTCTGGCTGAGTGATGATTCGGAGTTGCCCTCGAATGGCCTCTGTTTGTACAGTCAGTCAGCATGGCTTTTCTTGTCAAGTGAGATGAGATGGCGTAGCAAGACATTGTAGTCTGCCCAACCCTAGACTCTGACGGTACGTACTTTGTTATAGATGCACTCGTAGAACAAAACACCCAACGACCACCAATCAGCACGGATATCGTAGCCCTTGCCAGCATAGACTTCTGGCGCAAGGTATGCCAAGGTACCGGACTTGCTCGTTAATTTCCTTCCCGGCACAATGTCCGAAGCAACATTCTGATAGCGTATATAATTAGCCTGGTTACACAAGAATAGGGGTCCAGAGTCAGGAACTTACAAAGTCAGTTAAATGGACATGTCCATCAGCATCGAGAAGCACGTTGTCGGGCTTGACGTCTCTGTGGATGATGTTTTGCCCGTGGATGTAGCGCAAGGCACAGCCGAGCTCTGCGATCCAAAACCTTACCGCCGCTTCGGTAAACGTCTTTCTCGAGATGTGGAAACGTAAATCACCGCCGCTCATGAGGTCAACAACCAGATACCTGGTCCGTCGTCAGCTGTTTTTCCGCCAATGTCGAGCTCGGTTGTAACGTACATATACTCGATATCCTGGAAGCTGTATCGCAAGTTGCAAATAAAAGGGTGGTTGACATGTTCGAGCATTCGCCGCTCTCGGATGATATTTCTAACACTCTCGGAACGTACAACTAGGGAGAGTTAGCCATTGCGCCATCAAGTCCTCGAAGTCGAACAAAGCCTACCTTCATCTTTTCTAATGTATTTCAGGGCGAATGATAGACCGGTATCTTTTCGCTCGACAATGCGCACTTTGCCAAAGGCACCTCGACCGACTACTCGACACAGACGGAAGTGATTCAGGTTCACTACAACACATGTCCAGTCAGCATCATCGCAACTTGAGATCAAAGACAGGCACGTGAAACTGGAGCCCGGAACTGGTCATCACAGCAAAAAAAAAAAAAAAAAAAAAAAAAAAAAAAAAAAAAGATGCAATGACGAAAGCGGCCGACTACCTTCTTTTCAAAGTATATATGAAATCGAACAAAAAATTAGGCGATGCAGTCCATGCCGGGGACAGCTGAAAGGGCTGCTGGTAGCTGGAAAGTGTTGCGTGTGTCCGCTCGCGGGTGGTGCTTCGTGGGTCTGTCACAAGTCGCGAAGTGGGAACCCAAGATTGATGATTATTCGGGTTTCAGGTCTTGGCACTAGTCGAGTTCAGCAGCGAAGAACTTTTGGGACGGCGGACGGCCCGAATTCGGTCTCTTTTTTCTTTCGATTCGAAGCGGCGATATCCCGTCTTTCGTTCCTGAAGGCGCAATGCGTGTGTGTGGAGCGTGCTGGCTGGCTGGGCTCCTCTTTCTGCCTGTTTACGTCACGGTACGGACTGGCCGCAGCGAATCGCGAGGTCGAATCGAAGGTCGAGGAAGATGGTTGTTCGACACCACCACGATGGACTAGCGGATACGGTTGTCTGTCTATCTGTCTGGGGCGGCGGTTGATATTGCGCGCTTCGTGAACACAAGCCTGGACCCTGGATCTTGGGACCTATCGTATGCGACCAACGATGCTATCCGGTATCGATGGGCGAAAGCGGTGAGGAGCGATTGGCGATTGAGGATGTGAGGCTTGCAAAACTCAACTGAAACTGGTGGACGGGAGTTGGTGGTGTGGTCGTCGTCGTCGATTCGCCTCGAATTGCGTTGAACGTGAAAGATGAAAAGGACAGAGCCGGTTTACTGCGAGGACACAAGGACTTGGAAGCGGAGACGAACGGAAGAAGCTCCAGGCTCAACCAGGTCTTGGAACGGGTCCCCTCTTGGGAACGGGGGGGTATGCCGAGATGAAGGGCAGCGATAGTCTATCTTTCGTTTAGTGGAGGGATCGAGCTTCTCTTTTTAGTGCCGCAATGGGGGGGATCCCGTTGTCGATTGCGAGAGCTGGGTTGGGGTGACTGGTCGAGATTATGTTTGCTTTTGGTGTGCCTTGTGTATGGTGGTTGTGAGCAAAAAGGCTTTGTTCGTAGGAAGGAAACTGAAGAGGCGGGGACAAGACGGAACGGGCAACGGACGGAAAGAAACGAAGAGGAAAACTGATAAGACACGACGGAAGGTGGTCCGTCGTCGTGGTGGTGGTGGGTGTCCTTGCTGTGGATGGTGGAGGCTACCTTAACAGCTAAAATGATCAGTGACCAGTTGTGGCCCGCTGAAAAGGCATGCTCCGTGGGTACCCTGACATGCGCCAGATTAGTGGCCTTTGAGGGTCATGTTTTACACGCCCCATCCCGGCCGGACGGGCAAACGGTACGGATAGGAGATCCACCCCCGAGATAAACACCATTCAGCGCCCGCCAACCGTTGATGGTCTTTGGTATTCGTGTCTTTGATCTCTTCCGAGGCCTAAGATGGGCGATTGTGATTGGTTTAAAGTGTCTTGTGGTGTGTTGAAGAGACTGGAGTTGACATGTCAATCCCCCCTTTTGTTAGAGGCTGTTAGAGATACGGATCCACAGACTGCAGGTTTCCATCTCACTGCTCCTTCCTTCTTCAGCGATTCTCATGATGGCAAAGAGAGACTTGATGCTGCATATCGCTCAGTGCTTAGAGCCTGAAGAGACCTATTTTCCCAACATTCCAAAGACTCCTGACGGGACTTGGCAACCGGCCCCTGCGTCCTGCGTGAGACCATGTCAGGTCCATATGTCAGGCAGGCAGTGTGATAGACCGCCGACAGAGCGTGGCCACCGCGTGGGAGAAGAGTCTGGGCATCGCCTGGCTCACCACCTGGCGTCCTGGCGAGCCCGTGGACAGTGGACCGTTTCGAGTTTAGCGGATGCGGTTTACTATTTTCCTAGGCGAGCGCCAAGCAACCTTTCAATTTCCCTTGCGCCTGGAAGCTGACAAGAGATCTGAACCCTCAAAATATCATCCCCGTTGGAAATCCAAAGTTCCACGTTAGCCGGGCATGTCCGAAGCCGGTCGGTGGTAGTATCGTGCTGCTCGGTTCCGACATGATGGAAAGTTGAAGCGCGGTGGCGTCTAACCACAAGTCTAACCATATTACCGGTAAGACCCTGGTTTTCACTTGTCTTTTTTTTTTTTTTTTTCCGCAAACATGTTCGTTTTCAACCTGGAAGACAAGATGGAACGAACGTCCAAGAGAAACCAAATCATCCAGAACAATGCGCGTACCAGCAACATCCCCGCATGGATACCGAAAATAGACGAAACATTTCACAGAAACCAAGAAAAAGAGACGAGTCATCTTTTCGACGGGTTCACGACGTTATGCGTTTGACGTGCGTTCAGAAGGACAAAGGCATCTCTATAATTCTGGCGGAGACGGACATTGAATCCTCCTGCTCTGAAACGGACCACGGGGTTTGTCATCGACATCAGACGCAGATCAGATTCGATCATCACAACGTCTCGTCATTTTACACCATGCTGCTGATGTGAGCCATGCTTCACCGCAACAAAACCCGGGTAGGTATCCCCTGAAATATGAAAATCCCAGTTGATCACAAAATGTCAAGGAAAAAAAAAAAAAAGATCTGTCCAAAAATATCTTCTTTCCGCCCTTTCCGCGATATCGATCAATCCTGGCAGCGTTTTCCCTGGTTCCAGGTTCCCCCCAGTTTTCGACACGATGCAGAAACGAGGCGGATAGGAATATCCTTGCCTTACCACGTGCGAACTACGGCACGAGAAATACATATTTATGCACGAGTTATCACTGTTTGAAAGGCGGGATGGGTTAATCTATTGGAGCGTGGCAAGTGCAGATGTGTGTAACCCAACCACCAACACCACCCACGGGGTTGGTGTTACCTACGCACTACGGACCGTGATACCATGATGGCGGATTCCCCATCAGACCCTCAGGAATGCTAAATCCAGATTACCATCGTGTTGGGGCTCTCTCTGATGATATCAGGCAAACAAAAGCCAGCTCAAACATCGTCCGAACTCTTTTCATCCGAAACGACTATTTGACATCATCATCATCATCAAATCACGGCCTGCCCGAACTACTCTCTCGCCTACCTACATGTAAACAGACGACAAGAATGTAGTGCCACACGTCCACGGTTTCAACTTCCAGTCGCCCATCCTTTCAACGGCAGGGACCCATTCTCGTGCTCCGTGCTTCAACGGGTGGCTGCAACATTGAAGGATTGTGAGCAGTGCAATTGCAAATTGGCGTACGATTATGAGACATTGACTGCTCACATTTCTTCTTCGCATTGCCGTCGACCAAACGTAACATCTGTGGTGCGCCTATCCGTCCCTCCACGTCCCAAAGCGTAACACTCCATCCGTCCTCCGTTCGACGACTTTTACCAACCATCACTTTATCACCGCCCGCCGAGGTTCATGTCGTTCAACCGATCGGTTCAGGTCGGTCGGTCAGCAATGAAATGATATTTCTTGCGCGATAGGAGCGCGGCGCGGCGGTAGGTATCAATGCACTGCGTTGGTTTCCCGCCGCTGATAGTTTCTCAACTTGTGGTGTTCACTCTGAAACGAGGGAGGGGTTGGTCATCGCAGATAGATTCGCAGTAGTACCTATCACGACGGCATGGCAGGACAAGAAACGGGCAAAGGATGAGGTCGTCCGTCTGACACCGACCGTCTCCAGCCGTCTCTGCCACACACACCGCGCGCGCGCGCGAGCCCCTGGCCTGGCCTGGCCTGGCCTCCCGCCACGCCCGCCTCCCCTCCGAATGTGTGAACGTGATCCGGGGTTGGTTTGAGTGGATTGGTCGGCTGGCCCGTTACGGTTGGTCGCAAGTCGGAGCAAGTGATTGGTTTCGAACCTTGCTCCTGTTTGCATGTGGCTGACAGACAACCCCGGACGGTGGTAATGTCCACCGTCTTTTCTGGAAGCTTTCCATTTTTGGGTTTGCCCAATCTTAGACGACGAGAGATCGTTATATTGAATCAATCCCATGTTTAACACTGTTTGATTCTCTTGAGCCCAGTTGGGTTGGTTGCAAACATCATGATCGTGGAGAATACCTACGTAGGTAGTGTAGTGCAAATCACTCGCGCCGTTGGAATCGGTGACGGTACCATCCCGAGGTGCTACTACTCTAGGGTAGAGCAAGAGGAGTTGTCTTATCTCGGATCGCTTCCCCAGAGTCTGGAAATATCAAGGGAATATCTTGGGCTATACATATCTTTCTTTACTGCCGCTGTCAACTACCGAGGCGAACGAGGGTCGGACATTACTCCGGGGCTATTGAACAAACAGCGGAGAAAGCAGAGTATGGTGTACGTCATTCAGTCTGGCTTCACTTTCCTCTCACTTTCCTTCCTTGGTCCTTTGATGATGGAAATGGGTTGGGGAAACAACAAGAGACCATGTCTCGTGATCTCCTGGCGTAATGAGCTCTTGAGCATGGTTTGCATGGGGGGTGATTTCCATCCCCTGGGCACTCGGTAGGAGAACTACCGAAAGCACCAGTGCTGGACTAGCTGGGGGGTGCTGGACTAGCTGGGGGGAGCTGGACTCCATAGTGCCTGGAACTAGCTCTGTTGATGATAACTTCAGTGTTCAAGCAAGACGAGGGAGAGAGACAAGAGGAGATTCTCATACATATTTGGGCCAGTCGGAGAGACTCCATTCCTCCTGGTCCTTGAGACGTCGTGAGATTGTTTCTGAAGATCTTCCGGAAACAAGACGGACCATGAACCTTTAGCTTGCTCGAGGTTTACGACGGTTGACGTGGATAGACGTCGCAAGCGTTGAGTACGACATCTCGTCTGCCTTGGCAACCGTTGAGAATATCGCCTCTGCTATGGCGATTATCATGCCATCAACTTCTCATCGAAATCCGCATCGCAAAAATGGCTTACAGAGCAGACCGGAAAGGGCCGATGGCCGCTTCGGTGTCAGGGTCCTCGGCGGTGATGTCGTGGGATAGGGTTGCAAGCTGACGTTGTAAACCTCGGTCCGTGGAGCCAGCAGGGAGGTGATGGAGATGATGGTTGAAACATCCCTTTAAGAATGGAACGTGGAGATTTGCCAGTGAAACCCAAGACGGGAGCGATCACAATGACGGACCGAAATGCAACGGATTATAGTCGGTCGGATTATAGTGGGTTGTGAGGAAATGCGGTGCCGGTGATCCGAATGGAACGGACGGGAGAGGGGGGATGGGTGATGGAGATGGGATCATGGGAGATGTCAGGAAATCCGGAAATTTGTCGTTGCGACGGTTGAGGTCGAAAAAATTGGAAACATCAGAGGACAAACACTCCATCAACCAGCCAAGCCAGCTTTGGGGAGGAAGGTGCTCAACATCGCGTTGCAGACTTCCAAATTCGCGACTGTGACAAATTCGTCATCACCAACATTTCAGAACTTCTTCCCCACGTCGCCCCCCTCAAGGAGCGAACACAGTGAAAAAGGGTTTGTTTTGCTTTCGCAAAGGTATGACATCAAAAATTACGGCCGGAACGGCCCCGAAGGACAATTCATGACGGCTAGCACCACGATGTGCAATGCAGGCTCTCCGCCATACGGCGCGGTTTTGTTGATCTCCGCGCAGTCAACCAAGGTAAGTATGAAGAAAAAAAAAAGAGAAGAAAAGTCTTAAGAAATGGGAGGGGGCCCCATGGTTAAATAGGCGTTGGAGGATGGACTGTGCACGAGTGCAAACTTCCCTGCACCTGGAGGAAATTGCACTCGCGCACGGACGTGAAATGGCAGCTTGTTGGCGGCAGGCAGACACTGTCAGAAGGACTGGCGTAGATTGGGCAGGTGGCAGACGGCGGCAGGCAAGAGACGGAGAGAGTGCCGTTCATCAGCCCCACAGCGGGGACGATCAGTTCCCCGGACCGCCAAATGCGTTCGCACCTGGTGACGTCACTTGCCTGACAGCATCAAGGCACTTACACCGAGCAACATCACTTTAATGTGAACGCGTCTTCCTCACCACTACACTCAAATCCAAACAAAACAATCAATCTTGAAATAAGAACAGTATCACGAACAGTACACCCGTCCAGCAACAGAATCCATAATCCTAATCCACAAACAATCACAACCAAAAACAACAATGGCCTCCCGAACACTTTTCACCCGCGCCACGACCCTCCTCCGGGCCAGCGCCGCCACGAACCAAGCCGGATCCATCACCAGATCCATTCCCCTCGTTGTCTCCCGCGCATACCACCCCACCCCCTCCCTCAAAACCGACAAAGACTTCGCCGAAGACCGCACCACCGTCCGTCCCCGCCGCTCCGAAGGGTCCAGCTACGCCTCGGACGACGAAGTCGCGCACCTAGACAAGACAGCCTTCGACCCCAAGAACACGTCGCCCGACGGGGAGACCCAGTCAGCGGGCAAGGAGTCCAACGGCAACCCGCTCGAGACTTCGGGGGCAAACAGAGAGTTCTCCAGGCCCCAGGGCGATCATCCTACGGAGGGGGTTATGTCCAAGGGGGAGAAGACGCCTGGTATGGGCAAGGATAGGAAGAAGAGTGGTGGGCCGGCGGCGGGGAGTAAGAAGGGGGGGAAGACGCATTATCAGGAGAGTAAGGATCAGGGGGTTAGTGCTAAGGATGCCTAAAGGATTGAGAAAAGTACAGAGAGAACGATGGGAGAGCAATTGGAGCTGAGCAGTGTTGGTGATGGGAGAGCGAGGGGCTGGATTGTTTATACGACAATACTGGCATGACGAAAAATCTCGCTGCTCGGCACAAACGACCTGTGTGACGAGGAGGGTGCTGGTGCGTGATTATGGAAAGTGGACCGACATGGAGGACTATGCAAGAAGACGAGAAGATGGTTATGGGCTGCATCTTGCGTCATGAGACACGAAAGGGATTTCACTTGTTTACTGGCTTTTTGTTTCGTTATATCGATGGCATGGGAGGGGATACAGGTACAACAGCACTGTTGCTCCTATCGGCATATAGGCCTAATAGACATCGAAATCAGGCTTGCTTCATCGTGCTCAATATCAAGTATTCAAAGCTTTGTTTATATCATTTAGCGCAAAAGGTCCAACTGGTATACCATCCAGCATTCGAACCCCTTTCAATCCTCCCCTTCCTGCCCAATCCCTCAAGCATACAACCCATCCATATCATCCTCCTCCTCCTCCTCCTCCGCCTTCTTCTCAACAACCACCTCCCTCCTCTTCCCCACCTCCTTCCTACACATCGGACAAGTCCCCTTACTCCTCAACCACGGCCCCACACACTCGAGGTCAAACCGATGCGAGTGATGACACGGCAGCTCCACCACCAAACAATACTGATCATCCAGATACCTCTCCGCGCAGATGGGACACTGCTCGTCCTCCTTCAGTTTCTTCCTGTCCACCCGATCCAGCCCATCCAAAAACTCTTGCGAGACACCCTCGATTTGTGTGGGCGGGCGGAGGATGTCTTCATCCAGAGATTCGCTCAGGGAAATGAGGAAGTTGCGGTTCTCGTCAGTCGGCGCCGTGTTGGCGAGCACGCCCATTTGGTCTTGGACCAGGCGGTAGAGGGCGGCGAGGTCGACGGGGTTGGCGGTCGCGTGCGGGTTGTTGTGGTGCGAGGAGGTGGAGTTCTCGGGGTTGATGTTGTGCAGGTGCGAGGTGAAGGTTGACATGTCGACTTGGCGACGGCGGCGGGGGGTGGAGGAGGGTTTGATGTTGTGTTCGACTGGAGGGGGAGAGGGTGGTTGGTTAGTGATGCGCTGGGAGGAGGGAATGCGAGAGGAGAGGGAGGGGGAGGTGAGAGGGCGCACCTTCGTATTGGGTCGCCATCTTGACTGGTTGTATGCGCCGAAGCTGTTTTGATTATGCGACTGTGTTGGAGGAATAGCGACGCTGGACTCGGGTGGTGGTGACGGTGATCGAGGTCGAGGGAGTTGGAGTCTGCGGGGTGTTGAGGTGACGCCGACGCAATGCTGTTGCAGCTAGGAGAGGTGATTGGGTTGCTGAAGACGAGAATGTAATCCACGATGACTGGAGAGGATCAAGAAGGACAGTGTCGCAACGCTGTATGATTTGAATATAGTTCGAGTTTCGAGTTGAAAGACACTTCCGAGTCGTGCTGGGAATAGCTTCGGCGTGGCAGGCAGCTCGAGGTGACGCGGGGCATTGGTCCCCTGGAAGCATCCACTGAAGAGAGGTAAAGTGGCCCGTGCCCTCACATCATTAGGTATGCACCCTCGAGGCATGTGCCTGACACAAGGAGATAAGCTTTTTTGCCTGCCATCACACGATCCTGGACTTTTCCAACTCTGGGCGCTACAAGTGCCGAATAGCGTGCCTTTTCAGACGACATCGTCATTTCATGATTTCTCGGCAGCATCTGATCCAATATTGGAGCTGCTCTTTTCCCCTTTTCGTGTTACTTGACACCGTACAAATGTCGTGCACTAATCCACAACGCGGCAAGATGTGATTGCCCTCTGTCCGGGTTCCATGGACGAATAAGTTCAATGTACTTTCCTGTGGACGGGATGAATGACATCATGTCGCCCATGGGTGGTTGACACTCTTTCCCAATCCCGTCTCCTGTTCAGGTACCAGCCAATCCCTTTTCAGTGGCAGGCCCAGCCCCTTTGAAGCCCGTTTCAATCAAGCCCGATCCCTTGGTTTGGGCTTTGGCTGATATTTAAAATATCTTGGCCGTGCTCTCTCTTTTTCCTTTCCCAGAAAACATAAACACCACATTTATGACGGAGTAAACAGAGAGCAAGATGCCTCCTCTCAACACGGCGACGATTGGCATGGCCGTCACGCCAACAGTCGTCTCCACCTTCTTCAGTCATGTAAGCTGTCTATACCTTATCCATCCACCACCGGGAGGAACCTTAATCTTCTTCCAATCCACAAATGATCGCTCGCTAACTTGAATCTGAAAAAAGTACCTCAACCGCAACGGAGTCCGCCAAAAACCCACCGAGCGACTGTCCTACGACGAAGGCCTCCACCTGATCCGTTCCTTCCTCGACTTCGCCTCCTCCCGTCCAGTCGAAGAACTCCAAGCCTTCACCGGCCAATGGGTCCCTCATCCTACCTGGGTACGCGTCGACGAGGTCGAAATCCCCGAGTATGAACTCTCCCGCGCCGCCAACCTGCTCCACGAACAGCTCGGTCCCGAGGGTATTCGCCGCGTCGGCGGCCGTGAGTGGTGGCAATGGCGCAAACCCAAGAGCCCTCTGAAGGCTGAATGGATCGAGATGAAGGCCGACTACGAAGAGCGCAAGGAGAACGCCGACCCGGGCAATCGCGTTATGTTGTATGTTCATGGAGGCGCGTACTTTTTTGGTAGTGTCAATGAGCACCGCTTCATGATTCAGAGACATGCGAGAAAGCTGAGGGCAAGGGCGTTTGCACCCAAGTATAGACTGGCGCCCCAGTTTCCGTTCCCGTGTGGGTTGCAGGACTGCTTGGCTGCTTATCTGTACTTATTGACACAGCAGGAGCCCAAGACGATCATTCTGGCTGGTGATTCAGCGGGAGGTGGCATGGTGTTGTCTTTGTTGGTGATCCTGAGAGACCAGGGCATCCCATTGCCGGCCGGTGCGGTTTTGATCAGTCCATGGGCCGATCTTACGCATTCGTTCCCCAGTGTTGCGGGAGATTGTCCATTGGACTACGTTCCGCCTCATGGGTTCCATCACAGACCCTCTAGGGCATGGCCGCCACCTGATGAGGATGAGATGGAGGAGCTGAAAAAGATTGCTGTCGAACAAAAGAAGGGCGACGGCGTGAAGGAGGGCAGTTCGGATTCCAACAGCGGCATTCCCACCATTGGCGACGTTATCGACAAGCCTACTCGCTTGTCACTGATGATCGACGGCCAACAAATCGACATCAAGGAGCAGATCCAAATGTACACCACTAACGAAATGCTCAACCATCCCTTAGTTAGCCCGGTTTTACAACCCACCCTGGGTGGTCTTCCTCCTCTTCTGATCATGACCGGTGGAGCGGAAATCTTGCGCGACGAACAAATCTATCTGGCCCACAAGTGCGCCCACCCCGAGAAATACCTCCCTCCCGAAGCCATGATGGACGAACACGCATGGGCGCAACTGAGGCAATACCCACCAACTGACGTCCAGCTCCAAGTCTGGGATGACCTGTGCCATGTGGCTCCTACTTTGAGTTTCACACGGCCAGCCAAGTACCAGTTCCGAGCCATCGCCCAATTCGGCGCCTGGGCTCTTGCCCGTGCTCAGCGGAGGGAAATTGACATTCTCGATGACGACGATGTCTCTGTCATTTCCGGCCATGAGGGCGGGGATGAGTCTGACGAGGACACCAATCAGCCCGCCGTTGACCCAACCCAGCCGAACCTAGAGCCCAAGCAGAAGCCCAAGAAAAAGACCAACAGGTCTAAGAATAAGAGAACCAAGACGGTCGCCGAAATGGAGAACGAAGCCAATGCAGTCGGCAAAGCAGGCGACCCCCTCCCTCCCTTCCACCAGCACATGATCCGACAACGTGTCACCACCACCGGTCTGATCCTACCCCTCCCTGAACATTCCGACCTCCCCGCCTGCTGTATGGACCGGAATGTCATAGGCGTAATTAAAGCCGGCCCCGTGCGCAAGTGGCTCGCCCACAAGAAGAAGTTCGACTCCCGCTTCGCTTCAACCAAGTCCAAGGTTCACAAGCAAAGAATCAAGGACATGCGCGAAGGTGGCTACGAAGTCTTCCCCGACGGTGACGTCCCCCCTCCCTCCGCGCTCGCAGGCCGCAGAAAGATCGGCCACCGCGAAAAGGACCAAAAGAAGGAGAAGAAGAGTTGGGGTCTAAGTCTCTGGGGCGTATGGGGCAGCAAGCACGACAAGATGACGATGGCACGTGGGGAAAAGGCCGACCGCGAAGTTTCCACCAAAACCGTCCAGGGAGCCGACGGCGGCGAGGGCGCTAGGAGCTACACCGACATCGAAAACCAAGAAAGTACCGGCGTCCAAGGCAAGACGGCCGCTGGCGTTGATCGTCCTGGTCTCGGAACCAGACCGTCTGGGTCCAGATACAAGAGTGTTGCGGATAAGGGGCAGACGGGGCCGCATGAAGGTGAAGAGCACGAGAGGATGCAGATCGATGATATTTTGGCTTACCGCAAGGGAGAGCTGGAGGAACAGCATCATCAGCCTCCGGAGGTCGGGGCGACGGGGAAGAGACCGATTGTGGATGGCTTGGCTACGCCGTTTAGTCTGGGCAAGAAGGCAGAGACGGCTAGTATGATTACGTTGCAGAGCGGGAGGAGTAGGTTCACCGCGGGGACGGGAGTGCTGCAGAGTCCGCCGGGGACCAGCGCTGGTGCGTCGAGGGATAATTTGTCGTTGATGCCCGGCGCCGATGACGCTAACACGTCTGCTGAAGTCCCGGAGTCTGGTCTGGCGGTTGACGGCGTGGCAACGGGCAGTGGTAGTGCTCTGAAGAATGAAGTCGAGGTGGATGGAGACAGTAAGGAGGCGGAGCGGATTGTTCCCCAAGAGGTGGAGGTGAGCAATTATGCTACCCAACCACTGGATGCTACGAGGGGAATAGGCATGTCGTTGCCTACACCTCTTACTCCGGGAACCCCGGGGACGTTGGGAAGCAGACCGGGACTGGATCGGTTCGTTACTGCTGATGAGTTTTTGGGTACCGGTGCTCCTACTCCTACTGCTAGTGAGCAGAAGCTGGCTTAGGAAGCGGAATCCAGAGCTTGGGTGGTGACGAGACAGTGGAAGTGTGACTTTTTTTAGGAGTATTTCCTCGTTTGTTTTGATATCCCTGACTGAGTTTTTGAGTTTATTCTTAGATATCCTTTGCTCTTTTGTCGGTTTGGAAGAGTTAGTTTGATAGATATCCATGGAGCGAAGTGGTGATTGGTAAAAAAAGTGGAGGGAATAATGGGTGGGTGATTGCTGTTGTTAGTTTCAAGTTACTTTTGAGTTTCCTTTTGAGTTATGATACCACTGTATTAGTAGCGTACTAGTCAAAGTCAAAGATGATTTTCGTACCACCGCTTATGATGTCCAACGAACCCTGCCTTTTTTTTTTTTATTCAGTTCTACATTGCGCGTTCCTGATGTCTTTGATACAACGAGCAATAATCATCTACATGTATGTGTCAGGCAATGAATGGTTCAGAAACGAGACAAAAAAAATCATCGATCTCAGATTCAACATCATAGGTAACGGTGAATGACGATCAAGAAGAGTGCTCGGCCACATAATAATGTTCTTCACAGGCTTGTGCGATGTTCATGGCCAGATTTCAGGTGTCATGAACCAGTTCCGAAAAATACCTACTCGAGGCGAGAATGGGAGATAACAATGGCATGCATGCATGCATGATATATGGTTCAATACAAGACCGGTTCGTTCTTTCTTCAACCACTTAACATAGGTAGGTACCTAGTACCTAGATAATTACTACAAAGTCTCTCTAACCCCGACAAACTCTATTAAACCCTATCTGACCCTACAAAGAAAGGTAGGTATCTAGATAATAATAATAACAACAACACGATGCCACTTTTTATTCTTGCCATACCTAACCTAATCTAACCCCCTTTTTTGCCCGTAAACATTGTGTGTACGTACGTACGTACGTACGTAACGTGGCCTTCTTAGCCGTTCGCGTAGAAGCCCCTAGAAAAAAATGGGCAACAATTGATTGTAGATAGCCAAAACCCAACCAACCCTGTTTCCCCCAAAAAAATAAAAAAAATACCGAACAAACAAGAAAATGAACAACCGAACCGGGCCCCAGCAGCAGCGAGTCAATAACCTAAGCCCCATTGGAAAGCTCAGATGATAGGCTTCGACATGGGCGCAATAATGCCCTGCTTGAGAATGACTCTCGGCTTGGTAGCATCTTGGAACGTCTCCTTGGTGGTCCACTCGGGTCCAACGGGGATGCGCAGCGAGCGCTCGTACTGCGCCTGGCTCTCGAAGGGATGGGGGAGAGAGGTGGCGAGGTATTGGTCGTTCTGTTTTTTGTCATCTGTTAGCACCGCTATCCATTGTGCCATAATCATTCATAACCATACTGCTAGCATGGGAGAAGGGGGAGGAAAAAGAAAACAAACCTTCTTGACCCTTCCTTCCTTGATAATCACCCCCTTGAGCTTGAAATCCCGTCTCTTCTCCTTCTTGACACCCTCCACCTTGGTGACATACCGGCCCGTATGCCTCTTCTTCTCGCGGTTGGAGATTCCTTCACCGACCCAGCCGCCCCAGCCGGGGAGGGTGTTGTCGATCTCCTTGTCGTCGTCCTCCTTTTCTACTTCGGCCTTTTCACGGTTGAAGTCGCCCACGACGTCCTCGCCCGCGAAGGCGCGCTTGATGAGTTCTTGATCGCGAATGGCGAGGGGGAGGTGGATGGTTTCTTCATCGTCGGACGAGGAGTCGTCGACGGTGGTGGCGTCCTTGGCCGCGGCGTCCTTGGGCTTGGGTTTGGAGGCCAGCATGGCGGCATTGGAAAGGTCCAGCTCGCCGACGGAGGCCTTGGCGGCCTTCTTGCTGCTCTTGCGACCCTCCTGAGGAGCCTTTGACCAGGCACCGGCGACGGAAGCAGCGAGGGATGTGTCCTCAACTTGGGCAGTGGCCGCTTGTTGTGGTGTTACTAGGTTGGACATATCCGTTGTGATACTCTTCTTCTCCTTCTTCTTCTGAGCAGCAGCGGCAGCTTGCTGACCAGGAAGTGTAAGCTCCTTCTTGCCCATACCGAACTGCCTCCGACCGATATCTGTCTCTTCGGGACCATCAGAGTCATAGTCGGAGTCGAGATCTCGGCGAATCTGTGCAATCATCTCCTCGTTTTCCTTCCTCTTCTGGGCTTCGCCACGCTGCATAAACTTCATCTGCATGAGCGCCGACTCGGGCTCGCCGTCCGCGTAGGCCGCAGCGTGCTCAAGCTGGTCCAGCAACCGTTCCTTGTCGTTCTTCTCGTCGCCCGACTCAGCCGAGTAATCGTCTGAACCACTGTCGTCAGAATCCTCGCCCTTCCTGCGTCCCTCAATCCGGCGGCGCAACTCCTCCTTCTGCCTCGCGGCCTCCGTCAACCCAGCGCGGAAGTTATCATCCCACACCGCACGACCGGCCTTCTTGCCGAGCTTAGCCCACTTGCTGTCCCTATGACGAGTACCCACACGCTCGAGGGCTCGCCTCCTGTCCAGAGCCTCGCGCTCCTCGTCCGAGTCGATCTCTCCCGCCTCAACCATGGCATCATGCATCTCCTGCTCGTCATGAAGCAACTCCTTGCGGTGAATGCGACGGTACGCCTTGGACTTGATCTTCTTGATGCGCTTCTGGCGGGCCTGCTCGCGCGAGAACAGCTCACGCTCGTGGCGCTTCTGGCGGGTAATTTCCTGCATCTCAGCGGCCGAGAGGCCCTTGCGGGCAGCGATCTCCTCGACGTCGTCCTGGTCCTCCTTCTTGGGCTTGTTGGTAGGTCCCAAGCCAGATTCCTCCATGATGGCGAGAATGGTCTGTTCCAGCTCGGTACCCGCCGTGGCCTTGGTCACGGGAAGGAGTTCTTGGCTGTCGAGGCCGGCGTCGTGGGCATTTTGCGCGAGGGGGAATACAAGGTGATCCGCGCGGCGATTGTGCTTGACGGTGTCGATCCAGCGCTCGAGCGTCTCGGAGGTCTTTTCGTAGGCGGCGGAGCGGAGGAGCTTGTCTTGTTGCCTCTTTGCAAGAGGGATATCGAGCTTCTTGGACTGGCCAGGCTTGGCGGCCTTTGCCTCCTTGTTCATGAGCTTGAGAGACTTCTTGATGTGGGGGTCCTGGACGCCAAAGAGGCCGAGATCTGAGAGGCTGAGCTTGTTTGTTGGTTTCGAGCCTGATTGCTCCTCCTCATCGTCGCCCGCAAATCCGGAGATCATCTTTTGTAGGTTGTCGAGCTTGGAAGGGTCTTCCATGTCCTCGTCGCTGTCTTCGCTTTCGCTCGACTCGCTGTCCGCATCGTCTTCCGATCCTGATCCCTCTTCGCCCTCCTCCTCCTCGTCACTCTCCTCGAACTGATCCAGTGCTGTGGCGAGGTCGATAGCGTCGGAACCGAGCGACTCCATATCATCATCCTCCTCTTCCTCCTCATCACTGTCATCTCCGCCCTTCGTCGCCTTCTTGCCCTTCTTGTTCGAGGTGCTCCCGCTGAAAGCATATCCATCAAACTTCTCCTCGTCACTCTCGCCAAAGGCCTCATCAGAGTCGAGTTCCGAGTCCTCGTCATCAGCGCCTACACCAACATGCCACTCCTCGCCGTCGCTGTCCTCGCCGCCGTCGGAAAAGCCTTCGAAGTCGTCGCTGTTCTTAGCCTTCTTCTTTTGTGGCCTGGCGTCCTCGAAATCTTCCTCATCCTCGTCTTCGTCGTCCTCATCGTCGTCATCTCGTTGTCTCTTTTGGGGGCGCTCTTCGGGCTCGTCGAGGTCTCGTGTGCGGACGCCCTTGGCTTTCTTCTGGGGGACTTGTTCGGCGGCGATGGCGAAGGCGTCGAGGACGTTGTCTCGAGATTTCTTGTCGGCGGCCTTGTTGTTGACTCTGTGCTTGGGACGCCCTCCGCCGGATTTGGGCATTAGCGGCCTGCCATGGGCTTGACGGCCGGGCATTTTGCTGGTATTTGGGGATTGACTGAATGGGAGTTGGAAGGGTTCAGTCGAATTCGAGGTCGGTACAAGCAAAAGTGGGTGGTGAAATTGTCGAGTGGTTGGATGGATGCAATGTCCAACTTTTGCCTGCACGGGTCCTGGAGGTCGAAATGGTCCCTTCAACAACCCGAAGTTTCAACTGCCAGTGAAACAGCTCCCCCGAAACTTTTTCTGCCGCCTCTGTAATCGATAATTTTTGGGCGGTGAGCGTCCAACACCCACCCATTTAGCGGGGCCGCGGCAGGCTGCAAGGGTACCTGTGTCTGGTAGCCTCACGTCATTGGTCTAATTGCTCTTGACAAGGCTCCACCTCGACCCGGCGCGGCCCCGGCACGTCGATGCGATTTCTCGAATTCAGCCCCGTCGCCCGTCGCCCGTCGCCGTCCGTGGTGTCCAGCGCCAGTCCGAGTCTCCGTTCCTGTCGCGTGCGCCGGATCTTCAATCCTTTGTAACGGATCTCGTCTCCGTTCCACCACCCACCGCACCGCGCCGAGCTTAGGTTCCCCTCCTTTGCGCCCACCTCAACCACCTCAACCCTCACCACAGCGAGGGCTTTCACCACCCCGATCACCGACAACAAAAAACACCCTCCGTCGTCGCCGTGCCGCAAAGCGCAATACACTAGCCCACTATGCAGCCCACCCGCGTGCTTCAAGGTCTCAAGTACCGCAAGTTGCGCCTGACCACCAAGGACGTCAACAAGGGTTTCTACAAGGGTAACCGCACCGGTTCCATGGGTACGCACACCAGCTACGGTACCTACAAGATCGACTACACCAAGGTCCGCACCTATGTGTGCCCGGATTTGACTGGTTTCAAGGTGGGTGGTCCTCTCTGTCTGTCCGGGTTTTGAGTTGGAATGGGATGGGATGAGTTGTGGAGGGGTTGGGGACATGGTACTGCTGGAGGAGAGGCCGAGAAGAGGGGATTGTGCTAACCAAAGAGAGAAACGATAACAGCTCACCCCCTTCGTCTCCAAGACCATCAGCCCCGTCCACGATCAGTTCCCCGGCGACAAGCTCGGCCCCAGGAACCCTACCACCTACCTTGCGCGCTGGAAGTCGGAGAACGGTCTCGATTAAACAACTCCTTCCCTGATATGCTACGGATCCGAAATGATGACGGAAGTGCGTGCAAGGCTAGAAAGAATGAAGAAAAGGAGGAGCTGAAGGAGGACAGAGGACAGAAGACGAGAAGACATGGAGCGAGGCTCACACTCAATTACCACAAACGGAATATACCCCAATTTTTTGCATACACTCCAGTCCGCTCGGAAGAAGGAATACGGAACGGAGCGCTCCCACGTGTCTCTATGTACGTCTCAACATTTCGCGACATACTCGCGGTTCCGTGAATGTGTGGGAACTCATGGTATACGATTCGGAATTTCTTAGTCAAGGAACATGAAGTCATTTGTCTTACACTGCCTTCTACATCTCGTCATTGGGAGGAGATGCATCCCAAAAGTTCCCAAAACGCCGTCTCTTGTTTCGCAACTTTTCGACGTTCATTTCGGCTCAACGCCCCGCGATGCAGACTCCTGGCTGGGCTCATGCTCTTGATAAAGCAGCTGTTGAGATGTGAGCCGGTTCCCCGTCGACGACGACGTCCGCCACACCTGCGGCAGCTGTGGTTCCTGTTCCTGCTTCAGGTGGCGCCGCCGCCGCCCCGTCGGACTGGCCTGCCCTTGCGTTCGCCGCCTGAATGAAATTGTCTCGGTGCCATCGCGCCCTATCCCGTGCATTCCGGAATGCCGTAACTCCTTGCCGCCAAGTGTCAATGTCGTTTGTAAGACAAAAGCTCTTAACCAGTGTCATGTAGTACTGAGGCCGGCCTCCCGGCGCAGTCGGCGGCGCGACATGGTGCGCGTATAGACTGAGTAACCCGTCGTGGTAGGTTGAACTAAACGTATAGGCATTGCCGTCGTAAGACGGCTCCTCCTCGCCCCAATTCTGTACAGAATTCATTGCGCGGGCACCGACTGCGCCCACGTGCATTACTTGTCGCTGCGCAATGCGGGCATTACTCTCAGGACCTTTCAATTCCATGAAGAAATTCGGCAGTACCGGAGTGCGGACGTTGTTTGTAGGGATGATCAGCTTGTTCAGGTTGAGGTTGCCGCCCTCATTAGCACTTCTGATCTTCTCATGGATGGCCATCCGGTGAGCCCCGTCGAAGAAATCGGGCTTCGGTTTAACGACATCTTCAGCGATGTCCTCAAGATTGGAGAAGAGGTTGTTTGCCCAACTAGGGCTATCGGAGCTGCCGGTAATCAATGGGACCACTGTTTGGTAAACGGTAGCCTCAGTATTCGCAGCATCGTTCTTCCGTTGGAAGTCCTCAAAGTCCGTCTCCGTAAATGAGTCAAGGGACCGCCTCCTTTTCGAAAGGAGCTTACGCTCCTCCGCAAGATTGTTCGGCTGTGGAGTGGTGGCGTTCAGGTTGTTGGGGACCCTGTAACGCAGAGGATAGATGGAATGGTCAATCATGAGCTGTTCAAAAGCAGGATTGTACGCTGACGTCTTTCGGATGGGAGCCGTGGGGTGGCCGGAAAGGGAAGCCATGGTGTGTACGGCGTCTTCCGGTTCGGGGTACTATGGCAGCGGGTCAGCGTCCGTCTTCCCTATAAGGTATTGCAAGCGCAGGCATACCCCTCGAAGATGGCGAAGATCTGGGCCGCCGTGTCGTGCGAACCGAGCAAGGTCAGCGGTGCGCGCTGCTGGTGCTGGTGTTGGCCGTGGGCCACTGTTCCGTCGGTCGAGTTCTCGAAGTGCGATACGCGCGAGCGGGATCCTGGATAGGTTGTCCCAGATTTCGGGAGGCCAGTAACGGCAGTAAAAATGTTCAACTGTATTCTTCGACGGCTGGTCACGTTTGGGACCCGACTGGATTTTCTTGTTGGGACTGTGCGAGGGTTCGTCTGCGCTAGCTCTCTTTTGACTTTCCGCGCTCGCCATGACGGGCTTTTATCTAGGTAGGTAGGTGGCTACGGGGAGAGGGCGGAGCTGGGAAGGACGAAGGACTGAGCTGGCACTGCTAGCCGCGAGACGCTTCGAGAATGGCCTCTGAGTTGCTCCAAGGAATGGTTGCCTTTAACTGTTAGACAACAAACAAAGCATGCACACCGCCGGAAGATGAAGGGATCAGGTGAATAAGGATGGATTTCAACAAACAAAACATAGGTACACACAGGAAGATGAAGGGATCGAGTGAGTGAGGGTGGATTTCAGCAAATAAAGCATACATCCTCCTTCATCTACTCCCTTCATCTTCCGGCGGTGTGCATGCTTTATTTGCAGAAATCCATACCAGAAGATAGTGAAAGGATAAGGAGGCATGTATACCGGAAGCGGAAGGGATCAGGTGAATGAGAATGGATTTCCACAAACAAAGCATGCACACTGCCGGAAGATGAGGGGATCAGGCGGATGAAGATGGATTTTAACAAACAAAGCATACACACCGGAAGCGGAAGGGTGCTAAACGCGGAAGGCAGCTAATGCCTAGAGCGTTGACGCGATTTCAGGTTCCGCTTTGAGATCAAAACATCAAATAGGTATCAAGTGCTTCCACTCTCCTGGACTGAGCAGCTTCACCATAACCAACAATGAAGGTAAGTACTTACCTACTTACACATCCCCGACGTTTCAGCAGACGGGAAATAGCTCACATACCCCCATAGGACATCATTTGTGCCCAGAGGTACCGCGTTAATCGCAAAGTAGCCGAGGGAGGCTTTGGGCTTGTCTATGAAGGTGCGTGCCTCGTTTTGGGCATTTGGTTGCACCTTGTGTTGTACTCCGGCCGCCGCTGACTGCCCTTGGTAGGAACCGATATGCAATCGGGCGAGGACGTCGCTTTGAAACTCACATACGCGTATGATGCGGCGAGGAGCGGCGGCCCCGAGCTGCTCGAACGCGAGAATGATGTATATCAGGAGCTGTCCGGCGGGGTAGGAATCCCGCAAATACAACTCTTTACCCAGGAGGCCGAATTCTCCATACTAGTTCTGGACCTCCTAGGTCCGTCGCTTGAGGATCTGTTCAACTATTGCGGCCGAAGGTTTTCGCTCAAGACCATCCTTCTTATCGCCGACCAAGCCATTTCCAGGATCCGATACATCCATTCCAAGGGCATCCTCTATCGCGATATTAAGCCGGAAAATTTCGTGATGGGGGTGGGAAAGCAGGGTAATATGCTCTACGCAATTGATTTTGGCATCGCACAGTATTTTAGTGAGGCCCAGAGTAGCAGAACTACAACGGGTCTCGAACTGGTTGGGACCAGACGGTACGCAAGCATCAAAGCCAACAACGGCCGCCGTAAGTAAAGTATCTTATTATACTATTACAACATTCGTCCATTTACTAACGCGCGGGAAAGAACAATCATGGGCCGACGATTTAGAGTCTCTCGGTTACGTCTTGATAGAATTTGCCCGCGGCTCCCTACCATGGCAAGGCATCAAGGCCGCTACGGAGGACGAACGGAGGGCGCGGGTAGGGGAAATGAAGGAGAGCTTGTCAGGCGAAGCACTGTGCGACGGCCTCCCCAAAGAGTTCGCTACATATATCAACTATACCCGGTCACTGGATTTCGATAATAAGCCGGACTACTCGTACCTTCGTCGGATGTTCAGCCGCCTCTTTCGAGCAAAGGGATTCAAACACGACTATGTTTTTGACTGGACAGAGAAATTATTCTACGAGCAGCTACAAGGCGAGGGGAGGGATCATGTCGATTCTTGATTGTTATGGGGGTGTTTGTCTTTCAATTCCTTTCTTCGCTTTCCTTGTCTTCTTTTTTTCTCTTGTAACAAGTGGGCTGGGAATTGGCCAGCTTAGGATAGATTTCAATATGCCGGCTTTATCTGGTCGCAAAGTACATGTACCTAACTCTTGAAATTCGCACCCACCACGTCAAGTGCATCTTCCTTTTGAATATGAGTGTCTTCATCACGATACAAAAGACCATAATCCAATTTGGATCGACTCTTTGTTCTCGGTTGGCTATCCTCCCTGACGACACAAGTTCTAGGACGCACCCGACACAGCGCCGTTTCTGGACCTCTTTCTTTTATACTCTTTGTCTCGGTTAGTTATACTCCTTAGCAACACAAAAGTTCTAGGACGTACCCGACATAGCGCCATTTCTGGACCTCTTTCTTTCATGCTTGCTCACGCCGTCGGGTTCCGGAAAAACATCTTCGACAATAGCTCACCATGGGACTTGACAGCGGCGGTCGTCTTCTTATGGTACTGTCTCGAAATACAGGGTTAGGTTTATGCCTGGCTAACTCTCCGATGGGATAGTGCTTACAGAGTTCATCGCTGGACTCTTTCGTCCCCGTGATCGTCCTCCCAAGATGGCTCAACGGACAAAACTTCCCAGCCTTGGAGCACAAGGCTTGTTTGGCTTCTTGTCTCGGTCCGAATCGAACATAACTCGTCTCCCCGGGCTCCTACTGCAGCCTCACAAAATGGACTCACCAGAGGAACACAATAGTAACTCTCGCTGCAACTCCAGACAACTCAACAATCTCTGTGATCGTTGTAAAACAGTCTTCCCGATGGATGGGCCGAGATACCTGACTCGGACGAAGATGCTCCCACCGATATTGAGGATAACGTTCTGGAGAGCCTAAAGGCAAAGGAGAAAAAGGCCCCCGAAACGATACCGTTAGCACCAGCTTTACCGCTAGCTATAGTACGTACGCCTTCCGTCGAACCAAGGCTAGTGCTTCCTCTAATGTCAGTATAAAGAGAGCTAGCGAGATACTATCGGTCGGAGCCGGTCCAGCTAAGCGAACTAGGATTTGATCACGCTCTAGTATATGGTACTATATTAGTAGGTATAGATGGAGACTTGGTACAGTGGATCAGTAGGGAGAGATTGGACAGGAGTGATCAAATTATCTACCGGAGAAGGTCGAAGCTGCCTGCTTGATGCTCCGGTTAGCTTGGAAGCCGTGGCTCCCCTCGGATAGACTTTTTACCTTTATAGTAGATAGCTATGTGTGTTATGCATAGGAACGCCGCGTTGATTTGATGCTCGTATTCTTCATCTACCGGATTTCATCGTGTAAACCATCAACCTTCATCGCCGCTGCTTGACGTACAGAGTGCATTACATTGATGTACTTCCCGACAATACGTTGACGAGCCAACGACCCGATCTACATCCCCCTTTCATCAAATCCGACTGGTTTCCATCAATCCCCGGCTAGTCTCGGCAAAACTAGATAAGTTCGGCCATCCTATACCCAAACGTCGTTCTCTACCCCAAATACGCCGGCTGTCAAACTCGCATCGATTTCCCATTCCACATTAATAACTGTCGTCGAGAACCCGCACGTTTCGTCCCGATAATACTCCGGACGGAAGACTCTACCCGGAGGCTTAATACCTTAAAACACCAGACGGAAGACAAGATCTATACGGCGGCTCTGTCTTGGCATCCCTCCCTCTGAGGCGACACGATCCAGGGTTACGGAGGGTTTGTACCTATGCTGCAGCGCTGCGTACCGCCAACTTACAGATGAGATCTAGGAAGGGCTCGCAACACCTTACTCCAAAACGGAGGTAACCAAGCAGGCGGACAGGCTGGTTGCGCTCAAGGGCATATTCAACCGACTGGCGGGGTTCCTTCGAAGAGTTGGAGCCAGATTGATGCGTTGCCGGACTGTGGAAGGCATCTTTGATCAAGCAGCTCCTCTGGCAACGGGATGGCGAGATCGACAAGAGCAATCCTCAAATGATTGCTCGCGCTAAGGAGGTTTCTGAACTCTTTCCGTCTTGGTCCTGGGCGTCATGTGCCACAGAGATCTTTTTCCAGACCTTTCTACTGGGCAGCCATCACCACAGTGAGGATATGGTTCAGATTGAGTCCATACAGCCGGGTCAACCACTTGGCCCGGAAGCTACCTACATCGCTTTTGAGATATCCTCTCGCATCGTCTTGCGCGGTCTACTGGACGCAAAGTTCAACACCGAGCAAGTTTTTGAGCAATGGGCTACCTCTCTCGACGGAACCATGAATGGACTGGAAGTTCTGACGTCCTACGACAGCGACCGGACTATCAAGTTCGACACAGACATTGTGTTTGACCGACCAATATCTGAGACGATCAAGCATCAAGACCTGAGGTTCCTTCCCATGAGGTTGTACTGCCAGGTCAATGATAATTGTTTTGGCCTCGTGGGCGGCTTGTTGGTGAGTCACTGGGCGTTCGGGAGGAATTGCCAACTTATCGTCGTATGGGTTTGTTCTCTGCATATTGCGAGAGGGAAATCGTCACTGGCTGGCTTGGACGTGTCGAAAAGCCGGCGAACAGTGTGAATGAGGCGATGAGCGGGTTGAGAGAGAAGAGGGGGGAGTGGCCGGTATTGCAACTGGTGTGATGACTCTGAATGCCTCCAAGAATGAGAAGGCATACTTGGGGCACTCGGTCCCAACGCTATTGCTCCAGGAGGGAATCTCTATTCCGGAATACTCAAACAGGGGAACTGGTAACTCCACATACCCTCTAGTTTCTTGTCTACAACTACCTCTAAGCTAGAAACCCCATCTGGCTACCTACTAGCGTTGATATCCATGCTGGGATGTTCTCAGCTGTGTGACGAGTCACCAAACACCACACTTCTAATACAGTACAAAAGCGGTCTCCATGTCGCGACTGATCAAGCTTCGACAAGAACAAAGAAGACGGTCTACCGCTTTTTTTCACTCATTACGGAGATGCTCTTTTAGGAAAGGACACACCCTATGCGGGCGGTTTTAGTTCTCTCTTAGCTAGGTACATATGCAACATCTTGCCAAGTGGATTGGCTCATAATCCTAGCATGATCCACAAAGCATCTCCGTTATCAGTGAAATTTTGCGGTAGATGGCGGGAGGGGAAATCGAGCTACATGGGAGCTCCAGACGGTACAAGACATGGCGAGCTGTCAACTTCGTAACTTCTACACTAGGAGGTAAGAACGCGGAAAACGGTCATCATTTCATCCTTCTTGTACTCCTTAGAACAGAGAGAAAAGTTGCAAGGGCTACTTGTTCCAGCAGACTTTCGGGTTGTCTTGAACAACCGCGGCGTCAAGATGAAAGTTGTTTTCGACTTCCTTTCCCTCCCCGTGATGCTGATAGCAGTAGTAAGTCCAACGTCTCTATTTCCCTCCAAAACACCGGTTAATGAACAAGCAGGTCATATGCCTTCTCATATTCCACCCTCTCTACAACCTCTACCTTCACCCTCTTCGCCACTACCCCGGCCCTCGTCTCTACGCCGCCTTCCACCTCCCTTACGCCATTGCCTACCTCCGCGGCCGCTCTAACACCGTCATGCATGATCTCCACGAGCGCTACGGTCCTGTCCTCCGCGTAGCGCCCAACATTCTGTCATACACCGACCCAGACGCCTATCGTGACATCCGTGGACATCGCAAGCAAGGGAATGGGCAAAATCCAACGGACGTCGAGGGCTTCTTCTTCATGCAGCGACAGACCTTGCTTGGCATGGATCGCGATGGGCACACGCGCTTACGGAAAGTGTTGGCACACGGATTTAGTGCAAAGAGCCTGCAAGAACAAGAGCCAGTAATCAGACAACACGTCGACCTATTCATCCGCAGGCTCAAGGACATGACATGCCAAGGCAGACCTGGTACTACTTTAGACATCGTGGCCTGGTTCAACTGCGTCATTTTCGACCTCATAGGCGACCTCTCCTTCGGCGAACCGCTCGGCTGTCTGGAAAACTCGAGGCTGCATCCGTGGGTACAAGCAGTCTTCGACACAACAACCATGTACGGCAAGCGGATGATGGTCAAGTGGTACAGTCCGTCCCCGTCATTAACCGCGTGGATCGGTTGGGCAGTCGGCCTCTCAGCGCCGCATTCGAAACAGCAGGACTTTGCTGCCAAGCAGGTGGAAAAGAGGCTGGCGATGGAGGACTCGGCTACACGGCTGGACTTTGTTGGTGCCATGCATCGCGCGGAGGGAGAAGACGGACTCAAGAAGGTGTCGAAGGAGGAGATTGTGTATAATATGCGGTTAATCATGCTGGCGGGGTCGGAGAGCACGGCGACGGCGTTGTCGGCTACGGCTTTCTTGTTGGCGGCACACCGGGATGTGCAGAGGGAGCTGGCGGAAGAAATAAGGACCAGGTTTAAGAGGGAAGAGGAGATTGATTTGTGGAGTGCTCAGAGAGTGAAGTACTTGGGGGCGGTGTTGAATGAGGCTATGAGGGTGTTGCCGCCGGCGAGCTTGAGTATGCCGAGGGTTTGTCAGGATGGGGGGGATACGATTTGCGGGAGGTGGGTACCTGCTGGGGTGAGTTCAGCTTTTGCATTTGAACCTAACTGATGACTGAAAGAGCGAGTGCTGATGATGAAGGGTGACAGGTCACGCTGGAAATTTGGCCTGTGGCGATGAACCACAGCTCAAGGAACTTTGCAAAACCGGATGAGTTTGTCCCGGAACGGTGGATGGATGATGAAGAACGGGATCCGATCTTTGAGAAGGATAAGGCAGATGCGCTGAAGCCGTTCTCCTATGGTCCGAGGGATTGTATTGGGAAAAGGTAAGTGATGTTCGTTGTGTCGTGATGTTTCTCGCTTATACTGACATTGCCATCTTTTTAGCCTTGCGAATGTTGAGATGAGACTCATTCTCGCTCGAATGCTTTGGAATTTCGACATAAGCTTGGCTGATGAAAAGGGCAAGAACTGGGCCAAGGATATGTTGGGCTGGAATTTGTGGCTGAAAGATCCTTTGAATGTTGTGCTTACTCCCGTTCGCCGTGGCAAAGAGTAAGGTACCTAAGCGACGAACACCGTCACTTCGTCGTGAATCACGCAGGGCGAAGTTGCACGCTTTAGACTTATGGTGTTCAAGTTCATCAAACAAAAGAAGCCTTCTGCGCCATACAGCTGGTAGGTAACAATGTCCCTGCTGGAAGCCACCGTTGCCATCACGTCCGTCACGCAACTGCCACCTGCTCCTCTTTGGGAACCAATGGCTCGGTTTGCTCCTTCTCCGGGCCAGTAAACCGCTTGAAGATATCATCAAATACCTCTTCGGCATGCTTCTCAGCATCATGCTGATGGATCCAGTCCTCGCGAGCAAAGGCAATGCTCTTTGGGTCTTTGGCGACCTTTTCCCAATCAGTCTTGTGCCATCTATCCCTCGTTGTCTCCCCAGTTTTTTGCACAGCTCTCACTCGGTCGTATCTGCGCATCAATGTCAGCATCCAGTCTTCCGTAAGAAACAAAGTTCAAGTACGGACCTTATCTCCTGATGAGTCCTAACAGCAGCCTGCACCCCCTCCTTCCCCGCCCTCCTCAAACAAACAGCAATAGTAACCCCATCCTCCATAGCCTGCGTCGCGCCCTGGGCACTAGTCGGCAAAAACGGATGCGCCGAATCCCCCACCAGCAAAATCCTCGCATGCTTGCTCACCCACGTCGGCAACGGATCGCGATAGACCAGCTTCCAATCCACCAACGAGGGAGTCTTTTCCACAATGGCCTTGCAAATGGGATCCCAACCCTCCAGGACTTTGTACACGTCTTCGAGTTTGCCGGGGAAGGACCATGACTCGTCAATGTCGTGCTCATCCCGGTGAGTGAGCACCCAGCAGCAGTCGGAGCCGTTCTTGATGGTGCTGAAGAGGAAGTGCACGTCGGGACCGATCCAGCCGTTGAAGGTGTCGCCGTTTGAGCAGAATTCGGAGGTGCGGGGGTCGCGGATCATGTCGGTGTTGGGGAACCTGATGCGTTTAGCTGAATGAGGTATGATGGGAGAAGAGCGAAAGTGTGACATACCAAGCTCGCCAAACGGCATACCCGCTGCTCTTGGGCTTATCCTCGAACCCGAGGACCAACTGGCGGGCTTTCGAGCGGACGCCATCAGCGCCAATTACGATGTCGGCGGTCACCTATTACTTGTCAGTCCGCATACGGTAGTAATTTCTCTCTCCAAACGCCAGCACGTCGAAGACGAATGACTGGAAAAAATCCAAACTCACCCTCTCCCCATCACCCAACACAATCCCCGCTTTTTCCTCATCCTCAAAATACCCCTCCACCCTCCTCCCCAAGTTCACCTCAATCCCCAACTCATCCCTAGCATACTCAAAAACCACCTGATGCAGCTCCCCCCTGTGCCCATTAAACACCGGCGCCTCTGGGTTCTGCGGCGGGGTGGGTTGATGGTAGACCACCTCGCCCGTATCGTATTTATGAATTCTGAATCCGTACTCGGAGAGGTCAATCGAGAGGGAACGTAATTTGGCAGCGATGGCACCGTCGGACCATCGAGCAAAGATGCGCCCGCCGTTGGCGCCGAAGGAGATTATATCCCCGAGGGCTTTGAGGGTGGGGAAGGATTCGTAGATGGTGACGTGGTGGCCGTGGCGGTGGCATTCAATGGCGGTGGCGAGGCCGGCGAAACCGGCGCCGACGATTATGACATTAATTCCTGTCGAGGGTTTCGGGTAGGGGTAAGACATTCTGGACGGTGAGGTTGGTGAGGCTAATAAGAGATCAAGATGGTTATGGTGGAGGTGAGATGCTCTATGGTGAAGTGAAGTTGAGGTCAATGAAATCGTGGGAGAAGTGTGGTCGAAGGAACAGTTACAAGGAAGTTAGGTATCGGAGGCAGAAGTGTGTCCGTCAAAGGAATGAGTAATATTATCTCTTTGTTCACCGGTTTTCCCTACAGTCCATCGTGGGAACTTACACCAAGGCTTTGGTCAGGTTGAGTCAATGAGAAGTGTAGATCCAATCCGTTTTCCGAGGTGAAATTGTCTGACACTGTACTATCAAGTGCTCCAGTGACCGACTTTGAAAGGCGTTCAACGTTGCTTTGCCTCAATAGTCTGGAACAGCGTCGCGGCCCAAATTCCGAGCTGAGGGGAACTTCTTTGAATGGAAGAGTTGAACAAACGCGGTTTCTCATTCGGCGCTGCACTATCAACGTTGCGTTCCAACAGCATGGTCCTTTCAGCCTATGATAGCTGCATGTTGGAGTTTCTCATCTGCCGTGGTTTCTTCCCCTCACCCTACCCGCATTCCGGATATTACCTATGGTCTGGAGGATTGGAGATACACTGTGACGGGTGGGTGGCGGAAGGGGCCAACAAAGAACAAGGTTCGTCGTGAGGGAGGGGGGGGGGGGGGGTCATGAACAAAGTGTAACGGTAGAAGCTGGTATGGTCAATTCTTCCCCGCACAAAGCTGTCCCATTCGTTTTTACACATCCCGCGCTCCCGGAAGTCATTTGGCCTTTGCGATGCAATGCAGCAACCAGGGAGAGGCCTGAATCCCGTGTTGCGAAAGGTCATGTGCAATCGCACTTCGGTTCGAAGCTGACCTCTAGAGTCTCTCTACTTCTTGACAAGATTTGGAAAAGCTCAAATGCATCATCATCAAAATATCGTAGAGTGTCCGCACTGAGTTTTGGTATCGAGAAAATGGACTACAAAGCACAAAATTTAAGCACGCATTTATAAGCAGTAGCTGCGAGGACCGTTTCCATCAATCAGCTACGACAGTTGCTCAACAACTGTGAATCTTCCGTAGTATAGTGGTCAGTATGTGAGCTTGTCAAGCTTGAACATCAGTTCGATTCGCTCGAGACCCGGGTTCAATTCCCGGCGGGAGAGACCAAATCTTTTTTTTTTTGCAAGTTTTTTTTCCCGAGGTCGGTGACGAGGATCCACACACACACACCCTGTAAACAAACCCCTGATCATTTTTGCGATGGGCTTCATTAACAACATATACATAGAGCGCCCCAGCCGAGGTCCTGGTCGCGGCCAGTAGCTGCCTACACCAAGTCCGAAACATCAACAGACGTCCCTCACTTGACCTTGACCATCTTAATATTCCCCTTCTCATCAAACTCCGGCATCTCCGCCACCTCCCTCTTCTTCTGCTGATAAAACGTTGACATCCTATACCTACTCTCCCCCTCCAGCACCTTCAAATCCCTCAACGCCTGCTCCCCCTCCCTCACCACCGTCTCCCTCACCTCCTCACTCCTAGCCACAATCTCACACCGGAAAGGCTGTGGCCGCATATTCAGCCCATTCGTATAAGCAAAGATATCCACCTCCTCCTCCGCTCCCGTTTCCGGGTCTCTGTACTTCCTTATCGTAAACGCCCAGAGTAAGCGCGCAACAGTGATCCAAGTCCCCTGTTCCGCCAGCGCTTGCCCGCTGCAGACCCGCCGGCCCCAGCCAAAGGTCATGTACCCCTTTTCGCCCGGGAAGGGACGGTGGTGGTCATTACCAGGGAGGTAGCGATCCGGATAAAAGCGATCTGGGTCCGGGAATTCGCGCTCGTGGTGGTGGATTGCCCACACGTTCCCCTGCACCCAGCTATGCGGCGGGATGTAGTAGCCGTGGTAATAGTCCGGTTGGGTGTTGGAGTGCGGTTGTCCGCCTATGATGGCTACTGACCTCCATCTTAGGACCTCCTTGACGTAGGCGTTGATGTAAGGTAAATTAGGGGCGTCGTCCCAGTGGGGGGAGCGGCTGGGGCCAATAACCCGGTCCAACTCGGCTTGCGCCTTGAGCATGGCGTCGGGGAAGGCGCAGCAGGCTAGCATGAAGGTGATCAGAGTCGAGGAAGAGGTGTCGGAGCCGGCGCCGAAGAGGTTACCCGTTAGGGAAGAGAGTTCGGATTCGGGCAGGTTGTATTTGCGGGATTCGTCCATCAGGGTCTTGATATAGGGCGTGGGCATGGAGGCTTTGGCGAAGGGGGGCTTGGATTCGTATTGTGAGAGGGCTTCGAGGGCGAGAGAGTGGAAGAAGTAATGGCCGCCTTTTTGGCCGCCGCCGCCGCGGTAGCCGATGCCGCGGAAGAAGGGGAGCCAGCGGGGGAAGCGGGCGAGGACTGAATGTTCAGGTTGTTAGCAACAGATAGGAAGAGAGGGAGGGAGGGAAAGGGTGATTGATGCTTACGAGGGAAGGTTTCAAGCAACATCGGGAAGCTCTTCCCCGGCACGTTCAAATCAGCAGCTAACTGCATCAACGCAATAACCTCCGTGATAATCGGGTCGTTGTAACTCGCTACCCTCCTGCCAAAGGCAATGATGCTCACCACGCTGGTTGCATATCTCTCCAAGTGCTTGACATACTCCTTGGGCTCACGAAAATAATCCAGCGCAACAACTTTGCTCTCGTTGTTCTGGATCTCCCGATACCCTCGAACCGACTGGATGCCGACGCCCAGATGCATCAACTTGCGGTGAATCCGCCAGTGGTCGCGGTCGCTGTTGTTCAGGATGCGCATAGTGACGAGGTTGTTTTGGCCGGTGCCGAGTTCGCCGAAGACGACCATCCGTGGACGGGAGGCGTAGATTTGGGCTTTCTTTTCCAGGATCTCGTGGGCACACCAGGCGTCGTTGATCCAGATTGTTGGATTTCTGCGGATGGGGTTAGGGACTTGTTTTGCGGGGGTGATGATGGGGGGATGAACTTACCGGCCGATCCAGAAGGTGATCAGAGGCGTCTCATACTTCTTGGATAGCTCTTCAAAGTAGATCCATGGCTTGTTTTCTGGTAAGGAGAAGGTGTTGCCTATGATGGGCCAGGGGAAGGGGCCCGGAGGCATCTTGGAGCGAAGCCATAGCATGTAGCCATAGTCGATGATGACTGCGGTGACTGCTAGGGCGAGTGTGAAGAGCACAAGCTTGGAAATGTTGACATTGGTGAGGGCTTCCTGCGCTTTGTGAATGGTGAATAGGTCTAGCAGCCTGTCTGATAGCATTTTGCCCTTCAGCAGTGTGCCAGTGCTTGGGCAGACTCTCCTGTGTTTCTTCTGTATGACTGGAAAAGGGACAATGTCCTTGGTGGCAAAAAAGCTGTTTGTCAAGATGTATTCGATATTGGCGTCAGTGTCTAGAACTGAGATTGAGTGAGTCGTAAACTCAAGGACCATATCCCAATAATTCATGCCCCATTCCGGGCTTGGCCAATATGGCCATCCCATCCAACCTAATCCGAGCCATCACGAAGCCGTACAACCTGCGGATGGTGGGTGGGAGGTAACAGGAGGGGTATGTCAGGACCTGGTTTGCCTGTCAGGAAGAGTGGCTGCTGCGGCTCGGGTGGTTATCGTCGACGGGATGTATCATGGCCTCTCAATTCCGTGTCGGCTGTAAATTTGTGTCCCGCTTTGCCTTCATCCCACGGAATATTGAAAAGTGCGATGGGGGCGGAATATTGGAGTGTCGTCGAATGGTAGGCGTGACCAGGAAGTGTCCAATTCCCCACCTTAACAAACTCTGCGCCCACAATGCCATCCGAGACAACGAGACTCCTCTATCCCCAAACAGGAGACGTCTCACCACGCTATTCCGCTTGAAGCCTTTCTTCTTCCTTTTCAAGAAATGCCCTTGCCAACAACACTAGCCAGTGATATCTCCAGGACTTACATCCCCCCATCCCCCAGTTCAGCTCCCCCTCAAAATCGTGGTTCTGCTGCAACCTCATCCGTTACCCCACACCCAACGCCCCAAGCCATACACCGGGGAGCCATCCAACCGAACCTTAGGACGTGCCGGAGGTACAGTATCCTGACCGGCCTCGTCTATTGCCGTCCAACGTCCAAATCTCTTGGCGAATGGGGTCTTCTTGTGGCAGTGTTACCCCAGATGTTGTAACTTTTATCTGGACGACCACTTGTAGCCCCCTGTCACCAGCCACTTAACCGGCTCGGTTTTGCGATGTCACCCCCCGCATGTATAAACTACTGTGTAACCTCAAACATGGTTGAATGAAAGACGGTAGATGTCTATATGAAGCCTGATTAGATGGAGTTGGAGGGGGAAGTTCGCCCCGCGAGGGACAATGGGACGCTAGTGGCAGATTGGTTGAGAGGATACGTGCGTGTACATACGATGGCTGCACCATGGTTGCGGTCCAATGCCATCTTGTGAGTAAAAGCGAGACCGAGAAGGGAATATGAAGCGGACACAACAACCATCAGGGCGTCGCACGGTGGTGGTGGTTGGGAATGTAGGTATTGCTCCTGGATTCCATCCGCCCTCTTAGTTGTTGAGCAGGAAACGAGAAGCGGAATGACACGGATATCACTACTGGCGGTATGAAGTAAACAGCATGCCGAGCTTCGAGGGTGAAGACAAAGACTTGCCTCAAGCCGGCATGGCAAATATTGGTATGCGGAGGTAATAGTCGCTTCGTTGCCGTTAACCTTTGGATATCCCTCCTGGAGAGACTGCAGGAGTGCGAGCAGGGAACATTGGCCGGTTCGAAATGAATACTACACATTCACATCCAAAGAATAAGAGGCGTGCCGTTCGTAAATCTTGCCGCCACGGTCTGGATGCCGTCTGGCTGCCGTGTGGATGCTGATCACCAACGGCACATTTGCACGTGGTCTCTATGCCTCAATGCCTCGCAGCCGTGCCTCCTCTCCCCCAGACCACCGGACCTCTTTAAGGCCCCATATCTCGGTGCATCATTGCGCTTGACGTTGATATCGTTCGACTCCGGAGTTCAGAGTCACTCACGGGTTACATCTTTGCTTGAGCCTCAACCCTCGACCACTCTCTTCAAGCCAACGAGTGTCCATCGACCACGGATAACATCATGTCATCCGAAAAGGAGTCATCAACCATGGCGGATGTCGAACACCCCGTCGACATCCCCGTAGCCATCACCGCAGAAGTGGAAGAAAAATACGGCATCAAAGCCCACTGGAAGTGTCTCGCCGCCTGCACTTTGGTGTCCATGTGTCCGTTCCAATACGGCCTCGACTTTGGTCTCATCGGCGGGTTGCAAGCCATGATGGGTTTTCTCAAGGTAAACCCCTTCCCGTTGCTGATTTTCTCACAAGAGACTGACGATGACAGGTCTTCGGCCACCCAGCCCCCCACGTCGCCGGCGGCTGGAACATCTCCCCCTCCCGCCAACAACTAATCTCCTCCCTCATGACCCTCGGCGCTTTTTTGTCTTCCTCACTCGCCGGCCCCACCGCCACCTTTCTCTCGCGCCGCCAAACCATCTGGGCCGCCTCTTTGTTGTGTATCGTCTCCAACATCATCATGATGGCCACCACCTCCATTGGCGGACTCTACGCCGGCCGCTTGCTACTGGGATTAGCAAACGGGTTTTACATGACTTTTTCCCAACTGTACCTCCAAGAGGTGGCGCCGGCTCGGTACCGCGGTCTGATGATTTCCAGCTTTCAGGTGTGGACGTCCGTGGGTTCTTTGATCGGTGGAGTGGTAGATAACTTCACGCAGAAGATTGACGGGCGGGACAGCTATCTTATCCCGCTGGGCCTGATCTTCGTTTTTCCCGTGGTGATTAGTTTGGGGCTGTTTACGGTTCCCGAAAGTCCGAGGTGGTTGATGATGCAAGGGCGGGAAGAGCAGGCGAGGAAGAGTTTGCGGTGGCATCGGCCGTATACGGATCAGATGGTGGAGGAGGAGATTAAGGATATTCAGCTGGCGCTGGCGGCGGAGGGGGAGACTATCAAGGGGGCGAGTATGTGGGATATGTTTAGGGATCCGGTGGATAGGAGACGGACGGTTTTGGCGGTTTGTGGGTTGACGGTGCAAGGGGCGTCAGGGGCTATGTATATGATTGGTATGTTCTTGTCCTTGTCCTGACTGGATGATGGATGATGACTGACGAGAAACAGCATACGGGACTTACTTCTTCAAGATGGCTGGCATCGGCAAACCGTTCGAGAACCACGTCATTTTGACCTCCCTCGGTGTGGTAGCCATCCTCGTCAACTCGGCTATGATCACACACTTTGGCCGTCGGCGGGTCTTCCTCATCAGCGGTCTGATCCTCTGTGGCGTGGCCCAGCTCCTCACGGCCGTTGTGTATACCGTCAAGCCGGGCACCAAGTCCACGGGGCAAGCCATCGTGGGGCTCGCTGTTATTTATATCCTGGGATATAACGGTATGGTAGCGACGTACGCGTGGATCTCGGGCGGCGAACTCCCATCGCAACGATTGCGGTCGTACACGTTCGGCCTGGCGACGGCGATCGGCTTCTTCGCGGCATGGTTGACGACGTTTACAGCGCCGTATTTTATCAACCCGGAGTCGATGAACTGGGGGCCCAAGTATGGGTATATCTGGACGCCATCGTGCTGGATTTCTGCGTGAGTGTTCCGACCTGTTTCTGTGTTAGTGAACGATGCGCTAACGATGATGTGCAGTCTCTGGGTGTACTTCTACCTGCCTGAAGTCAAGGGTCGTACCTTGGAGGAGATCGACCAGATGTTCGAGGCGCGCTTGCCGGCGAGGAAGTTCCGCAAGTATGTGTGTGTTGGTCGCGGTGGTGGTGTTGCAAACGAGTCGGAGAGCGTCAATTCCGAGAAGAAGGGCGAGGAGGTGGTGCATGCTGAAGAGGTGAAGCGGGTGTCTAGTTAGTTGCTTAACAGTGGAGGTGCTAAATGTAAACGTGTGCGGGCCAACCTCTGATAGCGCAAGAACACTTATTCACGTTACCTGCTTATAGCCAAGGAATAATGATGAATATGTACCAACCTCACGTGTAAAAACAATACTGGTAAGTGTATGCACTGCAAAGTGAAAATTAAACTCGTCCAGATTACATATCTCGTATCTTCCTTGCTCGCGTCACGGTCTGTGTCAGATTATAATTACCTCCCTCCGTCACCTATCCTCTTCTTACGTCGTCCTTCTACAAAGCAGGACACTCCCCGGCCAACCACCAATTAATCCCCGCCACCAAGCCGGCCACCTCTCCATCGCCATCAAAAGCATCAACACTCACCACATTCGGATACCTCTGCCCATTCATCTCGCCCTGTGCCCACAGTTTCTCACCCAGCGCCCTGTTGGCATCTACTCCATACTTGACGATACTACCGGTAATCATGGTCTCGACGGGCTGCGTCAGCGTCCAAGACAACAAAAACATGGCATCGTCCGCCTTGGTCCGATGCGTCTGCAGCTTGGAGAACTGGTCGGTGATCATGTTGTTCAGGTTATTGGTGTTGGCGTAGGAGTCGAAGATGGCGAGCTGGCCGCGGAAGAAGAAGCCCTGGTTGGCAAACTTGGAGAGATCGACGTGTTTGTTGTCCGAGGTGATGTCGTCGACGACAAAGAGGACCGTCGCAGCGCGAGAGGGATCATTGGGCTTTGACGGGTCGGAAGGCGGGAGCAGGTCGGAGAGTTTAAGGTAGGTGAGGTCGGCGTTGGGTATGGTGAGGTGCGTGGCCCGGTTCTTGACAGCCAGCAGCTGGGTCATCAGGTTCTCCCACTCCTGCTGCGTAAGATGGGCCGTGGGGTTGCCGGAGAAGGTATCAGTGTTGAGGCCATGACTCAAATTAATCACCACCAGCTCGCCCGGGTTCTTCTCCGTAAACTCATTCACCTCCCTCACGATATCCGCCACCCACTGCCCATTCCCGCCCTGCCACCCATCCAACACCTTTTCCTTATCTCCCCCACCCAACTTTCCAATCTCCTTCGCCAAATCGCCCAAGCCAGGAACCTTATCCAGTCCCGAGGGCAGCTTGATGCCGTCGAAAAAGGTATAGTGCCCCGTCGCCCACTTCCCGCCCGCAATCACAGGGCGGACATCGAACCACCTCGCTCCCGCCTCCAACTGCTTGCCGACCGTCATCTGACTAGAATGGCACTGCACCGACTCGGGTCTGGCTTTAACCAGGGGCGTACCGCCCGTGAGCAGCGACATGCCGCTGTTATGTGTTCCGGGAAGACTGATTTCTCTCAGCTTCAAACAATGCATTCGCCCATACGCCTGCTTCATCCACCCCGTCGTCGGCAGGCCCGGGCTCGCCATCAGCTCTTGAGCGGGATCAAAGTTCGATCCACCAGAAACTTGGCTCATAGCCGACGGCGCAGCAGAAAGGACAAAAGGCATGTTATTCCCCTGATGCCAGCCCAACCTCCTGACTGATCCGACGGGATTATTCACAGCCGCCAAACTCTTCCACTCCACCTGCAACACGGGCCCGTCTCGTCCGCGGTACTGGAACTCCACCTCCCCTTTTAGTTCATCAACAACATAACTCATCTCGGCCGCGTCATCCTTGTGCGTCTTGGCCTCAATCTTTACTCGTACGCTGCTTCCCGGTTGCACAAGATCCGGAAAACTGTTGTCCCAAACAGGCATCTGGTAGGAATGCCCGCCCGTCTTGCGCAGAGTGAAGGGCGTGGCGTTGATGAGAAGCAAGTAGGCTTGGTTCTTCTGGAGGGCCGCTTTGGCAGACGAAGAAAGGGTTGATAAGGTGTTGAGACCCGTGGGGTCGGAGCCGGGGGTTGAAAGGTCCAGATGTTGGGCGGGGAGGGGTTTGGTGAGGTGGGTGAGGAAGGTGGTGACGGAGTCGAAGAGGGGGGCGGCGGCGACGGCGGGGACGGTGGTGGTGGAGGAGAGGGCGAGGGCCGCGAGGAGGGGTTTGAGTGGGAGCAGCATTTTGATCGTGGTGGTGATGAAAGAGTGACTGTGGTGAGGTGTGATAGAGGCAGATGACGATCCTTAAGAACCCTCGAATGAACCTGTCTGGAGGTTAGCTCTGACTGACCTCTCCAACCCATTCCGATTCAGAAGAATAATACCTTGCTCCTTTTATCGAAATCCACAGTTCGCAGTTGGCAGTTCAGTGTTGCTTCACCTGGCTAGTTCACCTGAGGTGACTCGAGGTAACCGACCGACCCCAAACTTCAACCTCTATTGTTCTCGAAGCAACAAGAAACAATCCGTGTCACTTCCAAGAAACAAAAGCGGAAACAGAACAAAAAGAAAGAAAAATCATTCCATCTTTCAATAGGGGAACTTCCCCTTTTTATTTCATCATGCTTATTTGTGAGGTCGAATGGTGGAATGGAATGAGATGATCGACATCTGCACCGAATCTCGCTAACACCCGCCCAATCGGGGTCATCTACCGTTGTTTCAGGGATTAAGCGAACCCTAAACGGGTACACCCATGAAATGCATGAAGACAATGAGATGAGGTATGGAGTCGTTTCCCAACAATATAAAAAGGGGGTTTATTCCCTTGTGCAACCGTTTGGTTTGCTCGAGTGTATATTGAGTTGGGTGTGTATCGTGAGTTGAGATGTTTCATGTTTGTTTACCCCTGGCTAGAATACTCGATGTATTCGTATGGCAGATAAACAATGTAATTGGAGGTACGTATACACTTTTGACAGGAACCAGTCGTTCGGATGTCAGACATTCGCATGTCATAACGGCATCTGCTATGATTGAGGTCTTAGATGACAACCTGCCTGTGTGCACCGGTCAGCTTTCGAGTTTGAGACATGGGTGGAATCTGCGAGGCCTCCATGATTGACAGGAAAAAGCAGAGGAAGCTGCACATTTGGGGTTTTAGTTGAGGGAAGAGGATTACGCCGATACAAGAAGCGAACGAGCAAGGAAGTCAGGAAGATACGAGCCATGTAATAGAGATGAGTTTTTCCACTACCACCTACTAATCTATAATTACTTTGAGTGCTGGTAACTGGATATGGTATACAAACCAAAGGGTATCGTATCGTGTATCAAAACTGAACAGAAAACACCAAAGGAACAAAACATAACTGTGCATGCCATCATAAATGCTCCATCGTCATAACCATCGCAATAACCATCAAAATCATAACCCATGAAACAAAACTCGCTTCCAGCCCTTTTACATCTCATCCTCGAAGAACTTGATAAGTGTCCTCACGCCCGAGACGCCCAGACCCATGAAGGGATAGCAGATGTACACGAGATCATTTGTCGCGCCAAACTTCTCGCGGAACTCGGACTTGTTCACCAACTTCAACTGCTGACAAATAGTCTTGTACGTATGGCTCAGTATCTTTGCCCTCATGCCATTAAGATGACCGCCGGTAACCATCTCCGGCAGCGCACCGGCACCGAACGTCACATTCCTGACACCGGCCTTGGCCAGCATCTGGATGGCGGCGGAGATAAGAGCCTCGATGGTTCCGTTGGGAGAACCGGGGAAGTCGAGGGCGAACTTGATCTGGTATCCGTTCGCCGGAGAAAGACGGGCGAGAACGCACATGGCGGCAATCTCGCCGTCCTTGTCCTCGGCCCAAAGGTAGCGACGGTGTTCCATGTCGACCCACGGACGGACTTCGGTGATGTGCACCTGCTTCTTGCCCTTGCGGTTGTCCTTCCAGTCCTGGATGCGCTTGTCGCACTTTTCGCGGATGTGTTCGGGTACGGGCTCGCCGATGGGTACCTCGTGGATGGAGACACCGGCTTCTTCGGCTTGACGCTCCTTCTTCGCGACCTTCTTGGCTGAGTCGACAGAGACGCGCTCTTCGGCGACACAGGAGAGCGAACGCCAGCCAAGCTTGGAGCCGAGAATGTCCTCGACTTCGGGGCCGACCAGGAGCCAAAGAGGACGGAGGTCCTTGCGGTGGCGCATGTCTTGGAGGAAAGCGCGGATGACGAGCTGGTATTGGCGAGGGTCGCAGAGGGGGTTGCCCATGACAAGGGCGTAACCGTTATCCTCAGCGTAACCAATGGCAGCACCGGTCTGCTCGTGGCGCCAGACGTGGTAGCGGTCGTCGAGCCAGGAGGTGTTGGTGGCATCGCCGTAGTTGACAATGAGCTTCTCGACGGGAGGAAGCTCGAGACCAGTTTCGCCGTGGTCATAGTCGTAGGAGTACTTGATGGTGTCGGCTTCGGGGTGGGGGAGCCTGCCAACGATCTCCTTGTGTTCGGGAAGGGACTTGGGGTCGCGGGGATAGAGAGAAGCGTTGCGGATGTCGCCCAAGTTAAGGAGGAGGAACACAATACGCTCAAGACCGATACCGCAACCAGCGTGGGGAAGGACACCATACTCGAAGCCCTGGAGATATTCTTGCATGCCGAGAGGCTCAATGCCGGCCTTCTTCATGCGCTCTTCGAGGAGGTGAGGCCTATGGATACGTTGACCACCGGTGGTGATCTCCTGACCACGAAGGAAGATATCGAAGGAGTTGGTGAAGCGGTCATCTTCGGCGTCAAGATGAGTGTAGAAGGGACGAACAGAGGATGGAAACTTGTCGATGATGTAGTAATCCGTCTTGTACTTCTCCTTGATGACCTGGCCCAACTGAATCTCGGCACGGGTGCTCAGATCCTCAGTCTCGGAAGCGGGTTTACCGTGGTCATCGGTCCAGCCGGAATCATTGAGAAGCTTGATGGCATCCTTGAAGGGGATAATGGGAGTCTCTGGTAGCCAGACCAGGTCCTCATGAGGGAAGCGGGTCTTGATGATCTCGATCTCCTTGCGGTACTTGCCGTAGATACCCTTGAAGATCTCCTTCATCAAGCCGTCAATAATGTGCATGGCCTCGTGATAGTCTTGCTCGATGGCCATCTCCAGATCCATACCGGTATACTCGGTCAAGTGACGATGGGTGTTGCTGTCCTCAGCACGGAAGACGGGGCCGATCTCAAAGACACGGCCAAAGTCGGCGGAAATGCTCATCTGCTTAGCCAACTGGGGACTTTGGGCAAGGAAAGCATTCCTGCCAAAGTAGTTAACCTTGAAGACTTCGGCACCCGACTCAGTGGCAGCAGGCTGCAACTTGGGGGTGTGGATCTCGATGAAGCCCTTGTCTTCGAGGTATCGGCGGAAAACGCTGCAGATACCAGCATTGATGCGGAAGATGGACTGAGCAGTGGGTGTGCGTAGGAAGGCAATGCGGTTGGAGACACGGACTCTTGTCGAGGCCAGAGACTCCAGCTGGTGCGTCTCGCTGTCCATCTCGACGTGGTCAATCGAGTGAACATCGACGGGGAGGTGCTCGTCAAGAGGGACAACGAGGTGCATGCTCTCGATCAAGACCTCGATATTGTGAACTGTGCATCCCTTGATCTCCTCGGGGGGTTGTTGTAGCTTTCCTTCAACGTGTACGAAGCCTTCGGCGGTGATGTGCTCGGCCCAACGAACAAAGTTCTCGGAGACGACGCCATCTCTGACGGACAGGACGCCCTGGACGGTCTCGATCTGGTCGCGGAAGATGACAAATGCGAGCTTGGAGCTCATTGCGCGAACGTGGTGGATGCGGGCTCGGAAGCTAACGGTCTTGCCGATATTCTGGTAGTCGTTGACGAGGGCTTGAAGGGACTTTGCGGGAGCAAGGGCTTCCTCTTCTTGTGTTCCGTATCGTCGAGCGATCTCGGGGCCGTCGGCTTCGTGAAACTTTTTCTCTTCATCGCTGCGTCTCTGGACCGACAATCGCTTCTCCTCTTCGAGCTGGTATTCCTTT
The DNA here is from genome assembly GCA_009805345.1 of Neurospora sp. FGSC 26628. Lineage (NCBI taxonomy): Eukaryota > Fungi > Ascomycota > Sordariomycetes > Sordariales > Sordariaceae > Neurospora > Neurospora sp. FGSC 26628. The sequence goes on from RAOO01000065.1 coordinate 135,363, forward strand.
GCGACCTTCTCTTGGACCTTGCGAATGCTCTTCTTTGCGCGCTCGTCGTCGAGTTGGTCGATATCGCCGATCTTGGGTTTGCTCATGTGATTCTTGGCTGACGCATGGCCAATGATGCGGTTGAGAGCCAGCAATGGCTTCTTGAGCTTGCCTGGCGACATGGTGGCTGTTGATTTGGGGGGTATCAGATTGGGTATCTGTTTTTGTTTACTTGGTAATGTTGGTTGCGTGGGACAACGACTTGTGAACCTTGCGGACTGTGTGGCAGCCCCAAGTCAAAATGGTGGAGTAAGTCAGGCTGTGTGCAAAGCGGACAGCCTGCGATGTAATTCGAGATGGTGATGGAGACTGAAAGGAAGAGCAAAGGCAGGGGAGAGTCAATAGAGTAAAGAATATTTATTAGAAAAGTGAAGGAGCGAGACCAAAAAGTGATGACGAATGTTCGGGAATTTGCTGGGGAACTTGATTGCCCCCCGGTCAGTCGCCGGCCGGCTGGGCTTTGCTTGGTCAGAGGTGCGGCATGGATGTTTACAGCTTGTGATTCAGGGCAACAGCCACTAAAATGACAGCAGACTTTAGATGTCCGCGGAATGGGACGAAATGACCCATGCTTTCGTAATATTTGGGACATTGTGCCTGGAAATCAATTACGGTATTCTTGGCCCTTTCCGAGTTTCCGAACAGGTATCGTGGGATGTACTGTAACGGATCGTGATCATCGTCAAGGACATGGCTGTCAAAGTCCATCATCCGCTCCTCCATCCACTTCTGCCATACGCAGGTACATCTCATTGGCACTTTTACTGAGATGAAGACACCCTCAAGAAGTGCAAGTGTCGCTATCATCCATTGTGTCAATCATTCTTCTCCGGTACTGCCATTCCATAGTTTCATCCAACCGTAATTTGTTACAGAAAATGTGCCCACTCCCTACCTAGGAAGCCATGTCGAAAATGCACTTGCCCTGTCAATGTCAGCTTCTGTCTTTGTGACTGCCCGCCGTCAGAGGAAACTGAAAGCTCGGAAATGGTCCAGCCACCAAGCGCGGAAGGAGCAAACGACGTCATGGTTCTTATGACGTCACCATTCATGTGGCGCCAAGATATCGGTTGGGCGGCCAATGTCGGCAGAAAGAGGGCATCAATGTCAACATGAAACAAGACAAATATATTCACGATTCATCACAGACGTGTTACGAGTCAACGGAGAAAAGTGGCCGGGAGTAGTATTATTTGACGATGGTATCCTTCTTTGTTCAAGTTGATGCTTGTCGCTCTTTCCGTTCCAATTCGTTGCCGGCGGCGGTCGATCTTCTGTGGAGTTCTTTTTCTTATCGTGGCATTCGCGGCAGGCAATATCATTCGATAAGGTCTTCCACCCACCCACCCCATGGCCGATGACATCAACCCCCTTCAGTTCCTCTCCTTGTCCCTTTTCCTTCCCAGCCCACTGATCACAACTCCACACAGCCTTGTTGTCCCAGTCCTGTTCTGGATTGGAGACTGGAGCACAACAATGACGGATTGTTGTTGTGGCACTCATGGAGGTAATGCGACACACAAGAATCGACCACCATTAAAATCGTTGAATTATTATTTTGTCCATATCCCACCTTTGGTGCTACCTCTACTGCTACCTCTGTTCCATTGACACGACATACATTCCCCAGAAGCTGAATCATCACCACCTGACTCCCCTTGATATCCATTATTCATCGTAACTCTTTGCTGACTCTTTGTCGCAATATCATTGTTTGCTCCCTACAGTCTGCCCCCTAATAGGTCGAATCGCCAACACCATGTCAGGCGCAAAGCTAGTCCCCAACATTCCCACCGTCGAGGGTATCCCCATCCCGCCGACTACCTCGAAGGATGAAGGCAGCTGGGTAAGACCCGAAACCGCCGACGATGTCAACAACCCGGCCTCTTCGCGATGGTATCTCAAGGCACAGGCTTCTGCCCTGCGATCCGGCCAATACATCGGCATGACCCTCCATTACCTCGCCAGCCCTCGACCACCAAATCCCAGCTTCACTCTCACGATCCCCTCGCTACTCTCCAAATACAAGGGCACGTTTACCCTCCAATTCTATACACCCAAGGGCTATCAAGATGCCGCTAAGCACGGCAAGCGATACCCTGCAGTCGTCAACTTCCACGGCGGTGGCTTCACAATCGGCAACGGTACCGACGATGCTAGATTTGCTCGCTATGTGCTGGATACCTGCGACGCCGTCTTCGTCTCGGTCGATTACCGTCTCGCGCCCGAGTACCCCTTTCCGACCGCGGTCGACGATGCTGCCGATGCGCTTTTCTACATTATCCGCCAATCGGCTGACCTACACATCGACCCCATGAAGCTCGCGACATCCGGTTTCTCAGCCGGCGGCAACATTGCCATTACTGCCACGCTGCGCTTCAACGAGCACTTGAAGGAATTGGCCGATCCCGAAAACAAGGCGCCCCCAGTCCCTGAGCACAAGATCCGCGCCATCGCGACTTGGTACCCCGTCACCGACTACAGCGTCTCTCGCGCCGAGAAGCGCGCCACCTGCGTCAAGCCCGAACACACGTTGCCTCCTACCATGACCAACCTGTTCGACGGGTCTTACCTCTACCCTGGAGATATCAAGATGGACCACCCTTGGCTTTCCCCTACCCGCGCGAGCGACGAGGAACTCAAGGAAGCAATTCCGCAGAACGTGCTCGTGTACACGTGTGAGTGGGACATGCTACAGAAGGAGGGCGAGGCGTTCGCCAAGAGGCTGGCGGCGGAGCCCCTGAACAAGACGGTCCATCACAGGATGATTTCTGGAGTCCCGCATGGCTGGGATAAGAGTCCGGATCCGCTGAAGCCGGCGATGCATACGCAGGAGGTGTATACGGATTGTTGTAGAAAGTTGTTGTCGATTTTTAATGCGGTTGACTGACTGATACCCCGGAGAAGTTACTGGCAGGCCTGTTTGGAAAGAGAGAAGCTGGTTGTAGGGAAGGAGGAACAAACAAATACGGACGAGTAAACCTTTTAGATAGTAACTTATCCTCGAAATCATAATCACTTTTACATATTACTCCTGTATAAGAATTGGAAATGGCAACTAACCTTCTTGGGACCCTGAACCATTGCTGTAGCTATCCCAAAGGGGCCGCACTTCTCCCATAGGTTGCTTAGAAATCATTGAATCACTGAACTTGACAAGAATCAGGCACCATTCGTGGCATCGTGTGTTGGAGTGCGGAAGACATCGCAACACCACGTAGTAGTGCTTACCAATTCGGCGTTAACAACATATCACGACATCACGGATTACCAAGTCAGCCGCTCGTCCTCCTCGAACCCCGCGAAGTGTGGAACACCAACCATAACAATCGAAACATCTTGGTCGAGACGTACATAACCCCATCTTGATCCCCTCAAACGTGGAGTTCTTGACACAAAATCCTCCCATCAACCTTCTCTCCTTCCCTTACACACTACATCAGACTACCAATATCGAACCCAACCCAACCATCTCTAGTACCTTCGTACCATCTAAACCAACCCCAACACAACAATTTATCATGGCACCAATCCGCCTCGCCCTAGTCGGCCTCTCCTCCTCCTCCCCATCCTGGCTCTCCCTCGCCCACCTACCCTACCTCCAATCCTCCCGCGGCCAACAGAAATTCCAAATCGTCGCGCTCGTCAACTCCTCCCTCTCTTCCGCCGAAACAGCCATCAAGAACTACAACTTCGACCCCACCATCGTCAAAGCTTATGGCAGCCCCGAGGAGCTGGCCAAAGCTGATGACGTCGATCTGGTAGTGGTAGGCACGAGGGTTGATGTCCACTACAGTAACATCAAGCCGCTACTGGAGGGGTGGAAGGCTACTCCTACTTCTAAGGAAAGGGGGGTTTACAGTGAATGGCCACTTGCTAGTACCTTGCAACAAGTGGAGGAGTTGATTGCCCTAGCAAAGGAGACGGGGGTGAACCTGAAGACGACGGTGGTGGGCACGCAAGGGTGGGCTAGTCCGGTTGTGCAAAAAGTAGTAGGGGAGTTGTTGAAGGGTGGGAAAATCGGGAAGGTGTTGAGTTCGGAACTGAGGTTGAGTGGGTTGACGGCGGAAAGGGAGGCGGTACAAGAGAAGATGGAGTATTTTATCAAGAGGGAGGTGGGTGGGAATTTTTGGAGTATTGGGGGTGGGCATTGTGAGTTTTGTCTTTTTTTCTTACTTCTTGCTTTTGCGTTCTGTCAAGATGAGAATGTGGCTAACAAAAACAAAAACAAAAACAAAAACAAAAAACAAAAAACAGTGATCGATTTGTTGCAAAGTGCTCTTGGAGAGTTCGAGCCGACTAGCTTGAAAGGACACTTCCACATCCAACGCCCCCTCGTCCCGCTCAAGGACTCAACCGGCGCCATCACCCGCACCGTCACATCCAACGTCCCCGACCTCGTCTACGTCACCGGCTCGCTTCCCGCTTCCGACACCGTCCAGCGGAACGCAGCCTTGCACCTCCGCATGCGCCGCGGCCCGCCCTTCCCTGGCGAACCAGCCTTCGTGTGGTCGATTACAGGCGAAAAGGGGGAGATCAGAGTGACCAGCCCGGAATCGGTAGCCATCATTTTGGGTGCGGGGGAAGTGAAGGTTGAGGTGCATGATTACCAGACTGACGAGGTGGAGGAGGTGGAGTGGAAGTGGGAGGGGTGGCAGGAGGAACTGCCGGCGCCGGCGAGGAATGTGGGGAGTGTTTATGAGGGGGTTTGGGAGGCTTGGATAGAGGGAGGGGAGGGAGGGGAGAAGAGGTATAATGATTGGAAGGTTGCCGGAAGGAGGCATGAGCAGGTTGAGAGGTTATTGGCTGATAATGGGTTTTGACTCTTGAGGTGTGATGGGAGGGGATGAAGATATGTGATAAGTTGGCTGGGCTAGAGTTCCAAGGGAAGTTTGAATAATCTGATGGCGTTTTCTCTGGCGACCATCTCCTTCTCTTTGCCGGGGAGGCCAACTCCTTTCCACCAGGTTTGCGCTTCCTCGATGGTGTCGTAGGGGTAGTCTTTTCACAGTCAAAGTCAGTTTCACCAACGAGGAGGGTTGACCGATGGGTAGCTCACCTATAGAAAACAAGCACCTCTCTGCCCCGATCTGATCGATGCAGAGCTTGAGTCCAGGAGTCGAAAAGAATCCCGACGTGGTGATCGAGATGTTATGCTTGAAGTAGTACCCGTAATCGTGCTTCGATGGTCTTGACGCTTTCTTGACTGGTTTGTTGTACCAGTGATCGGCTCGCCAGAGGTTGAAGGGGATGCTTTCGGGGTACAAGACCCGGGTCAGCGTCACTCATCACCAGATGCACCTCATATCATTACCATTATTATCACGGGGCATTACCGACGAAACGCGCAAAACTCACCCTTCCCCAAGATGTCCAACCACCACCTGAACCCCAGGGAACTCATCAAACACCCCGCTCGAACAAATCGCATACAAATGCTTGCTCAGATCCAAATGGAACTGCACCGCCGCGCCCAACAAGTGCTTTCGTTCTCCCCACCACCCCTTCTCCCCTTTCTCCCACCCCCTCTCCCCAGTTGCCCCCTCCCCTTTCCCACCGGCTGTTCCCGTCCCGTGCTCCAACTCCTTATTAGGCGGATACCGAGGATGTAAATAAACCGGCACCTCCAGCTCTTCGACCTCCTTCCAAAACGGCCTGTACTCTACGGTGTCGAACCACTTCTTCCCACTCCCCCCTTCTCCTCCTGCGACTTCTTGGTAATCGTTAATAATCACCCCGTACATCCCCAGCTCCTTGACAGCCCTCCTCACCTCCCCCGCCGCTTCCTCCGCATCATGCATCGACACGCTCGCCAACGCCCCAAACCGAGCCGGGTTCTTACTAACCTCCCCAGCAAGCCAATCATTTGCCTCTCGCGCGAGCTGTTCAGCTGCGAGGGGGGAGCTCTGGCCTTGGGGCCCCGGGGAGGTTAGGGACAAAAGCATGTATTCCACGCCCTGGGAATCCATTTGTGCTAGACGGGTGGAATGGATATCAAGGAGCTGGGTGGTGTGGCCGTGGAGGTGTTGAAGGGGGTTTCCTCCGGAGGAGGAAGAAGAGGAAGGGTTGAAGAGGGTGGCTGTTGCGGCCATCCAGGCGACGCCGGAGGGGTTGAGGACGGCTTCTTCGATGGCTATGGTGCCTTTTGGTGCCCTCTTTGTGGTGGCCTTGGGGGCCGCTGGGGGGCCTGGGGGAGGGGAGGGAGGAGTGATGTTGGACATTTGTTCCTGATGGGGTAAGGTGTTTGTAGTGTACAAGTCGACACGTGGGAATCAGTGGAGGTGCGGAAGGAGTTCTTAAGCCGTTGGAAAGTCTCCGGAAGGTTCTTGGAGATGTTGGGGATCTCCACTTGAAGGAGGGTTTAGTACCTCTAGTCAGGCATCCATGTCGCAATCCTTTAAAGCAGAGGTGCTCCATGTCAAGAAGGGAAGTCGCCCCGTGATAAACTTCGGTCTGGTTCTTTTCTTCCCTGTTGATCGACAGGTCTGTCTTCCTCTTCGAACTTTATCCGGAGAGGTTCTCAATGTCCATGCGCCGCGGCTGCTGGGGGGGGGGGGGAATATCACCCGCTGTGTGTTTTATCGCCTGAAGGAAGGGGCCAACACGAGGGTCTTGGTAGCGGGGCAATTCCAGGGGAGTACAGTACAACGCCATCAAGGTGCTATCGCCGGCAACCGAAGGCACCGGAACGGGAACAAACACCGCTGATTAGACAGTCGGTAGGTAGCAGTTTCGAAAAAGTCCTTCGTACTCCCTGTGAGTTGTGGTAGCAATGGCGATATTGGCGTGGTGGTCGTTTGTGGTTCGAAACACCACAAAACACCGTTTGACTTCGGCGGCCAATGATGGACTTCAGTTTTGCCAGTTGGATTCTGTAAAATCCGTAAAATCCGGACTGTGTCAGCCGCCAAGGACCACTGTCTGACAGGAAGGATCAATATCTGACGGGAAGGATGAAGAACCGGTTGGATGAGTGTCACTGGCAGCAACGTCGGGCGGCCGAAGAAGCGTTTGCCCCTCCTCTTGCTTTCCTCGGCCTCCGTTATCCCCGCTTGTTGTTGTCCTTTAAATTGCTTGAGATCCCCCTCCTCGGCAGTTCCAAACTCTAGATATCAACCGGCAGGACCATCCATCCCGACGTTGCAGGAATCTTATATCGAGCCGTCAGTCATCTATCAGCGTTTTATCACAAGCTATACCCATATACACCATCCAATATGTCGACCACAGTGAACGTTAACGGCATTGAGTTCCAGCCGAGGCTGCTCATCAACGGCGATGTAGGTTACTCTCGTCATACCTCGATGACCGAGTGAGGCTAACAACATCCAACTGCCAGTTCGTCGAGGCTTCCGACAAGGGCACCTTCAACGTCATCAACCCGGCCACCGGCGAGATCTCGTGCAAGGTCCCCGAGGCCACCGAAGACGACACCAACCGGGCCGTGGCCGTAGCAAAGGCCGCTCAGCCAGCATGGGCCGCCCTCGACCCTACCAAGCGCGGTGCCTACCTCAAAAAGCTCGCCGCCTTGCTCCGTGAGCACAAGTCGACCCTCGCCCACCTCGAGGCCATCTCCATGGGCGTGCCCGTCACCCACTACTTCCATGCCGACATTGGCGCCGATGAGCTCGAATACTTCTCCGAAGCGTGGCCGCACATCCAGGGCCAATCCAGCGTCAACACGCCCGGCTATGTGACCATGACCTTGCGCCAGCCCTTCGGTGTCGTGGCCTGCATCATCCCCTGGAATGGGCCCCTTTACTTCTTCGCCGCCAAGGCCGCCGCCGCTTTGATCACGGGTAACACCGTGGTTCTCAAGTCCTCCGAGAAAGCCCCGCTCGCCGTCGCCTACGCCGCCGAGCTCGTCACCAAAGCCGGCTTCCCGCCCGGTGTCTTCAACGTCCTCTCCGGCCACGGCCTCCCCTCCGGCCGCTGTCTCGCCCGCCACATGGACGTGCGCGCCCTCTCCTTCACCGGCTCCTCCCGCACCGGCAAGCTGATCCAGGAGGAAGCGGCCAAGACCAACCTCAAGAGCGTCACGCTCGAACTAGGCGGAAAGTCCCCCGCCATCATCTTCGACGACGCCAACATCGAGCAGGCGCTATCAGCCACCATGATGAGCATCCTCCTCAACTCCGGCCAAGTCTGCATGGCCAATTCGCGCGTGTACGTCCAAAAGAGCGTAGCGCCCAAGTTCATCGAGGCCTTCACCCAGCGCATGGCAGCTGTTCGCGGAGGTAACCCTCTGGACCCGCAAACGCAGATGGGTCCTCAAGCGGACGAGATCCAGTACAAGAACATCATGTCGTACATCGAAGAAGGCAAGAAGAGCGGCACGCTGGCCGTGGGCGGTAACGGCAAGCTGGAGGAGACAAAGGGGTACTTTGTTGAGCCGACGGTGTTCCTCGACACGCCTGAGGACGCCAAGATCATGAAGGAGGAGATTTTCGGGCCGGTGTTGAATATTAACACGTTCGAGACGGAGGAGGAGGTGATTGCCAAGGCGAACGATACCGAGTTTGGGCTGTATGCGGCCGTGTTTACGAATGATATTAGTAGGGCGATGAGGATGGCGAAGGCCCTGGAGAGCGGGTATGTGAGCATCAACTGCTCGAGTCCCACGCAGGGGAGGGATTTGCCGTTTGGTGGGTATAAGGGGAGTGGGCAGGGGCGCGAGGGGAAGTTGTATAGTATGGATAACTTTTTGGAGGTTAAGAGTGTTATTATTAAGTTGGATGAGGCAAAGTTGTAGATAAACAGATGGGGGTGATATTGATACCTACCAACGCGAAGGAAAATGAAATGGGAAAGATGTCTTGCTGCACGGCTGTTTTTGTGGGATGCAGAATGTCATTGGGATGTGCTTGGACCAGGCAACGTGAATAAGCGCTCCCGCGGCGGCGGCAGGACATGGACGATATTCTCCTCGTCGAGCTCTTCTCGACCCTGGGTCCCGCGAGGGCCATAGTGCGGAGGTTGCAGTTGCTGTGGATGCTGCCACGCTGGCTGTTTGTAATATCCCATGGGGGGAATATGGGGAGAAGGGAGGTTAGGGGAGGACATGGACCGCAGTGGTAGTGGTTGTGGTGATGGCGGTATGCTGGTAGAGCAAGGGCATGCTACGAGGCGTCCCGAGGGCCCAAATTCCGCGTGAGGGGAGAACCAGACCCGTAAATTTGAAGTCGCAGGCGTCGAGGCTAAAATGGTTGGAAGAGGGCTATATAAGCCGGGATGAGAAAAAGCCCGTGATGTCAGGATGGGCAATCTTAGGACACTCGGATCATCACCATGGTTCACAGGGTGTCGGGACAATACGCCTCCAGGCAGTGAATTTATCATAATTTTTCTATATAAGAGTCATGCACAGAAATAGGAGAAAGAAGTAGGACAATGTGGTTCGGTGAAGTTGGTCACAGAGGACATAATGTCAAGGAAAGCGAAAGGGAGATTTGTAGCTGAAATGGTTGTTGTTATTTTACCACTAGCAATGGCCAGCAACTATCTGTCTATCTGGTCCATTCTCTTTCCTGCCTCTGAGGCAACCATCATGGCCTTCCATAGCACTTTGCTCCTTGTGCTCCATCATGATGAATCCTGCCTCTCCTGTCATCCATGGCCGATCCTTTTCCAGTCCGAACGCCTCGCTCAAAGACAAATAATTCCAAACTGATTTCCATTACCCGTTACGCATCTACCACTGAGTGCCGTTGTCGCTAACGTCGTGAATTCTTAGAAGCAAAATCGTGCAAGGAAAAAGAGGGAATGAGTGCTGTAGATATGAAAGTCTCGAGGACTGAGAGTCCAACCGGAGCCATGCAACAGGCAAGCTCGGCCCTACCGAACTAGGCAGGAATGGGGTTGCCGGTCGGATACTCAATGTTCAAGACCTTGTCGTCAGTCGGGTTGGTGATGGGTACATTGCCGCCGGTGCCCAAACCATGCGGGCAAGTAGCCTGGTTAGTACCCGGAGCCAAGATGCATTTCTCATCGTAGCCGTTATGGCAAAGACTGTCGTTGATGTTCCACAGTTGATAGTTCTTTCCAATCCAAGTGTTTCGAGAAAGACAAGAGGACAGGAAGTTCATGGAATTGGCGCCCTGAAGCGGGAGCTTGCCCGAACCGTCGGTGATCAAATCCTTGCATTGATCAGCAGATACGTACTCGTAGTCCAAGGGGCCCATGGCTCCTCCGGGGATCGCGGTACCGGGCTTGGCAGGGTTACCAGTCGCCAGGTAGTTCCAAGCGTCGTAACTGATGTCGTGCGCGCCACCGGAGTGGTCGATTTTGAGCAGGTGGACAGTACGGCCGTTGGTGGAGTTGGTCAACTTGACGCAGATATTGTCACAATCGACCTCTTCGCCCCAGTAGGCGACCCGGTTGGTGTTAATCTTGCATCCTAGAACGCCGACGGACGAGGAGAAGAACGGATGGGGAGTGACGTCGTGAATGGTGCCCTTGCCGGAGGCCTGGCGGGTGTGAACCTTTAGGGAGCGGCAGAGCCCAAGGCAGCCATGAAGGCGACAAAGAAGATCAGGAGTTTGTGAAACATCTTGGCGATGTTGAAGATGCTTGATGTCGACTGTGAGATGCGTCGAGAGGAGTGTGACTTAGTTGCTGGAAGATCTTGGAGGTTGATCTTCGAGTTGGATGGTGATGAGGATTGGCAAAGGAAGAGGAAGGCTGGTGGAGGGGGGGATTTTATATCTAGAGGAAGAGGAGGTATCGGAGTATCCAGATCGACCCAAAAACATCTCGCAGGTGAATGGTAGAGGATAGTTGAGATGAGATTGTTGAGTGAATGGGCTTGGATACCGTCAGAATTCTTCATTCCATACTTCGAGGCTTTGAAAACCCGCTCTCTGCGCGTTTTGGATGGGCAAGTTAATGGGAGAGAGACGCCTATTAACGGTACACCGCATCCATCCTGAAAATAAGGAGTCATAAGGTCGAGATGGGAAGAGAACTTCGAGTGAAGGGCTTACCTCTACCTCCAGGCAGCCCTGGGGCGTTTACCACTGGCACGGCAAAGACTCCACCCAAAACAGCATGCCTGTATTCTGGCAACGAAACATGCTCGTCTGAAATGCTTCTGGGATATCCACCTCGTCTTATATCTTTATCTTTGTGTGACAAGTGAGAGGTTTTGCTAGATGACAACCACTGTGCCCATCGTTTGACCCCGACAGCCCTGCAGTTTGACAAGCGATGGAGGCTCCGGTTTCGTATTCATCCTCACTCTCCAGACGGCTCCTGCGCAGTGTCAGTATTGAAGTTTGTCATCGTAGAGACACGCGGTTGCTGTGAGTCTGTTCTTCAAAAACACAGATTAAAGGGGACTTGTGTAGATGTTGTGCACGAGATGGTGACATGTGGCATTGATATTCCTCAGTTAAGTAGAGGGACCTTTTAGTCCTATGCCAGACTTCAATGTGCAACAGCACCAGCCATCTCAGATGTTTGACACTCAAGCGTTTTTCCTACTCCAATGCTCCGTTCTGATTGCTTTTGAGCAGGTGCGATGTTGACAGACGTAGAGCTTGCAAGCGCATACATGTCCCTCATTTTAAAACGGAAGCAAGTGAGAAGGAAGTCACGATTCTACAATGACTGCCGTCAAATTCATGGTAAAAACGGAAGGCACGATGCAAAACCTGTTTTGATGATGTTGTATTGGAGTGTACCCCTGAATCCCTCACAGACACTCACCCAAAAGTCGTGAACTCCACCGAAAATCCCATCTGATTACTGTGAGTCAATTCGCTGGGGCTGCTCCCATTCACCTGAACGACGTTTCCTACAGCTTCAAACGCAGTCTCTTCAGTGAAGGGGCATGTTGACGGCCGGCAGCATTCATCTCACGACGGCAAAAACGGCTGGAGTCGTCACAAGTCCGGAACAGAGCAGATTCCGTGCCCGTGAATGGCCTTTTCCATGGCTGGGATTCTCCACAGGATACATAATATGGGCAACACACTTACGCGGTACTTGGGCAGAAAACCTTCTCGTCTGAAGCTGTGGACGGGAAATCGTGCTCATTTTATACTTTTGCCAGAGCCACCTGGCTCGCATGACCACCTGGCGGTCTGACCTCGATAGCCTGCCATCCTGACAAGCGGTTGGAGTTGCAATTCTCCATTCACTTTTCAAGTTGACCCCCTTTACCGTTTTTGACGGGAAGGTTGAGTCATCCAAAACACACACCTTCCGACTCTGCGTCTTTGCAAAGCACAACAAGTCTCTCATAGTAACCGTACTTCCTTGAGGTATAACTTCCAAACAGACAACGCGTGTTCGGCATCATGAGAAGGCGATGGCGTGGCACGGTTGAGGAGTGACGGCGGACGTCAACCTCGCAGTCACCAGCCCTTGTACTGTGCGAGAGTTTCCGTCTTCACTTCTCGTTTGGAAAAGAGTTAAAGGGGTCCACCGCCCAGCTCTGGTCCGTTCGTCTTCCATTCACTCACATGTATCTTCAGGATGAGAAGCCAGTGAATGGACCTCGGAGACATCGTGGCTTTTGGGTGGACCCCCCCTGCCCATGGAAGAGATGGTCTCTCGATATTCCTCCTCCTCTTCTAGATATAAAATCCCCCATTTCACCAGCTCTTCTTCCTGTTTCGGTTTCCTCTCCATTGACCACCCGGAAGCAGAATACCCTACTCTGCTTTCTTCCCACACTAGTAACAGGACTGTCACTATCACACCCTCAAAGTCGACTCCCAAGAACTGTCAAGATGGTGTCCTTCAAGTCTACCCTTCTCGCCCTTGCCATCACCGGTATCAAGCTCGCTTCGGCCATCCAGATCCCGAGTAACGGCACCACCCCTCACGATCAATACTCCTCTTCAGTCGGCGTACTTGGCTGTAAGATCAATATCAATAGGGTCGCTTACTGGCCCTCCTCTATCGACTGCGACCAAATCTGCGTCGAGGTCACTGCCAACGGTCGTTCGGTCACTCTCCTTAAGATCGACCAATCCGGCGGCGCGTACGACATCTCGTTCGATGCCTGGAATTACCTAAAGACAAGTTACCCGGCAGTCAAGGGCCACATCGAACCTAGCGGTGGCTTTAAGGCCGACTRCAACTTCGTCCCGGCAGAGAACTGCCGTCACCTAATCAAAACGGCCTCCGGTAAGCTACCCTTCACTGCTGCCAACTCGATGAATTTCATCAGCTCTTGCACCGCCGGCCGCAACACCTAGGTTGGTAGCAATTACGAACTTTGGAACATCCTGGATCCGGTGTACAACCATAGGTTCAACGAGCTTTACACCCTCGCCCCCGGCGCAAACCAAGCCACATACAAGCATCCCCTCGGCTCCAACGACGTCCTAACGGGTCAGGATGTCAACAACATCCTTTACCCTAGCGGCGAGGTTGTTAATGCTCCTTGAGCACAAAAATCGAAAACCGGCGGTACCCCACACCATATCGGCACACTTTTCCTTTTATTTCAAGATAGCACAGCGTTTAGGACGGATGGATCGCATAAGGAGGAGATTTGCTTTTAGGTTTCGGAGTGCACAGCGGGCGTTCATTATGGCTTGGTCGGCTGCCGGCAAAGGTTGATTAGGAGGTGGTAGATAAAGGAGGAGTTAAAAACTTCGTAGAATTCACAGATTAAGCATTATACTCCCAGACGGTGTCACGGACCAGCATTGAACCACTACACCAATGGGCCATGTTTCCACAAAAGGATACAAGTAACCGAAGCTGGTAATTCGGTTGCTCAAGTGGTCTTATATAGTTGCGACAACCGTCACAGACGGTAGCCATATAATTAATGCTAGCTCCTGCCGGAAGGAATAACATACCCATTTCGGCTAATTACCTACTTGTTCTTATATAATCGTAATTTCCTCTTTTAATTCTCCTGGGTCTTCTTTCCCGGTTGGTTTCCTTGTAAAATAGGCTGCAGGCTCCGCAACAATGGAAAGGGTTTGGAAAATGTTAGAGAGGGGTTGTGCATGTATCACGCTCTCATGCCAGGCTCGAAGATAATGTGAGCACCACCACCGCCGGGAGAAAACGAAAAATATGCCACTCAAAAGTTCATCATGCTCATTTTGTTTACAGAGGGGACAAACATTCCAAATCACTAACCGACTGGGGCCTCTCCTACATCACCGACTCATAATGCTCAATAAGGTATCCTAACGGCCGTAGAGGAGGATGTAAAATATCCAAAATCCCTCGAAAACTTCAGGCTAGGAGCCTAGTCGCCTCCATCCTTACAAGACTTCACAGTTGGAAGCTCAGCTATGTGCTACGCAGCAGGCTGGAAACGCGCAAATGGAATCACATGGAACGTGCTCACCCAACGTCCTTCTCCCAGTCTACAACGAGACATTTCGTAGATTTGCACAAAAGTTACTCCCATTTCCATCCTCAAGACAATGCCCTCGAATAACACCAACGGAGCGGTACCTTCACCTAGAGGCTGCTGTCGTCTGAACTTGGGGATAACTCCCACCGCTTTTGTCTTGGAGTGTCGGGGATGGATTCTGCCGGTCGTTTGGCGGGTCACTTCACCGGCCCTTCCCTTCACCAAAAACCTTCTCGTCTCGTCTCAACCTCCGCGATGATGGTGAATAGCACTTGGAGAGCTCCCATTCACTGGCAACAGGTCAGAAATTGGACCCTCCCCTCTAAATATAAAATCCCCCCTTCTCCCACAACTTCTTCCGCTTTTCCACTTCCTCATCACCACAACCAACAACCGGTCTGGAAGTTCAGTCTTTCAAGCCCTCAGAACACCGAAACCAAGCCAACAAAATCACCAGCAAGATATTATCAAAGACCTTCTTCTTCAGCCTCCTTACCATCCCCGGCAATCTCCTCTCCTCTGTCACCGCTGCAGCCATCGCCAACCCCGCCCCCGCTATCAACGCCAACGGTACCGCCTTCAGCGACGGTCGCAACGGCAGCATCTTGGCCGCTACCGGCGATATCTAGCTTACACCCCACGACAAATACAGCTCTTCCGTCGGAGTACTTGGTTGCAAGGTCGATGTCAACCACATAGCCTACTAGCCTGAGGCAATCGGATACGACAACATCTGCATCGAAATCTCCTACGGCGGTCGCTCCGTCACCCTCTTGCACGTCGACAACTCTGCCGGCGCTCATAACATCTCATTTGAGAACTGGAACTACCTGGAGACCGGATACCCCGCCTTGGAAAAGAACCACATCAAGCCTTCCGCGGGTTTCACGGCCCAATACAAGACTATCGACCCCAACAACTACCGTTCGCTGATCAAGACCGCGTCGGGCAAACTTCGTCTCTCAACCGCCACGTCCATCAACTACCTCGCGAACTACGTCCTCAACCAGCCGAACAGCTGGGTTGCCAAGAACTTCGAGTTGTAGAACATTTACAATTCGCAATACAATCTCGGACACAACGAGATTTGCGAGACGCCAGACTTCAAGAATGGCTTTAACCAGGCAAAGTGCACGCACACCCTGGGCAGCCAGGACAAGTTGGTCGGTCAGGATGTCTGGAACATCCTGTATCCGAGCGGTGATCGGGAGGAGGCCAAGTAAGGGCCTTCCTTTATGGTGCCATTTTGTGTGCGGATTTCAACCACAAGAAAGAAAGCCTTTCGGTTTCCATCACTAAACGCTCTCTGCAACATCTCTCCAGGGCAGCAAGGTCTCCTCTGCGAGTGTTAGAGCCTTCCAGAACGGCTCGACATATTTCGAGACGAGTTCAGTGGAGGATTCGGGCTGGGTTCGGAAAAGGAGAACGTCGGATGGGCAGAACTGGCAGTTGTGGTTGGAATGAAGGTTAGCAATGCGTAGGTAGCATGGAGTTTAGGAGTTTGGTAGCATGGACGGCATTTCGGCCTTGGAGGTTGACTTTCATGACTACCTATGGGACTCACGGAGGAATTATCGGGTATTCGAGCTTCTATGCTCTGGGGAGTGATAACAGCACATATTAGATGCTGCTTCCTCAGGTATGAAGGAAATAGGAATGGATTTTCACAATATGTCCCGATTTCGTGATACTTGACTTGGGTGTGAATATTCGAGCTTACCTTCATTGCATGTAAGGTACATGTTGCATAGAAGTACTGGCCCCGAAAACAATTGAAAGGAGGGGGGGAATGTCGGATATTAGATCGGAGTGACGACGGGGTGACAACATCTCACAGAAATAGAGGCGAAAAGAAGCGTGTCTGACTGGGTGTGTAGACAACTCTATTTGCTTTTGTCTAGAGGTCTAAAGGTGCATGTAAAACACCCAATGTCATAACTGGTGAAATGTCCTCCGCGAGGAGAAAAAAAAAAAAAAAAAAAAAAAAAAAAAAAAAAAAAAAAAACATCGTGAAAAGAAAAGTCGAAGTGAAAATGCCCTGAGGCCGTGTATCTTTTGTGGCTCATGATGTCAAAGCCTGTCTAACCTCGCTTAGGGAGGCCGAGAATGGCTCAAAAGCTTGGACCTTTGTGATCTTTGTGGGGCTATACGACATTTGTCAGTAAGGGTGTGGTGAACGAGCGTGGGAGAAAAGGGGGCTTACAATTTAGTAACCACAATGGGAAACTCAGTTAGGATAAGCAATATCCACCACCGGATACACCTCCGACAACACCGTCTGAATACCCAAAATATGTTCCGCACCACAATCCGGCTGGTTAGTAACAGCCAAATTGGGAAAGCTGCAGGGCACATCCTCGCCCCACTGGCACCTGGCATCAGCAATGTTATAAAGCTGGAAGTTGTCGCCAACCCAGCTACCGCCCTGGCAAGAGTTGACGAAGTTCATGGAGTTGGCCGCGGAGAAGGGCAGCTTGCCGTCGGCTGTCTTGATAAGAGGCCTGCACTCCTCGGGCGAGACGTACTCGTAGGTGGCATCCACGACACCGCCCAGCGCTGCCCCACCGGCAGCACCGACGCCGTTTTGGAGGTAGGCATAGGCGTCGTAGCTGATGTCGTGGGCGCCGGCGGAGCTGTCGATCTTGAGGAGGGTAACGGAGCGGCCGTTGGCGGTTACTTTGACGCAGATGTTGTTGCAGTCAACGGACGAGGGCCAGTAGGCTACCCGGTTGATGTCGATTTTGCAGCCCAGGACGCCGACGGAGGAGTACTTGTCGTGAGGCGTGATGCCGATGGCTTCACCGCGGCGGACGGGGGAGATGACGGCGGCGGAAGCGAAGGGGGTAGCCAGGAGGCCAAAGACGGCGAGAGCGTTGGCTAACATCTTGTTTGGAGTTTGTAGTTTTGGTTTGAGAGTGGCTCTGGTCGGGGTTAGACTTTGGTGTGAGACGGCTGGAAGAACTTGATCGAAATGAGTGATTGATAGAAGTTATTCAAAGCTGACTGGAAGGAGAAAAAGATAAGAGGATGAGACAGGGGTACTATTATCGTTTTATAAGTGTGTAAAAATAATAATTTACGAGTACGGGAATAGCCTCTTCCACGCCCGGGAATCCACAAGGACAAAGGGAGACGCATCTTGGATTGGTGCGTGCCCCTGAGCCACCCGCGTGGAACAAGGGGAGATGAAACAAAGTCAAGCTTCGAGAACGTGAAAGGAAAACGTGCTTGGTGGGGGTTATCTTCGCAAGAAACAAAGGTCAGTGGCTTGTGGCTTGCGTGGCCACATGTCGAGTCAGATAGTTTGATATGGCTGAATCATACTGGAAATCAGTTCTGTGATATTTTTAAGATCCACCAAGTTCTTGATCTCAGATATCCCCAGATATCCCCGCGCATGCTGCCCAGTGTTTAATAATGAACCTTCTATGCCGGTGCAGAGACAGGCAGATCCGGCACCCGGACATCGGAAGCAGTCTGGACCCAGATCGGTGACACCTCGGGCTCGTGCCCAAACGTTGTGTCCGAGCGTCGCCTGCCGCTCCTATCCCGTTCATGCGGCTTTGTGTGCACCATTGTCCTCTTCTATCCCAGCCGACGTCTTTGTATCGGCCCGGAAGGCGGCAAAGAGTGTTTCCCGTTGACCGGAATAAGCAAACTGGATCTTCCTTTGCCCGCAAAACCCGGTGCGGAGGTCATCCTTTGAGACCCACATAAAGTCCTGGTGTTCCATCGGATCGAGAACGACGTGGGGGTGTTCCTGAAGACCACGTGGATCTTCTACACACACAAGGAACGTGAGCTTCCGATATCGCCCTTCGCCTGATGCTCCTTCAAACTCGAGCTGATCGAGAAGTTCCATGACATCTTTGAGGACAAGGCCTGTCTCTTCGAGGAGTTCACGTGCTAGGGCGTGGGAGAGCGTCTCGTCTGCGAAATCAACCCCGCCGCCTGGAGTCTCCCAGAGGTTGGGAAAACCATCAGTAGCCGCGCGCTGAATGAGGAGGATGTGGTCCCGATGGAGGACCACGGCGCTGACAATCACGCCCTTGAGTGTAGGGTTCGTCATGAGGTACGTCTCAAGTGAGACGCCGAACTGGTGGAGAGTCATGGCGAGGTTTGTGATTCCGCGGACGGCTTTGAGGAGATGAGTGTTGATTGGAGTAGGGGTTGGTGGTTGCCGAATTACTTGGCGCTAAAACGCAACAAAGAAGTTGACGGGATACCGCTGAGCTGAATTAAGAAAAGGTTTTGGCGTCAAAGTGACTGTTGGTTCTTCCCTGGATTTTCGCAGCTTTTGAGTTTGGCTTCCGCCTTCCGAGAGATGTTGCATAACACAGAGATTACCTCATTTCGGACGATCCATAAGGCAGCGGTTTAGGCAAGAATATCTTGCAGATAAGCAATCGCGGTTGCCTGGACGCCACGCAATGCTGTGTCCAATCTTTTCGGAGAGGTTTTCACTTGCGGGTCCGATAGCAATAGTGGAGTTCTAGCCCCGTTAGCAAGAGACAAATTACTGAGAGGGCGATCCATCAAAGGAGATAGCTCCCACAAAACCAAAGTCACAAGTTGAAAGAATCCTTTGTTCTCATCGAGTGTCCGAGGAGTCTTGCAGTGAGATGTCAGGGGTACACGGAATGGCCCGCCGTCGCACGTGCTGAAAGGGTCCTTTTTCTGCCCCACCTTTTCAGGGGCTTTAGCGCTCGTGGTTGGCCACTGACCCCACCACTCAGCGGTCCCTGTGACGTGGCGTCCACTGTTTTGTTTGCTGTCACCGACAAACCATCGCGACTCCATTTCCATCATGACCTTGTCCTTGTCCTTGTCCCTGTCGTCCATCTCCCGCTCAGCCCTATCCGTTCTCCATGATCCCAAGTCCATCATGGCGACAGACTCCAGCACCCAGACCGAGACGCTGCCCGAAATCGACGAGGATGACTTCGTCATCATCACCCATCAAGAAGCCAACGCATTGCGTCGCCCGCGCTTCCTCAACGATATCAGCGATTATATCGACAGCATCGCCGAGGAGCTATGGCCCATCAACAAGAAGATCCACGACAAACCTGAGCTTGGATATGGCGAAGTCATCGCCCATTACACGCTGACGGCGTACATGAAGACGCAGCCAGGATGGACGGTGACACGTTCGGCGTACGGCATGAAGACGGCCTGGGTTGCTGTCTACGACACCGGCAGACGGGGACCCTGCGTTTCGTTCAACGTTGAGATGGGTATGTCCACTTCCACCTTTCCCTCCCGCTCCCTCCGGCTGTCTTCCCCCATGCCATCCTATCTCGTGATCCATCCCAGCACGTGCCTGGCCGCAGCAGGCATCACCCCAACAGACATCATCTTCCCACCACACATTCTAGACCACCAGAATAACTGACGCAATCCCCCAATCCAGACGCCCTCCCCGCCATCGGCCACGCCTGCGGCCACAACCTAATCGCAACCGCCTCCCTCGCCGGCGCCCTCGCCACTGCTCACCTCCTCTCCCTCTACTCTCTCCCCGGCCGCGTCGTCCTCTTCGGCACGCCCGCCGAAGAAGGCGGAGGCGGTAAGATCCGTCTGCTCGCCGCGGGGGCCTACAAAGACCACGGCGTCGACATCAGTCTCATCTCTCACCCGGGTACGATCGGCGATTGCGCCCTCACGCACACGACCGCGTACATTCGGATGAAGGTGGAATACTTCGGTCGGGAAGCGCACGCCGCGGCGGAGCCGTGGATGGGTGTCAACGCGCTAGATGCGTTGATCACGGCGTATAATGGGATTAGTGTTTTGAGGCAGCAGACTATGCCGAGTGATATTATTCAGGGACATATCACGGATGGCGGGGCGGGGCCGAACATTATACACGCGTATACGGCGGGGATCTTTGTGGTCAGGGCGGCGACGCAGAGGCGGTTGGAGGAGCTGCTGGGGAAGGTGATGGGGTGTTTTGATGCGGGCGCGATGGCGACAGGGGCGAAGGTCAAGGTGACGCGGTTGATGGCTTATAAGGACCATGTGCCTAACCGGTTGTTGGGGAGGAGTTATGTGCGGTACTTTAATCCCTTGGTTCCTGAAGAGGGGGATGGAGGGAGGGATGGAGATGGGAATGAGGTGGGCGGTCCGAAGAAGATTCCGGAGGATCAGGATGTGGATGAGATGAGGGGGCAGAGTGGTGCTAGTTCGGATCAGGGCGATATTGCTCACGCGATGCCGAGTATCATGCCCGGGTTTGAGATACCGCCGGGACCGGGAGGGGCGGGGCCGCACAATCCAGGGTTTGCGGAGAGTGCGGGGACGAGGCTGGCGTTCGAGAGGAGTTTGAGAGTTGCAAAGGCGTTGGCGGGCACGGCGGTGGATGTGTTGACTGTTGATGGACTGTTAGAAGAAGTCAAAAAGGAGTGGAGGCGGTCGATGAACGGGGGCAAGTGAAGAAGAGCACGATGGAACGGTTAACGACATTATGACATTATGACAGCGGTACAGATTGGATATAGGTTGGATATAAGGTAACACGGTAACGGGCTGGCCCCATCTTCCTCAAAAAATCAACATCTCTTACCCCTTTCCCTCCCCATTTGCATCCTCTACTGATAAGTAACCTGCATCCCCCCTGGCAGCTCCGAGACCCACCCTTCCGTCTCCTCCTTCACCGTCTGCTTCTTGAAACAAGCCAACGCCTGCTCCGGCGTCTGCGTCTTGAGCTTTGAGCACCGATCACCGCTGCACCGCGCATCCAGCGCCTTCTGTAGCGCGTCTCCCTTCCACCCAAACACGTAGTCGCCGTGCTGACCGTACCCGGTCCCGTCGCCCATCGAGTACACAAGCGGTTGTCCCTTGTCGGGCCAGATGGCCTTGTCGTTGAACTGCCGAGTGTCCCACATGACTTCGTACATGAGTTGCGGGAGGCGGACGGGGTGACTGGCGGGGCAGGGGCCGGTGGACTCGAAGGTGCCGGTAGAGGGGTAGGCGACGTGCGATTTGTGGTCGGGGGAGTCGACGTTTTTGCCGTCCCAGCAGCTGATTTCCTGTTAGTTGGTGCAAGAGGACTGGAGGGAAGCGCAAGGAGGGCTGGACTCACGTAGGGAAGGTGATAGTCGTGCGAATCCCACCCGGACACATCTTGTTAGGGAAAGTGACGGTATCATCGCCCGTGCAGGGCGCACCGCCAAAGGGACTCTGATCAATGTTGTGCTCACATCGATGGCAGATTTGCTTTTGCATGCCGCGGTTAGAGCGGAGCATGGCGTCGCCTACCAGCATGCGGAAGCCCTGGATTGGTGGTCTGGTGTCAGTGATCCCTCCGTCTTTCTTATCACTCAGTTAGGGTACCTAAGGTACCTAGCTAATTCAAAAGGGGTCCATGAAAACTGAAAACTCACAGGCTTAAAAGCAGTGACCTTCGTCTTCCCATCATACGGCGGGATATAATAAACCGTAATGCCCCCTTTGCCCTTCAGTCCCAGGTTGACCATCTGCGGCACCCGCTTGTAGCTCCCGTTCTTGGCCCGGAAGTACAAGTTGGCCGTCCAGTAGTTGGAAAAGTCCTCGGCGAAGGAGCAGGTGGTGCAAGTCGACTTGGCGGACGGGTCGTAGTCGCCGGGCGTCATGGTGGCGTTGAAGGAGTTGCCGCCGACGATCTGGTGCATGTGCGTGGACGGGAGCATACCCGGGTTGACGAGCGGGTCGAGACGCTCGATGGAGAGTTGGCTGCATTGGAAGCGCATCATGGCTGCTGTGGCGTATTGGGCTAGGACTGTCGTCTCCTGGAAGGAGAGGAGGAGGGAGGCCGTGAGGGCTTGTGCTAGATGGGGGAGTTTCATGGTGATATCAGGCTTGGCTATGTCGATGAGCACGCGTGTGTTCGGAGAAGAGAGACCTGTGGAGGAGTTACCGGAATCTGGTGGCTTGCAGTTCAAAGAGCCAAGGAGAAGACAAGAGCGAGAGAGACCGTCTCAAGCAGATGTTATGAAGGACAACCCCTTATACTCCAGTCATGTTCCTCTTTTCCGCCCGCCCGCCCGCCCGCCTGGGGTCATGAGCCATCGATCCTGATATGCCGTGGTCAAGATAAAGGCGGGCGCGGCATGAAGTCTCATCGACCAACATGTCGTTATGTTGCCATTGGTTGATGCTGCTTGCCGAGCTCCGGCTAGAGGGAGGTCCAGTACCGCCGTGGTGAACTGCCGCATATTGGCCTGCTTGGTGGTTAAATCCGGGGTAAAAGCTTATTGGCGAGAAGGGGGGTAGAGGTGTAATATAGGGAGATGAAGACTTCTGCTTAACCCCACTCAGGAATGATTAAGGTCTATAGGAGGCTATATATGAGTTGCCAATGAGCGTTGTTGTGGGTCGCCACAAAATCGTTGCAAGTGTCGTTGATGATAGGAGTGGTACCAATGCCGTTGCCACATAATGTTCGGTTTCTGCCGGTTGAAGTATCAAAGAGTCAGAAGACTGGGTAGAGTTACCGGTTTTCTCGATTGGGAAACTGCTGAGATGTAAGTCAAAACCCATTGAAACTCTCGGTAATCTCTTCACATCTTACGTGCATCTTTCGGGGTAGTCGCTCGGTTTCTCAACCACGGCAAACCTCTTTCAGAGCTAAGGGTGGCCCGAATAGCCATGCCCAGGTTCACGGACAAAGTGGACAATCGAAAAGAGGAAGGTGAAGAGCAAAGGATGATATTATCCATATTGGCATGCCATACCGGGACAAAGTTCGAGCCTCGAGACTGCCAAGCACCAGACACTTTCCGTATCATCATTGGCAACCGAATGGAAGGCCTTTTGACCCGGCTACGAGACCGGCATCTGCAAGAGGCTCGCCTGATGCCGCCGTAGACTGGAACTCTGAGCAGACTGACGGACGCATTTTCGCAAAATCGCCATGTCTTGGTTGATCCGGACCATGAGCGTCTGGTTGCCCTAGGCGAATCCTGGTGACTCCTGTCCCTTATCTCTCATCTACCTAGCAAACATCAGCAGGGAGAATTTCGGCGCGATCCAAAAAAAAAAAAAAAAGCGTTGCCTGAGTCCTCACACTTCGTGACGAAAACTCTTCGAAATCGACAAAACTCCAGTCAAGCACACATCCGGTGTCTTGGTGGCCTGTCCCTGACTGATCATGATCGTACGTAGCCTACGGTGGCTGGATCATGGTTCAGGGGCCCTAGCCGTTGTAACAATGGACTGAGTGGCTTGCAGACACCCAAGATAAAGGAGATTAAATGTGGAATGGGAAAAGAGAACGGAAGGGGGAAAGATAGATGTTTGAAAAGAGAAGAAAAAGTTTGGATCGGTGATGCAACGCTCCGCAGCCCTATGCGAGTACCATGGCGCACAGTCGACAGATCTGGATGGCGCTTGCTTGGCCAGGGTCGGTAAAAGTCCTCTCCAGGATGACACAAGGATGTGTTGTATTCCACTTGTTCTTTTGGTCTCCTCAACTTGGTGGTTTTCCTGCCTCTTTCCATCACTCACACGTATTGGTGTCCGGTGTTTTGGTGATGTTTGGAGTGAAAACCCAACCCATCGTCCAGTAATCATTCGTTCACCGTCCTTTTTCAGTGGCCGACCCTTGCCTTATAGGGCGCTGGCGCTGACGCCAAGACATGACTGACCGGACGTGTCGTCTGCAACTTGCCGATTGTCTCAAGACACTCTCCTCCCTAGGACGCAGTCTTCTTAGGTACTCAGGGAACCTTCCAATGTGGGAATAAACCAACTTTGACAAGAAATCAGTGAAAAGAGGACAAAATAAGTCCCTGATAAGGACAGCCCCATCCCATCTTCCAAGCCCCGAACACTCGCGCTTACCCAAGACAGACGCCGCGTTTAGCGCACACCATACGCCACGGTCGAGGAGAGACACAGGCCCACTCCGACTGGCCATTTTTAGAATTGAGTTCTGACGCGTTGCTGTAGCCTAGCATCTGAAACCCTGCTAGAGATAGCGGATGTGCTGAGCCTTGTGTGGGCTTGGTTAGTGGTTGGAAAAGTGGTTGAAGGGGATTGGTCGTTTTTCTTTCGATGTGCTCTCCTTCTTTTCTGACCTTCTTGTGAGTGAAACATTTTTGGGTATCAGAAAGAGAGGGTTTACTCATCTGAGAGAATGAAGGCACAGAGACGAGTTGTGATGGGGCATACCTAATCGGGCCGCACTGGTTCTCGAATTTTCGGCATCACCTCCACTCATCGCACCGAGATACGAGTTCCTAGGTCACACCACTCTTCGCCGGGCGGTATACGACTCGGTAATCACAATCATGACTCCATCATGGCTCCATTCCATGTATTCCTTATCAACGGAGGCAACTGGGTCTCATCGGTTTCGCATGCACTCCTATCGCTTCGGAATCCGGGTGCCTACGCCTTGCGGAAATTAAAAACCAAGATGCTTCAAGGCCAGAGGCTGAGCAGCGGCTGCGTCAACGGGACCGGGGGATCGCTGACAGACCGGGGCAAACCTGAAGGCTTTTTGGAGCTGTCGTGGGGCGGTTACAGGGGATCATCGTCAAGCCGTCCAGTGATTTGTTGCCGTTGTTAGCGTTATCTGCAGGGTGCCAGCTTAGGTGCAGTGCCACCTCACCCATCACCACCACAGCACCACCACGCCGGGCCCGCCGCCATGGGTTGGGATTTGTGGCAGCCTTGACGTTATGGATCCGTGATTTATTGGTATATCTCGCCATGGTCGCAGTCGGTAGTGCTGTTTTGCTTTGCCTTCTTCTGACAGCCGGTACCAGACATCACCGTTGAAGGAAAATGGCGACGACAACAATGACCATGACCACCACCACCACCACCACAACACAAACCATCCTCCTACCGCCAACACCACCCCAGACACCACCACTGGAGGCCAGGAAACTATCAACCCTCACCCTCCTCTCCCCCGCCCTGCCCATCCCGGTCTCCCCCTCCACCACCTTCGCCTTCGAAAAGGGCCCTCCTCCATCACAGCCATCTCAATCTCTTCTCGCCGCCTCATCCCGCCTCTCCGCCCTAGGATGGAAATCCCGTCCGCGCCAAGGACCGCAAGGGGACTGTCGCGTCCTTCAGAAACCAAATCGCTCACTAGCAATCCCCACACTACTTCCGGGGGGTTTGCCGGCGGTTGTCGTTCATGGACCAAAGTGCGAATGCAAGTTGAGGGAAGAGAAGACGGAAAAGGCGGGCGATGATGAACTGGTGGCGAGGGTGTTTGCCGTGGCACAGGGGAGGGTGGTCAAAGAACGGGTTGAGGAACAGAGAAGGATCAAGGAAAAGAGGGAGAGAAGTAGTGGTGAAAGAAGGAAGAAGAAGGGAGTGTTTGGATGGAAGGAGGTGACGAGGTTCTTTGGCAGCTCTGCTCTTTGCCTCTCCGAGTCCGAGTCTGATTCCGAACCGGCACCAGGAGCAATCACCGACGACCACCACAAAATCGCCGATCTCTGCTTGGCTTGTTCCAACCTTGACATAGACAAAATCGTCGCCCATCTCTTTACCAACTTGGCCCCGATCAACGGGCGCTGTACCATTACTTCCTCAGAAGTTGGCTCTCAACCGGTCGAGACCACCCCCCTCTTTTCCGTGCTCCGCTCTCCCCTCTTCTCGACTCGTCCAAAAGGCCAGACGGAAATTCTCCGGCTCTTGCTTGACCTGGGCGCCGACCCCAACGCTTCCGTCTCCGTCCTCCCTCTGTCATTCGAATCAACCCACCTCCTTTCGGGCCAAACACAAACAGGAAGGATTACCGCATTAAGCGCTGCTTGCATCCTCGGCATGCCCGAAGCCGTTTCCCTCCTCCTAGAGCGCGGCGCAAAAGTGGATGCTAGAGAAACCAACCTACCCCTTGGTGTCGACGGAAAGTGGGGGAAGGGGCTCAGCGCCTTGGATGTTGCAATTCTGACTAGTCACGGTGGACAAGAGCGAATCGTGGAAGTCCTCCTCCGAAGTGGAGCCAACGTAACAGGCAGTTGCGAACTCTTCCTTCCTGCTGCTCAGCTCCCAAGCAACAAATTGGCAGGTACGATCGGGGGCAGCAGCAGGCCACCAAGGATGAGAAGCGCTTCAAGTTCAACTGCTGCGAGTTTCTATACCAGACAGCAACAACAACACCACCAACAATCGCCACTACCAGTTTTGAAAAAGGTCACAAGACTCTCAAACATAACACCCCTCCACCTCGCCTCCCTCTCCTCCTCCCCAAACTCAGCCCTCGCCTTCGCCTCCATGATCCTCTCTTCCCCCTACAGCAAAGCCGACACCAACGCTCGCACCTACGGCGGCGGCCGCACCCCGCTGCACTATGCCGCCGAATCTCTCAACTTCGAAGTCTCCTCCCTTTTACTCTCCGACCCACGCACCGATCCGGACGCGACGGATAACGATGGCGCTACTCCCCTGGCTTTGCTTGTGGCCAAGTTGGAGAGTAGTACATGTAATTATTACTGGACGAGGACGAGACAGAATAATGAACAACAACATGTGGTGGAGTTGGTCCGCATGTTGCTGAGAGCTGGAGCGAACGCGGGAGTGAGGTATGGAACGGAAGAGAGTTTGAAGGCGAGGCTTTTGGCCATGGATGGTGAAGACAACAACAAGAAGTGGGGGGTGTTGTTTGAGGAGGATGGAAGGGGGGTGTTGAGGGGGAGTGTGAAGAGGAGGACTTTCTAGGTTTTGACTCAAAAAGAAAAAGGAACCACATTCGGATGATTGATGCATACCTGGACTGGCGTTGGCGATTAGGGACAGGCATGCATTTGTTGTATTTTATTTTCTTTGTTCCATTCGAATGGTCACAAAAAAAGGCCCTATAAGCTCCAAACACCAGTTGTGCCCATCCACAACAAAAGAAACTATCATCAACACAAGAATGCCTGCCTGTCTTCAGATGCCAAGCTGCTGCTCCATGTCCTGTTTGAGATGTGAATCACACCGCGCCTGAACCTCATTTGGACACACTTGCATTAGTCTCAAGGCCACGGACGAGGCCGCATGGCAAGAAGGGCACTAGGAGACAAGGGAAACTTAGTTCCAGATTCTTCTAGAAAAGGAAAAAAAAGGAAAACCATAACAGGGGACGACTGAGATTAACTTGAACTATGTTACACCTTGATTTGACACTGTGAGACACTGACGTACGGCACGTGTAGTGTATCTCGTGTACCGGTCCAATCGGTACTTTTGTTTCCGAATTTGTAAGACACCATGTCTAGTGTAGCCTTGCAAGGCTGCCTCTTGCATACTAGTTCGGGGGTATAGCCGACTTGTCCCAGTTCTCTGTTTTTGTAGTACGCGCAGCGGTGGCACAACCACGTCGCGCAGCCGCTGCTGTGATCCGTCGGGGCTGAAGTGAATGTGATGAGATGGAGATGAGGTGACACCGCTAACGACGTCCACTCGAGCAGGTGCAGGAAGGCAGATGTCAAGGAGTGTTGCACGACAGGAAGAGGCCGCCACGAACGAAACTGTCTCGACTGATCTACGCTAGGATTCCGTCTCAGCTTTTGAACGACCGTGATGCTTTGCCAAACATGCCATCCGACGACCATGAAGCCGTTTTCCTTTGACCAATCCAAACTCCGAAACAATATCTTGAACTCCGATGCCCTTGCTATGTTGTCCCTTCTATAAAGCGAGTGTCGTCTAACTATGATCGTTCCCAAGGTGTCTTTTGTTGCATAACCTCCTATCCGTCAATCCCGCATGGCTGGAGTCCGGCAGAAGCCACATGCACGGCCTGGGATAACCCAAACATCCTCGCCGTTGGCGGCGCATGTGGAGCAGCGGATACCAGGCAGGCCCTGATAACGAAGGTGTAAATGCATGAACTGAAAGTGGTTGAAGGAGGAATCTCAACACTCACTGGAACCTTCCGAATGCCTTCGTCTATTGATGATGGGATGGAGAGCGGTCCAGCGCTCGGGAGTAGCAGATCCAGCTGCTGAAGGCGGAGGGTGATGTGACTCTGAAGAGTGATGTTGTTGAGGGGAAGCATTGTGTACAGCAAATGCGCCAAGGAGGGTGAGAAATGGTGGGTTGATCGTGGTGGAGTGATACCTAGTAGTATCTTTCTCTTTGTGGTGGTGGCTCTTGCTGAATGCTGTGCTTGCTCTACCCTGTGAAAGAGACCACTTGATCCCATGAGGGTACTTTCCCAGGATTTATATCCTTCTCCATGATGAAGCAATGGTGGAGCTGGGGGCGACAAGGACAATCGAGTCGGCCAGTTCAACGGAGTTGTGTAACAATCGCAGGATAAAACGCCCAGAGACTTTCCGGAATTAAACACCCGACTTCTTTCCCTCATTGGACATAACAAGAGAACCCAACACAGTAGTGTTGAACCCCAGCCCAACGCTCTCCTTGTCCGGTTGACCAACGGCAGTATGTGACCGTGGGAAGAGTATTTTCTCCTATGCGTCAAGCGATGGGGAAAAAAGGGAAATGGACTGACGTTCTCACGATATTATTGCCTCACGGCCGAACTTTTCACCAGGAGTCGTTGACCGAGTGTCCATCGCGAGCTTCACCGGTCGCTTGGTGTGCAGCCTATCGCAACGGGAGCACCGGGCCGCGGGGGGGGCTAATAAGGACGAGCCGCGCCGTAACCACCACCAATCCGGCTTACCGTGGGTACCTTTGCGTCGTCTGGTTGGCATGCTTTTCTGGTTTCAGGTTGCTCCTAGTTGAGGAGACCGGTGACGGGGTAGCCTGTGAGAGCCTGCAGTGTTTATGATAGCCGAGAGAACCCCATTACGGTGGCCCAAGTGCGTCGTAGGCTCAATTGAAAAGTGGTTCGAGCTTCCAACTGCTCAGCTGTCGACTATTTTATATCAACGCCTCCAAAGCACGTTTAACACTCACACCCATCAAGCGCAAACCACTAAGCTTTGAAACCGCTTCAACCTTCCCAAACTTTATCTTTTCTATCTTTTCCTACCTTTTGTTTTTCTTTCTCTTCCTTCTTTCTTCTTTTCTCTTTTCTTTCTCTTTTCCTCTCTCATTTTTTGAGAAGGCGGAAGGATCCATTTGCACTGTTACCCCACCCTAATTCATCAAGGTTCAAAATTTGGAGAAGGGGGACCAAGGTCCATTTGCATTGTCACCCAAAGTCTTAGCAAACCTCAAAAGTCAGCGATGGACCATCGATTCCTATTGATTCTTATTAACTCTTATTGCTTCATTGCTTCATTGCTTCATTGCTTCATTGCTAGGTTTCTTCGGAGACTTGGACCGACGGGAAGTTGCATTAGCCTTGGAGTTCGAGTGTCACCCTCCGGTGCGAGCCTAGTACCTACAGCTGGCACGGGCCATTTTTCAACCAAACTTTTTCAATTGAGC
Organism: Neurospora sp. FGSC 26628; assembly: GCA_009805345.1. Taxonomy (NCBI): domain Eukaryota; kingdom Fungi; phylum Ascomycota; class Sordariomycetes; order Sordariales; family Sordariaceae; genus Neurospora; species Neurospora sp. FGSC 26628. Next base: position 165,061 of record RAOO01000065.1, read on the forward strand.
CTACGACGCACTTGGGCCACCGTACCCCATGCAAATTAAATGCGCTCTTCCTGGCCGAGGGTGACTTCCACGTTACCTTGGGCTCGCCTCGATGGAACGTGGGCTGATCTTCCAGATAGAATGGGAACTGTCTGGCTAGCACGAGCTGCAGAAGAGAATCGTGCGCCCTGACGTGCATCAACCAGACTGCGACTGCAGAACGCCAAGACTCTGTCTTTACAGGATCCAGGACTCGCAACGCCGTGAGCTCCAGTGACGATGAGAGCAACGCTGAAAGTGCATTTGAACCGTTGGATGTCAATGTCGTGGCCGGTCTGGCTATGGCCGCTTACAACCCTGTGTCTGTGGACGTTGGGAGGACAGCTGAGCCAATCTTGAACAAGAGGTCGTTGATGGATGACAGCCAACCGGATGCTCCGGCACCCCTACCTTTTCCGTTATAACCAGCAACTTCCACTGCCAGAATCCAGGACTGCAACGTTTTATATCACTTCTCATATGGCGGATCTCAGAACAACAATCCGGCATTTTTTCGTCCTCTAGTATCACCATGACTGGAGCGCTTCAACGAGAAAACAGTTTGGAGTTCGGCCCAGCTCTTGGTAAGTGCTTACATGGTGTTCGAACCCGTTTTTAACTAGCAATAGGCCCATCATCGCTCTAGGAGGGAGGTGAACGCCTAGAGTCGAACTTCCGCTTTGATAAGATGCTTCGATGGGCTTGCAGCAGCAGGCTGTCAGCATGTTGCTAGTACCTTCCCACACGTGGCTGGTAAATGCCCCGGCGGTTGTCTCGGCAAGGATTTCGATATCTCGGTCGTCGAATCAGATCACCCTGACACGCAACCCATGCGAATGGTTATTGCTGAATGGAGAGCATGCCGAACCGTTGGCATACCCTTGTTCAACCTTGGTGTAACACTGGGTAATGGTGTGGTGGAGAATATCGTCGACATTCAATGTGAAAAGGAGGAACTGGCGGGATAGCCTTCGTGGCTATGAAGAGAGGGTCAGAACAGTTTCCAATCGAATGGTATAGGGGCCGGAAGAAGGACTGGGTCAGGGAATCGATACAACCAAACTCGCATCATGAGTGCGGAACTGTGAACGGGGAGGGGGAACGGCGGCCGACAGCTTGACGAGTTCATGACAAAAGCTGAGAGTCGGGCTTCGACTTCGAACACCCAAGGAGCCCAAAGCGCCCAAACCCTCTATCGTGTGGTCACCAAGAGGAGGTCAAGAACCATGCCTGCTCCAACCAACCGCAAGATCCGACTCCGGTGGTAAGGGACCAATGGCAGGTGTTGGCATTTACCCCTTTGTTGGAGTTCCCTCTCTTCAGGCTGTGGCGCTTCTATTCGGCATCGATGTTCGCTCTTTGAAACATGGGGCAATCGCCAGATGGCTTGTCGTTGGACCAGAAAGCTGTTGATGCATGATTCAAGATCGAACCAAGGGCGGTCTGCTCGTTGTTGCCTTTGCTGGTGTGCTAGCAACGGTCTGCGTCGAGTTTTGCTCTCAGTCACGACTTAATCCTCTCGCGTTGCAAAGTCAGAGGTGGGGAGGATAGATAACACCTACTTACACACAGCAAATGATGCAACAGAGGCGAGGTACCGAGTGCCCGCTATCGGTCCAGATCTTTCCGAGTCCATTTCACAGTCAACCAGGGAAATGACTGTGCTTGAGCAGGGGAGGTGGAAGTATTGCTCCGATGGATCGAAGGAGAAAATTGGAGGTTTCTGGCGTGGGATGCTGTGCGTAAGGTATTCGCCAACGAGTGCGAGGAAAGCAAGGCGAAGCATTGAAGGCAGCGGGATTCGGGATTGGCGAGAATCGTCAACATCCTGGGAACGCTCAGCAAGGAGTCAGAAGGGACATTCTTAAGGCAAGAGCATGGTCCACCTCCACGAAATCGGGATCACCTTCCCTGCGATGAGCGATCAAGGAGGGCAAGCATGACTCGCATCCTCCTTGGCAGAAAATCGTCAGAGGGACCTGGGAATGAGATTGTGTGAACTTGCATCCCACCGCCCACGGCAGGCACGGGTACCTGCATACAAGTCAACTTCCAACTCCGTCCCACAAACGGATTCCGTGCCTCTGTCGCTCTGCTTTCTTGGTATAACGAGAAAGATTCAACTGGGTTCCATCTAACGTTCGAAAAGAAACAAAGCAAATTCGCTTTAGGCGATATTTAGTTTGGCTCGTTTTCAGAAGGCTACATTTGGTTTGTTTGCTTGGGTTTGTTTGACTTGCGTAATTTACGTAATATTCACCCTTCCCTTCCAGAGGCACGTAATTCCCACCAGCCAAAATACCATACACGTACCATTACACAAGCAAAACGCAACCACATCAACACAAGACAGGAAAAAACGAAGCCATCCCCAACTTCCACCCCCTCAAAATATTACATGCGGTACTAGAAGCCACCCCCAAACTCGCCGAGTTGTACGAACCGCCCAAAACACCATGCTCTAGTGCAATCTGCCCTTCATGCCCAGTGTCTCCGTCGTCGTCCTCGGCGATAATCCCCAAAGGACACTCGCCAAAATCACTACTTCTCCCCATACCATCCAAGAAATACACTTCCTGAGCACAATTCGCAGAAGATGGGCGACAATATCTGCTTTAATGTACCACCAAGTATATCGATGTTCTTGCGCTGGTACCGAAGAGCTATTCATTTCGCTTACCCCTGAATGTGCCATGACACTTTACGGATAAAGCACCTTAGTTATCGGCTCAACACCGACAATTGAACCACGATTGATACATTTCACCCCGGATTTGAGGCTCCTTTAGGGTATGGAACCTTTGACGTCCCCGGATTTGGTGGGACAATGAAACCCAACTACTCCCTCCGAACGTGTAACCTCATGGAACACACCCCTAGAATGCTCCTCCAAGTTGCCACAACACCATGTCTTTGTCATGAAACACTTCAGGATTGTATAAGATATCGGCTTTGTCTTCTTCAACCCATTCGACAAAGTTCTATCATCCAATATCCGAAATCTGGCATCTAATCGCTTCCCTTGACCTTCCACCATCATGTTACGACCGGCTCTCTTTGGGATCTTGTCCCTCGCATCAGGAACCTTTGTGGCCGCTCAAGCACTGGCACCATGGGAAATCGTCCAAGTTGACACTTATTCCCCATCCGGTCAACCCGGCAGCAGCACAATCAGCTACATCAAGACCACCATCACGGACCCCAACAGCGCCACCAAGGCCACAGCAAATTGCAATATTGAATGGGACGGTCTAACCAAAGGTGAGACACCATACGACACAGCACTCGAATGTACGCCAGTAGAAGACGGATCGTGGGAATTCGAAGTCCTGAGAGCAGACCCATCCTCGGAAAGACCCTCCATCAGCAACTTTATCCTCCGCTTCACGCGCCTGACCAACGACGGCAATCTTTACGTCGGCTCTGTCACCCTTGATAGCGGGATTGACCGTGACCTCTTCTTCATGTGCGCCGCCAGTGGTTTCTGCTATGCCAACCTCCGCCCCGAGTCCACTCCCGTCCGCGTGACTCCGAAGGAAATTGGGGACAGGTCCTCCGATCTCAAAGTCCGTCAGGCCGAAGAAACACCAGAAGCCGAGCCGGAACCACCCATCCATCCCCTGGCAAATCTCCCGCATCGAGACGCATCGCCCCTCCAGCGAATCCGCCACAGGCAGATCCGGTGTGAGCTCCATCAGCCTCACCATCACTGAGCCTGGAACCGGACTGGAAGGGCCGGACATGATGGCCGATTGCACCGCCGAGTGGAACGAAGGTGCGGGGGAGTCGCCGTATGACAAGGTTCAGAATTGCAGCGAAGTGGAAGGGGGGTATTTCATGTTTGAGGTTGTCAAGGGAAACAATACCGTTGAAGGCGATCCGATGAACAGCTTCAACCTCAAGTTCGCCAGGCTGGGTGTTGATGGGAAGACATACCTTGGTTTGGCCGAGTTTGCGTCTGAGAAGAACATGGCTGGTAGCTGTGGAGGGAACGGCGCGTGCGAAGCTGTCTTGAAGGAGGAGTATAACCCACTGTTTGTGGTACCGGAGCAGGTTAAGGGACGGTAAGGGAGGCGAATGTAATGGTAATTTTAATTTACGGAAAATTACTGTCTGGTTGGATGAAGACAAGGTACCGAATACTGGCATGGAAGGCGCGCTTATCTTGACCTTGCTGACAATCCCGAAGCCAGGTTGGGGAAGGAAGGAGCTCTTCAGATATCGCGACAGAAACAAACCGATGTGCTCCACAATCAGTCATCATTTGCCGGTACCTATCAGTCTCTGTTCTTCCAGACCGGCATTTCCTTTGCTCTCCGCACCCAATGGACACTCCGAGTCCTCCCAAGCACAAGGTCAACCGCCATCCTCCTTTGCGAATACCCGCAACTTACATGTGCCATCCTGTCGCGATCTTTGCATTACGAAACGGCAACACACTTGGTCACAACCAGATACAATATCCTGCGTCACAGCGACAAAACAATGATGATAACATTCCAATCTAAGCCAAGTACGTATCAGATGACTACATGGTGATGATCATGACCCTTGACTGACTCAACTCCAATCTCCAGAACCCAGCTCGACCTTCCTTCCCGCGCGCAAGGCGTCCCCGATGTCTTCGATCTTCCACGGCTCGTACTTGTACCCGGGCGGGTAGTTAGGCGGCATGTCGAAGTCCTTATCGAACGGAATGCCCTTCTTCATGCTATCCACCACGCGGTCGTAAACCTCGTACGCATACTTCTCCGGATCGTGCTGCCAGACCCATTTGGGCATCCTGGGCTGGGCGTGGCGAGAATCCTCTCTCGTTTTGTTCCAGTCCGTGTCCTGCAACAGTTCGGCGTTGCTGAAGCCCAGCTTCTGAGCGCACGCGTTGCGAATGAAGCGCATCCGAACATGGGCACGCACCGACTGTGCTACGTTCTCCTTTCCACCAATCTGGAGACATGTCGCCAGGCTGACGGCATCTTCGATTGCTTGGGTTGCCCCATTCCCCGAAGCTGGCAAGTACGAGTGGGCCGCGTCACCAATGTTGATAACACGACCACCCTGAGATGCCCACTTGGGTTGAGGATTGCGCCAAAAGAGCTCAAAGTTGATAATGGTCTTGGGCGGAGTGAGCTTGATCAACTCCTTGAGTTCGGGTGCCCATGGCTTGGTGAGTTTGTTGTCCATGTTCGTCAACACGTCGTCTGCCTCGACCGTATGCGTCCAAGACTCTTTCTCGGAACCCGTAACGTCGTGGTTCATGATCCAGATAATGGTGTCTGGGCGAGTAAGACTCATGGCATAGGTTCCCGGTCTGTCGACAACGTTAGTTAGGTACGCAGACAACACGTAGTTTGGTCACACTTACCCAAGCCACGTACGGACGATGGGCTCCGGCTTTCCACCGCCCTCCGGAGTATGCATACTGAAGAACTCCTTGATCTCGGGGTTCTGGTCGAGATACCTGATGTCAAACGCCGCGCGCCACATAGCTCTGCCGGACTTCATGGCCCTAACCTGACCTCCGACCAGCTTTTGCGCCTTCGACCCGACGCCATCGGCCGCAATCACTACATCCGCTTCGTATCTGTCGCCGTCCTCAGTAACGACCCCGCCCTTTCTGGCTTGCACGTCCTCCCAATAGTCGACAACTTTCTTGTTGAAAGCAATGGGGATGCCCAGTCGCTCCACCTGACGAATATACATCCGGTAAACAAGCGGACGCATTTGAAATAGCCCAGGAGGAGTGTCCGGGTCAAGTCCAGCCTCCCGGAGTCGTTCAGCCACCGGGATGGGAGGGATCACCAATTCTCCATCGTGCTTGTAGGTCTCAATCCAGGCATTATGGAGAGATATCGCGTCAAACTCTTCAGCCATCTCAGGCCAGTGCTTGAAAAACTTGGTGGCAGACAGACCCATGAAGTACATGTCGCCTGGCCAAGCATATATCAGCCAACATCGACTCTTGACACATGAGCGTTGTTCAAAGAGCACACACTAACCTTGGGTGTTGATGTCCGGGCATTTCTCCAGGATACGGACCTTGTGACCCTTGCGACGGCACTCAATCGCTGCCGTCAGGCCGGCCAGGCCGGTTCCCACAATAAGAACATCGATGCCTGAGTCTGGATATGAACCGATAGGTTTGGGCTCTCCTTCCGTGATGTAGGGCATGTTGTAATTGGTGTGGGTTGCTCAATGGTGTTTAGCTCGAATGTTGTGGTCCGGGAAGAAAGCTGATGAAAGCCGGTAAGTGGGGAGACTTCATATAAGTACACATACCTACAGAATGCCCTTCCTGTCAGCTCTGAACCCTGGAGAAGGATAAAGAATGCAGGTGTCGGACCCGAAGGTGCCAGCGATTCCTACATGGGGATTGTAGCTTCCAGCACTAAAACCAAAACCATGGGCAAACACATTCCAATTGGCAGTCAGCCAACCGTACATTGGCCCCTGAGCACATGGAGGCGGGTGGTACCGAGGCTTCGGTTCCGGAAAATAACTGCGCTGTAAGCAGTAGCTGCATGCCCTGCAGTGCGGGAGTCACATTGTTGAAGCTTTACGCTTGTTGGAAATGGACGGCGATGTCACTTCCTTGCCACTGTCCAGATGTTAAATCCCCATGGAATGGGGAAAGGAGCAAGTTCTCCTTTCTTACACCCTCTGGCCACTGCTCCTACTCTTCAACAGACCCCTCCACAACCCCCCTTCGCCAACTACAGACACTTGAGTAACCGCCTGCCGGCCTCATTATGATACATGTACAATTCAAGAAGGAGCGGAACGCGGATTTTGAGAGGCGAGAGGTGCGAAAGTCGACTGGGGAAAGGGGCGTCAATGGCACAAGGGAAGGCATCTTTGGCTGGAAGTGGAAAGGAAGGAAAGAGAACGAAAGAAATCGTAATGCCTGCGCCAGCCAGGTACAGAGGTTGCCACTTTCGCCTTTTGCTGTTGCTTTTGCGTTTTGCTATCGTACCATTATCACAGTCCGCACATGCACGCACATACGACACCTCAGCCGACTCAAGGGTCACTGCACTGAGCCTTTAAGTGGTCACCGACAACCAGCAGGCTCGTAGCACACATTCGACTTGATGCTCAATATTTGGGACTGGATGCGGTTGACAGGATGGGAGAAGGAACTCAAGGGAAGAAGGATCAGGGATCGGAAGTAGATATGAGGCATACCTAGGTGGAAACGACTTCTGCCTCGATGGTTTTGAGTCAAAGTCAAGACAACTTTTCTTCCCAGTCGAAGTGCTGCTCGCTCGCAAGGCCTTGATTTCCAAATCGGAGGCTTAAGCATCTTGAAGCTTGCGCGTGGGAACCAGACCTTGGTGCACCGACTGGACTGCCAGCAAGCAGAGGGCCAGGAAATTTGCTCAATTTTGGGCGTCGTTGTGGTCTGTTGAGCGCCTCGCCTTTGCATGCTACCAGCCCACAGAGTCGACGGACGTCAGGGACTTGACTTGTGACTGATTTCTGCGGGAAAAGGGGGTGTAACTGAAAAAAAAGACGATGGAGGAGTCGAAGGTGCGCGACACTTCACCGGAGAAGCAAGGTTACCAAAATAAGCAGCAAGAGTCTGCTCGAGTCTGAGCAGGTGATTTGTACCTTACCTAGGTACTTGAATGCCTCATAGAGACATCAATCCCAGGCTGACTGACCAATCAAGCTTTTTTTTTTACAAACCGTTCATGTTCTGTCTGGTTTCAAAAGCGCAGAATCCGGCCATGCGACAAGCTTACATTTATCAGCACAGTAACAATACCCATGATATGCGCCAGAGACATGAAGCATGTCTGGAATAAGCATGGATGAGGCGGTCTGGTAGGGCTGACGTTATGGTTGCTACTCACAGGAACATAAGGGTCATTGGCATGTGAACGAAGAAGAGTTAGTGCTTTTTTTGTTCATGTTTCTTCAGGCAAAGTCAATACTCGCTGGGCCTTTCTTGAGGTACCTAGTAGGTAGAATAGTGGAACACACGGAGAGAAAGATTCAGGATCGGTCCGCTACCTAAGGAAGCAATGGACGTCAATCTGTCCGTGAGGTTGAGTTGGTCGGTGATCTGGTTAGGTGCTTACTTTTCTTGAGAAATTTGCTTGGCAAGGGGCACTGAACGGGTATAAGTATTGTGATCCTCCCGCCCCCTGTGTCAATCTGCTTCTAACCCACCACAATCTTGTTCTCGAATAGCAGATCTTTGGACAGATGAGCCGGAGTTCTGTCCCCATTTTGAATTGGCAAAAGGACAGTGTCCTTGTAACATGACAAGGTTATCACAGAGCTATCAATTTGCGCAGCAGAGGCGAGTAAAAGCGAGGTAGAGGAAGAAGAGGAAGGGGAGGGGGGGATTTGCTTACATTGAGGTTGGGTATAACGTCACCTTGGTGCCGTGGGAGGCAGCAGTCTGTTCTTGGAGCTGGAATCCCGGAAGAGGAGTGGGATGGTGTCGGAGGAATTTGACAAGTAGAGGTACGATAGGCAAGGGCAGAATAACATACGTTACCTATTTTACAGCTTCTTATATGCCTTAATACCTCTACCCTCCGCTTCAATGTTGTAGCTTATGTCGACTACAGTATGCCGTGATCTGATTCAGACCTTTTTGTTAAGTGGTACTCGTCAGGCCTCGAAGTGCCCCAGCCAGCTGACGATTCGATGCAAAACCATTGGGGGGTCCGGGAGTAGGTGATGTGGACCCTAAGGAGTAGAACTAACTAGCAATTGATCTGGTCTACTTCAATGTTGTGAACGCTTCGTATGAGAAGCCCAGTACCGTATGAAGGCGACTACCGAATTGAAGTGATAGCAGGCCTGAGTATTCCCGCTGGAATCCTCCGCGTATGTGAATCTCCGGGAGGGAAGGGGTCGGTGCTGGACGGGAAAGATCACGATGGCGTTTCAGCTGGTCTTCCGGTTTGGCGCGTGGTGTTGTCTCATCAGCGACGTCCTTTCTGTCTGGTAGTTTTCCTCTTTGGTGTGTTTGTTATAGGTAAGGTACGTGAGCATCATTGCGCACTAACAACTGACTACCTACTTGCGGCAGGTACAAGACAACCGGGGTAACGGAAATGCGGATTAGGCACGGCACGGCCCAATCCTGAATCCCTTGTCTGCGCGTCCACCAAGCAGCGCTTGGATAGTACTAAGGTAAGATAGGTATGTACATGGCATTCACGTCAGATGCACCTAACGAGCAACACGGCATAACATCCGGCACGTGGGCACCTCCAGCCACCACCTCTAGGTACCTACCTACCAAACCCCGTATGAAGAAAGGCGTTAATCTTTGTCGTCGGCGTGGCAATCCGGAACAGTGGTTCGTCATCACAAGCTTCCGGCGCCGGCGTCGCAGCCTCCCAGTCCGCCACCTTCTACCAGGTTGCCAGGTATCTCACCAGCTCATCTTCCATCTCTGCTCAGCTCTAAGAACGTCGATCGAACTGTGTGCTTGCGTCGTGCGTCATGCTTTCAAGCGCTAGTCACAAGTTTACGTGCAGAAGCACCAGATGCAGCGCGCCGCATTGATTGCCCTGACCTCGCTTTCGTGACTGCAGCTAAGAAGGGGCCCGGGAGCATAGGTAGATAGATATATGCAGGTTCGTCATGGCACTGCAGCGTGGCAGGTCCATTCATGTTTGTATGTATGTATCTGGCGTGCTCAGCAGTGTTCACAGTCCCTGCACTTCCCATTTCTTTGGTGGAAAGTCCCCGTGCTCTTTTTTTTACAGGAATTATCGTCAAGTGTCAACAACTGAAATGAACAGCAGGCAACATCGTGAGCCTTCACGAGGGGTGAACGGATCCTGCTGGGTGGGTGGGGCTTATAAGTACTCCACCGTGGTACAGCGTTCAACAAATCAAACGGGCCGCTGGTCTAGTGGTATGATTCTCGCTTAGGGTTCAATCCTGAGCATTCTTGCGAGAGGTCCCGGGTTCAATCCCCGGGTGGCCCCAATTCTTTTATCGTCTTTTTTTCCCTTTTCCCTCTTTTTGCTACCTCCTTTTTGTTTATGCGCCTCGTCTTTGTTTTTTTCTTTTTTTTCCTTTTTTCACCTCATTTTTGTTATGTGTTTATTTTCACACCCCCGGCGATCGCGAAGTGCAAGTCTCCACATACAATGATATCTCGGTTTCACAAAAGATTTTTTCAACCTAGAATCCAAGATCTACTAGGAACTTGTATGACTTGCGCATATTTGTTGGCTTTCCCTGTTGACCGTTGTGCCTTGACCTGGGAGTAGGCTGAAATGAATAAGATTGCCCTGTGTCGTATGCGAACCGGCGGCGCATCACCCACACTTTTGGCTCTTTGTTCGTTCAGAATTGAGGTGTCCGGCCGATCGCCGGGCTCCGTGCCGGGCTCCGTGCCGGGCCCCGCGCCGTCCCGGGATGTCCGGGGAGGGTGAGCTTTATGAGGGAAAGGGTTTGCGATACCCAAACAGAAGACAGAGCACAAAGGTTCTTACGATGGGATGTATAACCATCCTGGTAGGAGCACGTTTTCCGGCAGTTGAGGAGGTAGCCTAGACAACTTCCTTTATATCTCATCTTTTTGAGTTGGGTAACATGGCGATTTGTTGATTCCATCAACTTTTCTCCACTAAACGCATGTAAGTAAGTCCACGGAAATTGATGGACATTGGAGAAGGACCTGAAGCTCTAGATCAGAGAATGTACATCGAGGAAGCGTGGAATAACCCATTAGGGAAGAAGTGAGCGATAAAAGGAAACGGAACCCCTTCGCATTCCCAGCAAGCCCCCATCATCCCACACGTTCATCTCAACACTCGGTTCCTGATCCAAACTTTGCTTTTGTCGTGGCTTGCAATCGCGAGGATCAACTTCAATCCCTTCCAACCGAATCTCCTCAAACAAGAGAAAGTGGCAACAGCATCACCGGTGCAGACACATCAACAGCGCCTCAACATAGCCTCCAAGACATGTCCTTAGTCGTTCCACTTCTGCAGTTTTCGCGTCGGCCGCCTCATTGCCTGTCGTTCAGTAACTGCAAGCTCTCGATCTTGTCGAAGTCTTGATTCAATGCTCCGCTCAGCCAAGTGCGGACAGGTTTATTTCCGGTTAGTTGGGTGCAGACCTCTCTGTCTTGGGAGACCCCTTGAGAGCTGGCTGCCTTGGGGGACCCTCATAGCTGATATTTCACCCACATTGCGTGCCTAGGTATGCCAGAAGCTTTATGCCAAAGCAACTAAAACCCTTCTCGCTGGTGCCATTCAGACAGGAGAAAGCGAGACCGTTGCCTCTTTTGCAGACGCTTCTACAGCATGTAAAGCTTCTGCTTGACATCCACAGTATATCTGCAGCCATGATTGGTATCGATCGCCCTCGCCGCCTCCCTTTAAATAAATAGCCGCGAGTTATGTGACCAAGACTTCACCAAGACTTCGGTCGAGGGTCGGGGCAAATCCGGCCGGGTCTCACTTTCCCGTACTCTTTCACGCCTCAGAGCGTAAAAGAGAGAAGGAAAGAAGAAGAATTGATCATGTTTTAGAAGTTTCGCATCCGTGCCTGACCTAAGTCTAACCGGCCTGCGTCCCGCCTCAGCAACCAAGTAAAAACCGCTCGCAGCAAAGCATGCAACGCGACGCAGCCTGAAGTGCATACATCAACGTGCTTTGCACTGGTTTAGTTAGCCAAGGAGCACGAAGAGCCTTAGTAAGTAAGGAGAGGAAAGTCAGCGAGGTCACAACAAGGCAAGTGAAGCCGACACTCATTTTGGTCCAACTCCAAGGCAAGTGACCAGGTCATCTTGTCATTCTCAGTAGTCGCTCTTAGTTTGAAGTCCCGCAACAGAGCTACCGAACTCGAAAAAAAAAAACCCGCCCCTATTCTCAAGTTAACTTTCACCTCTGATCTTCTTGTCATGGCACTCACGAAACACAATCGACACTCAGCGTTCTCAAATCCGGTTGTTTCCAGCTCCGTCTGCTTCTCCTCTATCGGCGTCACGTCCGTAATTGAAAATTTTTTCCTGTTGCCCGTTGGGGATTGGGGGTGCAGCAGAGTTGGGGAAACAGACAGGAACTGACCTCCAATCCCCAACGGGTAGTCGGATTTTGGCGCTGAGGCTGTCCTTATTTTAGAAACGCAGTCACGCGATTCATATATTCTGCTCCCCGATCATCACCCACTCACTCGACTGAAGAGAAACTGGAGTGACCCATTGACCAAAGACAAGGAAACACATGTTTCTTACCTCTGTTATGTGCACTACCATCCACCCCTTGCCTTGAACAATACACGAAACCGGCATTCAACTTCTTCCTTTGTGCAAGGCTGAGCCCTGAGAGAGCAGACGCAACGTTGGAATAGCGTGAAAATGCTCGAAGCTGTGAAGTCCAGATGTCAGCGACACTGCAGAAATGCCGTGCGTAGGGACCAGAAAGGCAAGGTGCTAGCTTTATCAAGGAAGCAACGTCATGTAAGGGAGGGGAGATAGTCAGTTCATTGACGATCCAGGAGCGGCCACACCATACCACCCCCACCCCACCCTTGTCAAGCGTGATACCTGCGAAGTAGTCAGCCTCCATTGATCAAGTTGATTATTGCCGTTCCAATAAGGGTCGGTGTCCTTCCGCCGTTGTCACGAGACCCTTCAATACTCCAAACTGACACTCTTTCAGCATTGATAAACACAAAGTGGGGGCTCCAAGGCTTACCTGAACAATGTGATGCTATCTTTGCATTTTTCTGGATTTTCAGCACCCTCGTTCCCCCCCCAATTTACTGTCACTCTCTCACACCTCTGCTGTCGAAACTGAAGATATCGCCATTGACGCTCGGACTCCACCTGGAGGCTGGGGGCGCTAAGTCGTTGTGTGCATTGCGTATACATCGACAGTCGTCCAGGCAATAATGAGGAGAGAGAGGATGCGGGTATGCAGGCTTCTAGAACTCGTGGTTGTTAGCCATACTGGCAATGAATCCTATCTAAACAGGGAACCAGACCGTCCGAAGTGCCGTTTGTTGAGATACATACCCTTTCCTTGTTGGACTTGCCAATTCAGATCGTCCTTTGCATTCCCTATTACTCATCATTCGTTCTCGCGATGCAGCCGCTTACTCTCGTTATCGTAGGCCTGTTGTTGTTGATCGTGGCCATTGTGCACTTCATCAAAGCCTTTAGGGAGATAAACGACCCAAATGGAATACCGGGGCCGACACAGATACCCTACTTGGGGCGCATCCATGATCTTCCTATCCAGTTCATGTGGCTCAAGTTCAAAGAGTGGGCGGACAAGTATGGACAACAAGGATTCTACCGAACCACCATGCTTGGTGCCGAATTCATCGTCGTGACCGATGAAAAGGTGGCGGAGGATTTGCTGGTCAAGCGCGCCAGGTATAACTCGGATCGGCCGGTTATTCAATCCTTGTTTGACTCCAAGAGCACGTATGGGTCGATGGAATACCTTCCCCTGATGGGCCACAATCGTAAGTAAACAAGCCCCTGAGAATTAAGATGGTCCAGGCGGAAAAGAAGCAGAGGCTGACAAAGCAAAAACAAACCACAGAATACTGGGCGCGTCAAAGAAAACTCAGTCATTCCTATCTGACCGAGGCCACAAAAGCTCACTACTACGGTGTAATGTACTTTGAGGTCGAGCGATGGATGGCACGCCTTCTCGAAAACCCCGAAGACTTTCAACACTCTCTCGAGGACATGTCATCCAAGATCATGTGCCAGTTGACATGGGATGATCCAAGCCTCAGTGAGTACTGTACCAAGAGTGCCTGGGGTCTCTTGACACAGATGTCACCGGCTGGACCCATCACCAACGTCTTGACACCGCTATGGCACTTGCCAACCTTGATCAACCCCTGGAAGAGAGCAGAGCGCAAACGCCACGATGAACAACAAGCGTGGTGGATGGAGCGTCTTTTGACATGCAGGGAGAAGTTGGCGCACGGCGAACTACGTCCATGCTGGACTCGCCAGTTTCTCGAGAAGACGTCCCTCAAGACCAGCATTTCTGGTGACTATGAGGCCTCTTCTGTCATTGGCATGTTGGCCCTGGTTGGAATCTTTACCGTCGTGGGTCCGATGTCCTACTGGCTTGTGTCAATGGTTCACAACCCCAAATGGCAAGAGGCTGTTCAAAGGGAAGTCGACCAGGTTTGCGGTGGCCGGATGCCAAGATTGGAAGACGCTCCCCGGTTGCCTATCCTCCGTGCTTGCATCAAGGAGACAATGAGGTGGAAGCCGAACGTGCCCACAGGTGTCGCCCACGAGACCGAGGCGGACGATCACTACCAGGGTTATTTCATCCCCAAGGGAGCCCGCATCCTGCCCTTTGACTGGTTTGTCGTTCCTGCCCAGCCGTAATTCCTGCTCGATGAGATGCTGATGAAGACAGGTCCTTCCTCCGTAACCCCGTCAAGTACCCCGACCCTGAAAACTTCCGTCCTGAGCGCTGGCTCGAACCGGGCTGGCCGACGTACCAGGAGCCGCTGACGCAGTATCCGACCATCAAGGGCTTTACCTCGTTTGGATGGGGGCAGCGCCAGTGTCTTGGTATGTCACTCACCCAAGACGAGCTCATTGTAGGATGCGGTGCTTTGGCCTGGTTGTTCACTCTTAAGCATAAGCGTGATGCCGTAACGGGCCAGGAACTACCCGTTCCGCTCGACCAGAGCAACTCGCTGCTTATCATCAAGCCTGATCCGTTCCAAATGGAATTCGAGCCCCGCTCGGAAAAGAAAAAGATGGAAGCGTTGAGGATCTGGAAAGAGTCCGAAGCAAAGGATCGCGCAAAGAGAGAACAGTGGCTGAGGAACCTTGAAGAGGGGAAGCCGAATGTGATCAGGGAGCCAAAGGTGCCGCAATCGACAGTAAAGATTCCATCTCACTCACCGGCAGCAGCGGTACCGGTTGTACTCGTGAACGGACACGAAGCGAATGAGTCATTGGAAGAGGTTGTTATGGAGAAGGCGGTGGTCGATTTGAAGAAGGAGGCGGGTATCCGTATCAAGATCGCGAGGCTGGACTCCACTGCGAGTGTGTAGGCTGTCGCCTTTATTGGACTCGAATGAGTGTGCTAGTTAAATTGTCAACAGAGGTGTTTCCGGGGGATGGTTGGAGTGAAGAAATGGTGAAATGGACTGTCTTGTTCGGGGAAAAGAGTTTATTTTTCTGACCCAAACGTGCCTTCCGTCCAGGATGCCAGCGGACATTGACATGGTCCGAATCTCCGAACCCTTTGACAGGATGGCAACTGCCTGCCTCTTGAGGCATTAAAAGGGCGAGAATGCCAGGGCACAAGGGACACTTCAGTTGGATGCGTGGCCAGCTCAGATCACCACGGATAGATTGGCTTATTAATTGTCATTGGTACCATAACTACAAGACTTGACTGTTTTAATAACATCAACTTTTGCCCAGCCACCTGCACTCAGCAAAAGCGATGGCAAGTTCCCAAGATTACCTTATATATTCCCCAGCCTTTGAAAAATAAAAACAGGTTGGCACTGTCGCTGCACTCTGCACTGCATGGTGCGCTTGGAAGCGACTGAACGAATAGCAAGGTAAGCTGCTAGCCATGACCACGGCACATGCCTTCCCCCTCCGCCTTCCGTGCGTTGATCCGGTCAACGGACACTCGACGGTCCCGACGGTGTCGTTCCTTGTATCAGTAAATCTGTTGAAAAATTACCAATCATTCCATCTACTCGATGCGCTGCACTTACAAGTGGAAGGAGGCAGTGACGGTGTTGACATTGCACCCGACCGACATTGCACCTTCCAAGTTTTCACAGAAGCTTGAAATCTCATCCTGCCACAGCACGCCAAGTCCGTTAACAAAAGGCAACCGTATTTGCTCCTTCCGTCACCGCCGAGGCACTTCGAGTTGTGCTCGGGTACAGTACTGTACCTGTAAGCATCAACTGTTACACAAGAGTTGCCGGCCGGAGACGAGCGAAGGGTGGTTCTACGGCATGAACTCCCGGCAACAAAGGAGGGGTCGGGTTTCTTCCCTTCACTCCATGAAGGGATGGACAGGTCCATCCACTAGAAGGCTCCAATGCTCATCCCTTCAGCTTATCAAGGCCAAAGTCCTCCAACGCAGCGGTTGACTTGAGCTCTGACAACATCAAGATTCCACACATCGAAAAGTTCCTTTTTGGCTACCAAGTCCATTGAATACAGCAATCGTCATAGCCACCATGTCTTCCTCTTCCAGCCTTATCCCCACCGAGGCCGTCGTCGGCACCACCGTTGCCATGTCGTTCATCCTTCTCGGTATGTCCCAACACC